>VXBT01011514.1:99666-143205 GCA_013400235.1 Oriolus oriolus
CACCCCCCCCCCCCCCAAATCTGGAGAGGATGACACTGAAACCATTCAACTTGAACTCTGCTCTATTGCACAGCCTGCAAAAACCCCACCTTGGCTCGTTCCCTGACACATTAACTCCTGCACAAACCATTGCTCCCCGGAGATTTCTCATCTGCATCAACTGATGGGCCAGAGTCCAGCTGCAGGAGGAGCAGGAGCAGCTCTCTGCCGTGGGAGGGCTGCAGGTACAGAAACTGCTGCTGGGGAGGCAAAGAACATCAAATACACTCTTCAGTGGAACCGCAGCAAGCAATTAAAAGGCGTAATTAACTTCATTGACGAGCCATGAGCTTGTCTATAGAGATACCAGAGGGGAAAATGCTACCACTCAACAGCATCCAGAAGTGTTTCAGATAGTCCCTTAAAAGGGAGGGAAAACAGGCAAAGAAAGAAATGTTTCTTTTTGAAAATAATCCCATTTTGCTACTTCTAGAAAAGGCAAATGTAGGAATAGGTGCAGCAACTCTCTCTGCGGTTCGCTGCACTGACTTGTCACGTGAAAACGACCTTTTGTTATTATATTCGTGAGAAGTGACATCTCAGACCTCTGCAGAAGGATAATTTATAAAGATATTAACCTGTTTTCACATCCTGCAGTGGTTATGGATGGAGAAAACACCGTGTGAAGAGGCCTAGTTGGGACACTGAAGGGACCCCAAATACCCTCTGCAAATATAAAGCTGCTGCTTGCTAAGGAATACTTAAATTGAATGTTTAGATTGAAAAAATTAATGTTTAAATTTAAAATTACTGAAGTTCTACAGAAAAAGGAAGATACCATTCGAGTTGGACTCATTTGGATCCTGCTCAGCCTCCTAACGGGATCCACATCCACTTTTCTGCTGGTATCCCTTAAAACTAAAAGTGGATGAGCAGAAAACCGTTTTTCCATGGAAAAAGAAGGTGCAGCTGGGAAAAAACTTGTAAGCAAACAGACCAATTTTACTAGTTAGCAAGAAAGTCTTCTGGCTGGCTGCTCCTCCACAGGAGAACCCTGGAAATTAAAGTTTCATGAACATAATGAAAAATTTCTGTCAGCAGACGAAAAGCTCACAGAACTGGCATTTTCCTGTGTGAAAAATAAGACTTCTTCCAATGTACAGAATATTTAAGATCCAAACCAACACATACCTCTGCCATGAGTTCAGGTGACAAATCCATCCTGCTCTAATTGAAGAGCAAGGCTGGAGCCTATGAAGTGCAATATTCCACAGGAAATAATTACACAGCTTTTTTTAAAAAACCAAGGCCATGAGCTGAGTTTTGGCAGCCCAGGGGAAGCAACAACACGCTGGGATTGTATCACTCACCCCAATCAAACGAGGAGTTTTCATGTCCCTGCTATTTCCTCACTTTGGCTGATTTAAGCTGCCAACTAAGTGACCTTCTTAAGTTTCTCCAAAACAGACAGATATTACAAAAAAAATGTCCTGTATATCTCAGCTTTTAACTGAATTCATGCATTTTTGAAGTAATCCTGAATGATCCTGTCAGCACTTCAGCCAACCACAAAAGTCAATCAACCTAAAGATGGGTTGTGCAAATTCCCTGGATTCAAAAGCTTCACTAAACCCCAAAGTGCCTGTGCTGGAGGCTGGAGAAAACTCCCATCTGGACAGGAAAATGTAAAACCCAGAAGAATCACTCAGCTGCTTTGAAAAAAAAAAAAAAAAAAAATCGAGACATGGCTTCAAACACTGTTTTGAAGGGTTTTCTTCCCAAATCCTTGAGGCCAGGAGTACTTTGCATCTCCCTGCTCTCTCCTGCCATGGCCACTGAGCACACAACTGCTTGACAAGTTGCCTTTTTTTTTGGTTTGTTTTCTGAGGCCAGAAAAAGCCTTTGCAGAATAAATTACCCAGAAAAGGCCGCTGGATTGGCCGTATTTGTGAAACAGCTCCTAAATCCGAGCACCGACACACGGCACTGAGCAGGTGCTGGGCCTGGGAACATCCACCAGGATCTGCTGCCGAGATACGGAATGGTGCTCTGGGTGGAAAAACTTAGGGTATAGAGCCAGGAAAGGCTGCAAGAGCTTGACATCAGGGACAACCCAGCAATGGATTCCTTCATTCAAACAGCTCCAACCAAGCATAACTGCAGCTCTTCGAGATATCAGGCAGAACACAGGGAAAACGGAATCCTGAAGGATGGGGTTTAACACCACGGCATTTTCAAGCCTGATTTTAGGTAAATATGTGCAACACCGAAGGTTTAAAGGTATCCTGCAATGAATTCAGAGCTATCAGTGACTGGGAGGCTCAACACGTGCTCAGATTTTGTGCCTTGGGGGCTGCATTTTTAAAGGACTCCAGGAATTTAATTTGCACACCGTATTTACTGCCTAATTCCACCTGGAACTGCAGCTAATGAACTATTTGCATACAAGTGAGAGGGGCAGGTGTAAGTTTTGAATGCAGCTCTGGACTACATTTGCTCAGGGATGCAGCCCAGTGACTCATTTTCCTTCTCCCAGTTAGCTCAGAAACATGGAAAAGAATTCCTGCAAAAGCGACCAAACCCCCCAACTCTGGGGTGAAGGGCAGCTTCAGTAACCATTAACATCCAGCCTTGTAGAGGCAATTTAAATAAGCAGGCTGCCTGTGTTGAATTTATCTAACAAAAACATCTCTGAAATCAAGAGAAATGCTCAACTCCAGATATAAATAATTTTACTTTCTGGGTAAGCAAGATGCAGTTGTATATTTAGTCTGGTCTTATCTGATGGAGTGCTTATTTTATTTACTATTCTTAGAGTACTTTTAAACAAAATGTTGGCTTTGTTTCTCATTCTTAAGAGAAGCTTTGCTCATCACAGAGAAATCTCCTGCTTTTCCCCAGAAAGGATTTTCTCTGGCACATAAAATTCCTGAGCCCTCTCAAACCCAAGGTGAGCCTCATGATTAATTCTGGTCTGAATGTTGTATTCACCTACAAAATTCCACAGGCAAAGTCAGTTTTCCATGGAAAACTTTAGGTTTTGTGCTAAAGTGCAGCAAAGCCCAGAAACCCCAGACTTCCCTAAATCCCAAAGATCACCAGAGGAACAAACCCAGTTCAGCTGAAGCCTTTGAAGTTTGAGGTCTGCACAGAGCAGCTGCTTACCCTGAGCTCAGACAGAGGATTGAAACCTCAGGAAGGAAACCAGAACGGGAGAAAAAGTGACACATTCAAGGTGGTCACCACAGCTGGGGATCTGAGCTGGCATTTATTTTGAAGTTTGGAGCAGTGTCCTAAATACCAACGGAGAAATTGAGTCTCACAGCAACACACAGTGAAAGAATGCACCAAAGCACCTCTGGGTGCAGCCTGAACTAACTACAAACCACCCTTGCTGGAGGTGAGGAGAATGGGAACTGAGCTAAGGCTGTTACTACCCATTAGTTTTCCTTCATCACCCAAGATTTTATTTACTTAATGAATGAATAAAGCTGATTTAAGACCACGTAGCTAATCATAACCCACTGCTGCTCTCTTAAAACACCCCAGCCCTCACTGCACAAACCCAATCCCAACTGCATCCCATGAGGGTTTGCCCAGCACAATTCAAACTTCAGAGTCACCGAGGCAGGAGCTGAGTGCTACACATATAAATATATAAATATACATTTCTCCCAGCACAGGGGGGGGTTTGTTTCTCAGCCTGGGCGTGCAGTTTGTAACCATATATCGGCATGGCTGGAGCCCAGAGGGAGGGGACGAGGCCGCAGCTGCTCAGCCAACGTGCCCTGGCTTGAAGGGCATCTGGTGCTAAAACACCACAACCCCAGGGATCAGATGGCTCCAAGGATTCCTGCCCCTACCCAAAGGAGTTAAGAGATTCCAACTCCAGAGAAAATGCAGCATTTCAGTCTCCAAGGCAGATGAACGGAGCAGCTTGCCCGGTTTGGAAGGGCTGCTCCAGGCCAGCAGGGTTTAATGCTCCTGTAAATAAGCACGTGCTGTTTGCTGCATTTTTGAGACCGGGCTCAGCGCTGGAAACTCATGACTAAGGCTGCAATAATAAGCAGCAGCAAGGACAAAGTCATGTTAGAGCAGCTTCAATTTTTATTTTCTAAAGAATTATAGCCTTGTTAACAACAAAAAAAATTCTCTTAGCATGCTATGTAAAAACACCAGACTAAGGCACTCATGTGGAATAGAAAAATCCTTGAGTACAGACAGTCTTGCCAAGAGCCACAAATGCATTCAAGTGCTCAGTTCAGTGAGAAACAAATATCCCTGCACAGCCACTTCTGTGAGGTTCCCCTTTTGTGGCAATTTTCATGTCTCTGTTCTCAGGCTTTAATATTCTTGTTCCCTTTTCTACTTTTGTACAACTCATTGTTCCGTCTTTCTGGATGCCGGACAAGATTTGACCAGTGATTCAAAGAGAAGCAAAGTTCAAATTCAGCAGTTAAACTGATTTGGAGACACTACACAACTATTGGACAACTGTAACACATCTGTGAAGCAAATACACGAGGGAAAAGACCAAAGTAGATTTTATGAATATTTGCCAGGGCAATGAAAATGCCCAGAAACTGAGCTAAAAAGAATGGAAAAAACACCAGACCCCATCCACTAAAAACCTGCATGCCCTGAAGCTCTGAATCTCCACACTTGCATGTAGATCCTTTAGCAGGGCCTACAGAACGAAACAAACCCCACTTCTGGCAAAAATTAGTGTTTAAAGCTCTAGGTCCCCACCTTCTTTTGCAATAGTTGGATATTCAGCAAATCCCTGAACTATTTAATAACAGGAACAGGAGGGAATACAAACTTGGAGCTCTCCAAGCTGCTGAGACCTATTTCATACCTGCTGGTTTTGCAGACAAATTCACTTATTATGCTTTTCCTCGGGCCTGTTCACGAGGGTCTGATTGTAAACAACTCTGCTGGAATGATACACCTGGAATAATTCACCCCCAGGAGTGGAGAACACGACAGGGAGAAACTCTGAAGGCCCTGTTGTGTTTTGTGCCATTTCCTTTCAGCTGGGGATATTAATGATGTAATTTTAGCAGGGCTGCCCCTCTGAGTGACGGTTAAAAATAGCACCCACACCCTCCACTGATGAAATGCATCCACTCCAGGCAGGGAAGTCGTGCAGCACAGCAAGTCCTCTCCTTCTTTTTTCCAGGGAGAGATAAAAGAACAAGTCAGAAAGCAAACGAAACATTAACCTTTTAGCTTAGCATTTCTGTGCACCCAAGAAAGAAAATTAACTTGAATCAAAAGCATTGTCTTGCATAATTACAGCCTGTGACTCTCCAGCTTAAAAGAACAAGAGAAAATGAAATTAGAAATGAAAATTCAAAGCACCTAAACAATGCCAAAGTTGACTATTTGCCTCCTCTACTTGTGTGGCACAAAGGAACAGATCTACGGTACGGATCAGATCCACAGTTCCATGAAACGCTGTAGGGAAGTACAAGGGACCACGTTCCTACGGGTTTGGGGCAGCATCACCCCTCAAACTTCTCACAATTCCCACTATCTGCAATGCCCAAATGAGATTTCACTCTCAGTTTGCTCCCTAGAATCAATCCAAGAACAGCTCCAGATGCTTCCCTTCCCCAGCAGCTGTCCAGTCTCTTCATCCAGGTCTCAGGATCAGGCTCTGCTCTGGCATTTTCCAACAGATGCCATTTATCAAAACCACATTAAGCTGCCACTAAACACAACAACACAACTTCCTTTAAACAACCCCAAAATAACGGAATTAACTGACAGAATTCCACTGCCTCGACTCTTCTCAGCTTTGTTCTTTCATATCATGGAATGGTTTGGGTGGGAAGGGACCTCGAGGACCATCCCATCCCACCCCTGCCGTGGGCAGGGACACCTCCCACTGCTCCAAGCCCTGTCCAGCCTGGCCTTGGGCACTGCCAGGGATCCAGGGGCAGCCACAGCTTCTCTGGGCACCCTGTGCCAGGGCCTCCCCACCCTCAGAACCAAGAATTCCTTCCTAATACCCTATTCAAACCTATTTTCCTTCATTTTGAAGGCATTCTCCTCCTCCTGTCACTCCAGATCCTGATGAAGAGCCCCTCTCCCGCTTCACTGCAGGCTGAACAGCCCCAATTTCATTTTTTTATTATTTCCAATTCCCAATATCACCCATTTCTCCAGTCCTACAATATCTGCTATCTTTTCCCTGCTGCAGTCTGATTCTTTCCAAAATTACAGCCTCCCAAGGCCGCAGAGAAAAGCCCCCATGTGAGAATTCTAATGCTGACATCAAAGGCAAGCAAGAAACCTCAGATTTATTTTAAACACCCAGAAATTTTCAGGTCTGGACCCAAAAATCTCAGAGAGATGACACCATTTTTAACTTGTATATTCAGATACCTGTAAAAACTCCAGCTACCTATTGAGAAAATGATTGTACTTTAAGCCTATTACCCTCAGCTTTTGGAGGCAAGAATTCATCTAAATGGAAAGGTAGATGGAAATGAAAAACGTGCTTTGGAAAATAGGGGGATTTAGGAATAAACTGTCAAGGGAAGCCAAGGAACATTTACCAGCTAACAACTAACCAGCTGTAAAAGCTTCCTAAGCATGACATGCACCAGAAAATTGCCATTTAGTCATTAGTACAGTGGTGACAGTAGGTAAAATGGGCAGGGACCTGCTGCATTTCTAGGAATACGTGTGAATCACTCCTATTTTCTTCTCTAAAGTGGCAATTTTTATCCAATTTCATTTAAGGGATATGTGGGCCTAGATAGGATAAGCAAGCCATTTTATTTTAAATTCTTTCCTAAATTCTTGCACGCCTCTGTGTAAGATGGCAGCAAAATGGGCTATTTCAGAGCAGGCATTCCCAGATGTTCCAGGGTGCTGCATTCTGAAGGCACAAGGAACAGCTGAGCATTTCTGAGCATTTCTGAGCATTTCTCACACCCCTCACTCAATCTGCAGGCAGCAGACACGGGAATGTCCAGCCCCACGGAGCCATTTCCCATCAGGCTGCAGCAGGAATGTGCCAGGAGACAAAAATCAGCAGTTAACATTCAATTTCTTGGGGTTTTTTTTTTTGGGTTGTTTGAGTCTTGAATTACATATTTGTTATCCTTCAGTAATTTCTTAAATTTCAAATTTCATCTCCTGCCTTTAATTAAGGATTTTCAGTAAAAATGCAGGTTTAAGCATTAGTTCCACCACAGGAAAAGCTCTCCCAACACCTTTTTTTCAGTCTCAGAAGATGGGCTGCATGAAGCCATTACCATTAAGATCTGAGAAAAACTGTTTTTCACCATTTAATGCAATTTTAATTAAAAGCTGAAGTTGCTTTGTTGTTTCCATTACAGGGAGAAGGTCATACTGCTGCTTCCAGAGCTGTTGAGGTAATGACCATTAATTTCACCTTCATTAACAACTCGTGTGCCACTGAAGGCACTTCCAGGACTCCACAGACACGGACTGGGAAATGGGAGAACTCTTCCAGGAATGTACATCCTACGTGTGGCCTCCTGTGCTTCTTGTAAGCCATGGAAAAAGGCAAATAATATTAAATATGAGTTTATAGTATCACACTAGATACTGATGACTACACTGCTGTTATCCAAGATCAGGAATGTGCCTGAGGTAAATTCTTGGCACAGCTGGATTTACTAGCATCCTATTCCTGGAATTTAAAATTTTCCAGAGTAGCTTGATTAAATTAATTATAAACAAAAGTATCATCCAACTCCCACTGAAGCCAAACTGAATGGACTACTCCGAATTAAGTGCTCTTTGTCAAATCCTATTGTAGCAGAAAACTGCTCATTTCCTAATGTTTAATAAGGAAATTGTATTGCCCAGCTCACAAACCTTTATTTAACACAAGAATAAATATAAGCAAGATGAGTGGTGGGGCTCTGAGAGACCTGGGCTAGTGGAAGGCAGCAGGGGTAGAATGAGATGAGCTTTAAGGTCTCCTCCAACACAAATTCTGGGATTCTATGGATTACCAAGCAGCAAAACAAAGCCTTATTTCCCATGGATCCATGGTGTACCTCAGCCGTTCTTACCTCTCCTGGAGGAAGCATGAATGAGTCTCTTCTATCCAGACATCACTGTAAATAAAATCCCTAAATAGCTCTGTCAAATCTCAATGAATTTAATCAACAGGCTCAGCAGTTAATTAGGTAGGGACCAACAGCTGCCCAAGCAGAGCGATTCCACCTCCTTCCTGAGGAAAAACAAGCAGGAAGTCCAAACAAGACTAAAGTTAGAGAACCACTCAGCAGTTTCAGGATGAGGCCCTCAGGTAAATGCTTGATACCCATTATTTTAGGGGAATATGTGATCAAGGCATACGGTGTAGACACAACTAAAACTGCTCAGAGGAAATTGAAGAATCCTCTGTGACACGAACTCAAAAAGAGCCACTGATAACGCACAGAGCATCACCTTCCACTGCAGCTCTTGGCCAAGGGGTGAGCTGGGAGTCGTCCCTGCGGAGCACAAAGGGAAGGAATCAGGGCCATGGATTCCAAACCTCAGCCAGGAGCGTTTGCAGGCTGGCACAGAAAGGCTGTGAGCAGGCAGCCAGGAGCCACCTTCCCACCCAGCTAGAGGAGCGTCCATGCTCCCTCCTCTCTCTTTCCATGCTGTCACAGCCATCCCAGATCTCTCCTGATAAGGCTTGTTAGGGGAAAAGGAGGCAATGAGGCTGACAAAGAAATGCTGACTCCAACTTCGAGAGGGAATAAAAGTTAACTTATTAACAGCTGACAACATCAGTTTGCCAGAGTTCAAGTGCAGCCCCAGGAGTGAGGAGCTCCACTCCCAACTCTCCAACAGCCCAAGGATGGGCCCCTCACCCTGGCTTTGGGGACATAAAATGGGCTTCTGTAAGCAGAGGACAACTGAACTATCAATAAAAACTTGTGGTGAAATGCAACGTTTCTGACATTTTTTTAAACTCTAAAGTTGAGTACTGTCTTTATTGCAAAATCAAACCTCCAACCTGAGCTGAACTCCCAGCTCCAGATTGAGCAACGTGATTTATGCATCATCAAGAAATTCCTTAACTACAATAATCTTCTAGCACGGGGGAAAATATGCAACATCAAAACATGTTTTTTTGGAGCACACTAATCCTTGCGTTTGACTTCTAGAACTCACTCTAAATACTTGATACTCCTCAAACAACTCGTGTGGCAGAGACAGAAGGTCAGGAACGCGGAGCCTGGTGTGTGATCTCAACCTACATTGCTCAAGTTTAGAAGCAGAGCTCTCCCTTCAGAGGGAAAATGAACAAGGACATACACAAACAGCTGAAAAATTATATACAGTTGGGAGAGGGAGATTTTTCCTGAAGGATTATCATAGCCTAAATATTTCTTTAAGCCCTACCCTACCAGTAGTTGACCCAATATTGTTTGAGATGATGTAGTTACTTAAAAATAGAATAATCCAGCTCCACAACTGATGCAGAACAAGGCACTCTAAAGTCTGGACCTGAACAAAACAGATTTTAGAGGGTTTTTTCCTCCCCCTGTATTTTCTGCCTGCCTTCAGCAGACTGAACAACTGGTGTCGAACATTTCACAAGGAAAAGGCTGTGGATCGCCATTAAACTGGGAGAGCTCCTGCAGCCTCGTTTCTTATGGAAAAAGAATGAGTCAAGGAAGTGGGAGACAAAAAAAGGTGCAAGACCGTACAAACACATTTTGCCAAGGAAAACAGAGCGGCAAAAATAGTGGCGAGAAGTTCTGGAAGGCTGACATCACACATTTCTGCTAACCATTGTCACGAAATAATTCAGATACCAACGTTTGCTGCACGTGACAACCAGCACAACCCACCTCCAACTCATCCCACCTGGGCTCAACAGGAATGCTGCAAACAGGGATACATTTACATCCTAATATTGATTGAGAATTCAATCAGTATATTCCTGAGATGTATTTAGAGCATGTTTTTCCTTCATGTCCGTAGACTTTTATCCGGCCACGTGCTATTCCATGTATTTATCAGAGCCTGGGACACATCAAGGCTTTGCAGGACCTTGTGTGTGGACTCAGAGTATCCCTTCAATTAAGCAGTTGGTTTTCCTGTGCTCAGCAGAGCTAAATGGAGAAGAGAGTGTAGAATAAAGCCTCCTGCCCCCATTTTCCATCTCAGAGCTTTACTCCTCGCTCTCCAGAAGCAGCTTGTGCCTATCCTTAGATCCTGTGTTGCAAGAATTATGATTCAGCTTCACTCTATAAGGATCAGATTTCAACAGTTGCCTCATTTGAAATCAGGCTGGCGTGGAGACAATTTGGAGGGGTTTGTGTGGCAACAGCGGAAAGGCAAGATAAATACACAGGAAACACAAGAATAGGAGAGTTGCTGTCACTTTGCAGAAAATGAGACTTGTTCAGTCGAGGAAATCATTGTCCAGGCTGCTCTGGGGAGGGACGTGGGAAGTGCCACCCGCACAGGGTCGGAGCGGGGATGAGCAACTTCTAAACCCCACCACAGAACCTCCGGCACAGAAAACTTCACCCAGGGGCTGTGACAAACCAGGATTTCACTCAGCACTGAGAGCAGGGACAGGATGAAGCCTGCAGAGTCTCTGCACTGGGATGTTTGTAACTTAACGTTGTCTTTATGATAAAGATTCTTTTGTTCTGCACTTCAACATCTGGTCTAATGCACTTCATTCCTCTGTGCCTTTGGAAAATATGCTGTGGTCACTGACCATGTTTAATACATTGCTAAAATACGTCACATGCAGAGAGCAAGTTGCCTCCAGTGCTATCTACCTAATGGCCAAATCCTTGGAACCTTACAGTACAAGAGTAATTAACAACATCTCTGGAGCATGGAAAATTCCTATTGCTTTTTTGAACAAATAAAAATAAGCTGATTTTTTCACTCAGCTGTGATAACCGTAACTAGTCTCTTTTGGGAATTATCCCAACTCTACATCCACAGGCTTGTTAAAAATTAGCTCTGTGCATGGGGCTTCCCATGGGTCACATAGCTCCTCCTGAACTTTGGAATAAAAATGGAATTTCCTGAATTTCCCTTTGCTACCAGCAGAGGATTGCCTGCAAAACAAAATAGTGAAAAGCAATTTTAACTCGTGACTTTTTTTAACCACCTTGCTACTGGGAAAGGCTCAGGAGACAAAAAATGCCCAACCTTTATTTGAATTAGTTTTGTTGAGTTAGTGTTAAAACCATTATTAAAACCTGACTACATTCTAGGAACAGTGGGAAGAGGGACAGAAAGTAACATATCCCTCTTGGAATTTTAATTATATGTAACCCAAGAATCTGTGTTTATCTCTGTTTTGCTTGACCAGTGAGATCTGTCAGTGCCTCAAAACCTGTGAACAAGCCTGACTGCAGCTCCCAGCACAATAACAGCCGGTTCCTGAGAACAGGGAAAGCTTCCACTTCCCAAAGTTACCTCCAGTTAAAACAATTCCACGTCTGTGAAAATGGCTTTGAACAGCCCTAAATCACTGAGCAAAACAGGAATAAAAAGCACTATTTACACTGCATGGTACAGGTGCTGGATTTCACAAGAGCTCTACCTCCTTCTGTCAGAACCCACCTGTATTTTTTTTTTTCCCCTCGACTTGCATAGGGCAAAAATTTAAACTTGATTTTACAAAAGAAAAGCCCAGATAGAGCACAGATCCCCAAAATGTTTATATCAGCAGGTAGAGGAGCTTCCCAGTGCCACAAGTTTTACTTTGCAGCAATGCCCACCTGGTTTATCCCATTTTACCATTGATACGCACACAGGGACAAAGGGGTTTAGCCTGGAGAAACAGCATGAAAAAAAATGAGGAATTTTGATAAAAAACCAAGAGTTTGCTGGTCACTACTCTCAATAACTTGGGTATTGCAGCATGGATCCAGCACGTGGGCTAGTGGAAGGCATCCCTGCCCATGGAATTAGACAATCTTTAAGGTCCTTTCCAATCCGAATCACTCTGTAATTTCCGATTTAATGCCTGACAGTGCTCCCACAGCGAGCTGGGCCTCTGAGGTAAAAGCAAAGATTTGTGCACTTCTCAGGCTGACACTCCTGTTATAAATTCATTTCCTGAGGCAGCACAATTCTGGTGAAATTATTCCCAGGTATTTGACAAGTCTCTGCACGAAGCTGTATCAACATTCCCAGCTACCACTTCCAAGTGCACACACACTGCCACTGAGAGGATCCAGCAAAATGCTCCTCTCTTCCCGCCTCTTTCCTGTGTAGAAACTCAAATATTTGATGCCAAAAGCGGTGGATTAAGGAAAACACAGTCACTGAGAGCTTTCAGGTCCAAGCTACTACAACCCCAGTCACTGTTCAGCTGCGGAGAGGAAGTGAAATTACTGACATTTCTCCAAATCAGGATTAAAACATTCCCTGGGTTAATATAAACTGTCCCTAATCCAGCTAAGCACAACAAATAGTGCACCTTTCTCATTTTTCTTTTCTTTCTCATGTTTCAGCTACAGCCTTTTTAACTGAGACACTTCCAGCTCCAGGGCTTTGCCAGGAGAGGAATGATGACCTTGGGCAGCTCATTACTTCTGGGGGAGAAACCCTGTCCTGTCAATCTGTCTGAAACCAGGCTCATTAAAAAATAAAAACATGAAAATCAAGCATCCCACGCTTTCATGGCAATTTTATGTGCTCCAGGTTAAAAAGTTAGTGGGTCCTGCTAGATTGTGTTTGCTATGAAAATGAGGAATATAAGTCAGGAACAGTGGATTCAGGCGGCAAATAATCCTAAATTGCACTCCAAGCTGAACAAACAGAACTCCAAGAAAGATTATCAAATATCAAGGAGAATTCAACACTGCTGGTGAAGCAGAAAGCAGAATATCAGTATTTGCTCCACACCCCCTTTTCCCAACTATCACTGAGGCAGTCTGTAAATTAAACTGAACACGAGGCAGGTATTCTATAAGAGAAAAACAGATCAGAGAAAAACCTAATTAATTTTCACAGCGTACCATGACTAATCTTAGCATATATGGTACTGGAATAGCAATCACCGAGTACAAATGAAAACAGTGTTGAACCCTGTCCTATTTTTAATCAGATGAAAGCCACAAACTCAGCCGTGCTTCTGCTTAGTGCTGCGTTTTCTTCTACCCTGATGGTTTTTACAGCTGGAGAAATGGCTACTTCCAGCATTACTGTGCTGTAAAAAATTACCGCTCCTTACACTTCTGGGATTACAGAGGAGTGTGGCACAGAAAAGGAGGGCTGGTGGAGGCAAGTCAACATTTCTTGGGACATTTAACCCTTTCTGAGCTGTATCAGATCCTCTGAGTGAAGATGTGCTTTGAAATTCTTCAGTTTCTGTGGTATCAAACTGTATTTGCCAAGTTTTGAAGGAAGGCAGTGGCAGAGAATAAAACAGAACTCAAGAAGACAAATTCCAAATTAAAAAATTTACATGGTGCATGACAATATTTTTACTTGTATTTGAAGGGAACATATGAGGGCAGATATTTCCCCTGATTAATTCTGCCCTACAGGGCTCACAAAAGTTGCTCTGCACAAAGAGCAGCTCCCAGTTCAAAGACTTTCCTCATTTACCAGTGGGTTTTTTTAATGCATTAAATAAAAACACTGTTAGTCACATTTTAACCTGGACATTTTCATATTTGCAGTCAGAGCCTGGAGTGTGGAAATGGAATAATTAACCCTGATTTGCTAAGCCCAGTTTTCAGCCAGGCCAGTATGCAATATGGCATTACAAAAACCAGATTTATTTTGTAACAGTGAGATGCAAGATCTCTCTCCTCTATTCCACTTCTCTTCCCTCAGTTTCTCACATGCATGGGAAGCAAGAGAAAGGTGGAAGTGGCAGTCAAACTGTTTAAAAGCCTTTTCCCTTTGAGCAACACTCAACACCATATGCTTTATCCAAGAAAGCTGAGAGGTGGCATGTCCAAGATACTCAGTCCTGGGGAATATTTCTTGAGAGCTAAGCTGGTATTTCAAAAAAGGTATTTCAAAGCACCTTCTTGCTTATTTCCCAATGGGAAAATCAGGATACTCCTCTCTCACTGACCATTTCTCCCTGACACACTCACACTTCCTGCAAATCCTTCCCTTGCTCAACCCAACCCAGAAATTCCAGCCTCCAATCCCAACGAAAATAAAGCTGAGCACCACCAAGGATCCGAGCTGGTTCCCCACTGGAAGCAGGCATGAGGAAAAGGACACACCTTTGGAGTGTTTCCCCGAAGGCCTCTTGGGTAATGACTCCTCCATGGAATGTGTGGATGTATGGAGCACATTTTCCAAACTGTTACTGACACTGTTGATGGGAGTCTCGGACCTTGGAGTGACCTGGAAAGAAAAGTACAAAAATCCATTAAAATAAATGGAGGGAATACACAGGCATCACACCTTCTCTGGAGTGAGGGATCCCCTGGGAAGGCAGTCAGGACAAGTTGGCTTCTTTTAAAACTGAGGGTGTTACTCCTGATATTCCCCAAGTAACAGTTCAGGGAAGTGGTTTCAGTCAGCAGCTATTCACAAACTGAGATTATCTTGGCTAATCTAAAAAGCTACTTACAGCATAATTCTTTTTTAAACAATAGTCACCCAGCAGTCAATTGGAGACAGATTGCAAGACCTTTAACCTCTGCACACCGCAGATTTTGACTTTTCAACAGGAAAACTGGGGGAAAGGGCTCTTGGAAAACGTCATTTAAATGTTACGTCACTCTGCTGGTTTTGGGTGGGGTAGAGTTAATTTTCTTCATCGTAGCTGGTGTGAGGCTGGTTTGGATTTGTGCTGGAAGCTGTGGATAACTCTGGGATGTTTTGGTTACTGCTGAGCAGGGCTTCCACAGCCGAGGCCTTTTTGGGTCCTCACCCCACCCCACCAGCACGGAGGCTGGGGAAGGATTTGGGATGGGACACAGGCAGCTGAGCACAGCTGATCCAAGGGATATTCCAGGCCTGTGGCATCATGCTCAGCATGAAAAGCTGGGAAAGAAGGAAGTAGGGGATGTTCAGTGAGCCCAATACTCTTCCCAAGTCACCATGACCCATGAGGGAGCCCTGCTGCCCTGGGATGGCCAAACCCTGCCCCATCCACGGGACATGGGGAATCAATTCCTTTGCTTTGCTGGCACGTGCGACTTCTGTTTTCCCTATTAAATTGTCTTGATCTTAACCCAGGAGTTCCCTCACTTTTACTCTTCCCACTCTCTCCCCATCCCAACACAGGGGGAGCAGGAAGTGGCTCCATGGGGCTCCATTAGCTCTCCGGGGATAAGACTCAAGGCATTCCCAAGTATTTCCACACAGATTGAAATGAAAAATTCTTAGCAAAACCCTGATTTTCTTGTCTTTGCCATTTAATAATCTGTTATGACCATATTTCAATGGAAACTCCTATACTAACAATGCCCAAGCAGAAGACTGCACCATCAAAACAAAAAAGGGTTTAAAAAGCTCGAGGAAGAAAAGATGCTTTAAAGAGAGAGTTCAGACCAACAAAAACACCCCTAGTAACTACCCAGAGCAACTGTGTGACTTGAAATTCAGTTGTTACATCAACCTGAAATGCTGGGTAGGGAGAGCTGTAATTAGAATTTCACACAGATTTTAGCCTGGCACAAATCACAGGAGAAAATGTGCATCTTGCCGTAACAAAATTAGTTCTCCTTCCCTCATGGTAACCAAATACCAGCAGCTCCAGGTCCCTGTAAGGGAAAAGGCTCCCTCAGACCCTGCTAACTTGACACAGTGCCCTGAGCTGGGACAATTTCTGCTGCAAACAATACTTTGCACACCCTCCCATTCCATGTTGCCGTCAGTCAGCACACACAATGCAAGTCAGAAATAGCACAGCCCCACTCCATACAATTACCTATTGTAAGCTCCATTTTAAGACTGACATTTATAGATTTATACACACTTTAAGGCAGCAGAACAAGTGAAAGGCTCTGTATACTTGACATCCATAAAAAAGCTTCTATGTGTAAAGAAATCCATCCAGAATGGCAGATGGGTGTCAGGAGAAAGGAGGGTTACAGGTAGCTGCTTTCCTTTTCAGCACTACTTCTTGACAAAAAAAACCCAACTTTATTTTATATATATAAATGCAGAAGTATCATATTTATCTAATTATATAACATTTCTTCAGCACAGCTTCCCTCCAATAACAGCATTTAACACCAAGCTTTCCCTTAGACCAACCATTAAACTCCAAGCTCGGCGGGAGGGTGGGGAAGAGTTTAAATTTCCTTGCCGAAGTCAGTCTTTAGCAGAGCTTATCTCACACAGCCTCTCTCCTGGAGCTCATTAAAGTCTCCCTCCAGCCCAGGGCCGCTGGGAGGAAGTTCCAGAGGGCTGAGCACCATCCTCCTGGCAAAGGGACAGTGCAGAGGAGCGAGCTGGGAAAGGAGCTCAGGCAGGGCTGCGTTATCCCGGACAACCAGGTTCCAAATATTCGGAACCATCAGAAATATAAACACTGAGAACGCTTCAAACTGAGTAAGAGCAGCCACACAGCTCCAGAAAATCTCTGAACAAGCAGTTTGTTACAATTTATTGCCTCTTATCTTGTATTCCCTCCTCTCCACTCTCCTTACAACAAGCATCGCGTGCAGCTTATAATTTGCATTTTGTTTATACATAACCTCCATTTTTTTTCCATAAAGATTTAATTTTGCTAGACTTGGTAAGGATTAATTTAGCCCATATGTCTTGTCTGCCTGAGCTCATACTATCTGATCCCGTCGCACATCAAAGCAGCTCCAAATTGGCCTAGAAAAATCACAAAGCTCTGATTAGTTCCAAATGGAGCACTTTGTTAGGGAGCTGAATGGTGTTAGAACCACTGAATCCCACTGCTTAAAGCTTCCATTCCAAAATTTTAAATCATTTTTTCCACTGACTTAAACATCACGATACTGCAACGGTTTGGATTTGTTTAGGGAAAGTGAAATAATGAAAAGTGGTTTGCAAATCAGAGTTTTAGTTCCAAAATAGTAACAGTATTTTTTTCTATCTTTTTTTTTTTTTTTTTTTTTTTTAAACTTGAGGCCAAGCCAAACAGAGGAACAATAACCCATCAGCTCAGAACTGCAGGAGATATTGTCCTAGGAGGGTTGGGAGAAACACTGCGAAAAGCTTTACAGGGAGGACCTGTCCAAATCCAGCTGCAGAAATTCAGCATCAGGTAAATCCAGGAAGGGATGTTCTCCATATCTGAACACTCCTGTATTCCCCAGTTTGGGCTCAGCACAAACAACTACTCAGGAGCAACTGGATTTGCAATAAAGAACAAGGCATTCCAGGGAGACAAAGATTCGGAGAAACAGGGAGCAAATTGCTTTGGACCTTTCAGGAGCTGTAACATCTCTGAGAAAGCCAAGATGCCATTAAAGAATAAACATCTGCAGCTCAAGAACTGTTCAAGGCTTGTTTTCCGAGGCAGTAACAGGCCACAGTGAAAATGGATAAGCTGGCATCACAGGAACCGGGAATGTTCAGGCCATACATCATAACAAACCACAGGAATGACATTTTATAAATGCAGAAAAAAACCCCATGAATCATTCAAGGTCGAAGAAGAAACAGCATCAGACCTTTGAATAGACAACTTTGGATTTCTCTACAGAAATTATTTGAGAACATCAACAGAAACAGTCCATGAAGAGCAATCAAAACCAGCAGCAAGCCCAGAGTTAAATATTCTTCACTGTGCCTGATTTTACCCCAGCACAGCATTTCCTGGAGGGCCAGAGAGAAGGAAAAATCCCCTGATGCACCTCTCTATAGTTTCACTGCATTGTTCAGAATTCCCTTCACACCACAGTGGCCTGCAGGCTTCTTCAATGCCTCTAAAAGCTGCAATTGGGTGCAAAAAAGATTCTTAAAACTATTTTTACTCCACACTAATGTTGTATCTTTGATTGGAGCAAGCTGGTCTAAAGGAAGGTGTTGGGGGGCTGGAATGAGATGAGCTTTAAGGTCTCTCCCAACCTTGACGATCCTGTGATCCTTTGATCTGCTCCCTCCACAGCAAAGCATCTGGCTCACAGATGGACTTCTGATTTTCCAGATGCAAACCCTGCTGCCTCCCGCATTTCAAGTTAAAGCCAGAATTGAAACTAACAAAGAAAATTGATCACTGCTTAGTGACTGAGGCTCAGAGTGAATCCTTCTCTGCCTCATTCTCCACTGTAAGGATGACAGGATCAAAATTGCTATCAGCTACTCAAAAGTGGACCCTTCCCAACACAGATTATTCAGAAGGATCACTAAATGCTGCCCTCCAGTCCTCCACCCCCAGGAGCTACCAGGAAGAGAAACAATTGCTTTGACCCAGGGGTTGATGACAAACATGCCAAGGGAACAGAATTCACTGCTATAATTCTGCCATTATCCCATTTTTCCCATTTTCACCTGTCATCCTCCAAACCCAACTATTTTTCCCCCCAAGTGCAGTGATTTCCTTCCCAGTACCAGCGAGGGCTCAGATCTTCTTGGGACAGCAAAGCTGCTCTAGAAAGCTCTCCTAAGCTCTCAATCCATCAAAAAGCACACAGCAAAATAAACCCAGGTACTTCCCACAGGTGGTGCTGCTCTTCCAGCCACTGCTGCCTGAAGCAGCTCTATCCCAGACTGTGGGAGTCACCATGGAAAATGGTAAATCTGGGAAGCTGGGTAACTGTTAGCTTTGCTAACATTTAATACAGCAAAGCCTTTCATAAAAATAACACGACTGATAGGAGTCAAACTTAATGTGGTCAGAGTTTTACCAAAACAGTCATTATCTGTTCCTTCGAAAAATAAACAAGAGCACAGAAAATACACGGTTTAATAGCAAAGTATTTGCTGACTTAGTTTGAAGTAGAGCCAAAAGTATTTTAAAAAAAAATTAAAAAAAAAAAAATCAAAACAGCCACTACCCAAAGCACCATGGGCACATGGAACAATGATATGGGATCTGAGGGAACAAAATATAGATTTTTATACCTGGTTAGGTAAGAAATGTAGGTAATGTATTACACAGAAAAAGCAAACAACATATAGGAGCAAAGAGCGAGTTAAGTGAGCTTCAAGCCACACAAACACATTCTCCCACTGATCACACAGGAAAACTTTTCCATGTTTTCAACAATGGCCAATAAAAAAGTGAGAGTCCCACAGAGAAATGCTTCTGTCCATATTGGCTTTGGAATTCTCCTTTAAAAAAGGGGGTTTTAACCATAAACTGCCCTCCAGGAGCAGGTAACGTGTATGAGTGAGCTCAGGAATTGGAACAGTGAATCCAGGGGGTAGAAACCACTCAACTCCTGTCCTGCCAGGTTCATATTACTGAGTATTAACAGCAGCTTATTTGAGGTTAACACCAAGGCCTTTAACATGGTGCAATCCTGTTGGCAACAATGCTCCAGGAGAAGTTTGATGGCAAGGATATGGCCCCTGCAAGCTCAAGCAGAGAAGCTGCTGATTCCCACCAAAGGGGCAAACTCAGGTTTTTAAATCATTTGAATAAAAATGCCTTGCTAACACTCAGCTGTCAGTCTGACACCACATGATATTATTCATCAGGCTAAATCCCAGCCGGAGACAAAAACAACCAATGCAGGGATCTGGAATTCCAAACCCACTGAGACAACCCCAGGAGGAGCAGGAGTGAGCAAACATCTTCCTCTTGGTAGGAACAAGTCACCAGTCTGCCCAGCTGCTTGTGAAACCACTGCCTCAGGCACCAGTCCTGCATTTACTCACATATCCAAACACCTGACTGTTCTCCCACCAGAGGAAGAAAATTCCAACCTTCTCCTTTGGAAGATTCAGGCTCTTCCACGAGGATGTTTAAGAAGTGCTCACAAATAGCCCCACACTTTCCACATAGCCAGTAAAGTGCTCATCATTTAAATTTACACATGTTCAATTGCTTTGTTGGACTGGGATGTGGATGCAACTGGAAGTGTTTGGTTTGTGCTAGAAATTCAAGTGGTTCCAACAGCCAGAAAAAGCTGTAAGAGCCAGGTGCCTCCATGTTTCAGCTACAAAATCCACCTATTCTCACAGAGAAGGAACACAAAGGGTGAAGAGGCAATTCACAGGGAAATGGGATAATGGAAAATAGATCAGATGGTTTTGTCCTGGGAGACTCTCTGGAATGAAATGAGGCATGTGGTACTTAAACACTACGGGACAATCACGCACCTGCTCCAAGGCTCCTTATGAATTCAGGAGAACAGATGGACCAAAATAAGTGTGGGTTGAATTTTATACTCTAATTTCCACTAAAACCCCCCTGCTTAAAGAATTGTGAACACTGTTAATGATAGGAACGTAAATCTACCGAAGTGTCACTGGACTCATCAAATCTGAATTTTACAAACCAATCATTCAAAGCAACTCAAAATCAAAACAAATCCCTGCTTCTAACCAGACCTTGGAACAGACACTGCTGCTCTACACCCCAGCATTGATAGACAAATGTGTCCCTGTTTCTTCATCTGATGCCACCAAAAGCTAACCACCCTGTCTCTTCTGCAACAACTTACAAATAAATTATCTGACAGGTCGCAAATCCACTGAATTCTATTTCTTCCTCTCTTCCCTCCTCAATATTCTCTTAAGTAATGGCTTGAGTGTAATAAAACTACTCAGAATCATGGAAGCACAGAGTCATTAAGGTCGGAAAGGACCTCTGAGACACCAAGTCCAACCATGATCACCACTGAAGCATTTCCCCAGGTGGCACATCCATAAGTTTTTTGAGCACTTCCACGGATGGTGAATCCACCACTTCCCTGGGCAGCCCATTCCGATGTCTGCTCACCCTTTCCATGAAGAAATATTTCCTAATATCCAGTCTAAACCTCCCCTGGTACAACTTGAGGCCGTTCCCTCTCCTCCTGTCCCTGTTCCCTGCGAGCAGAGCCCGACCCCCCCTGTCAGGGAGTTGTGCAGAGCCACAAGGTCCCCCCTGAGCCTCCTTTGCTCCAGGCTGAGCCCCTTTCCCAGCTCCCTCAGCCCTTCGTGGTGTTCCAGACCCTTCCCAGCTCCATTCCCTTCCCTGGACACCCTCCAGCCTCTCAATGTCCTTCTTCCTTCCACTAACAATGGAAAAAAAAGAGAAGACATTGGAGAAGAATTCATAATACGCATGACAAGTGTTCACTTTCACTATTTATCATCAGGAATTGGCAGGTCTGTAATTAAAATTAAGATCTTGCTCTTAAGTAACTGATCTGATTATTTCTGGATCACTTCAGCTATTCACAAAACCCCTGAAGCCCTGTATTGGCCTGAACACCTGTTAAAAGGTTCCTATGCTGATTATTGGATAATTATCCCAAAGGAATCAATGCAAAAATTCTGGTTCAGCATGAGGCAAGAGCAAGGAATTTAGGAGTTTGCTCATCAGAAACCCCATGCAAAGAAACACAGATCTGAACCATATCAACATCCTTTTGCTCAAATTAATGCCCATTTCAAACCTCAGGAGGGAGCAGCTTCAATTCAACTGGCTCCAATTCTTTTGCCAAAGACTGAAGTCGAATTCGAGTGGAAGCGTGACAACGGCTCTCGTTTCTACAGACAAATCAGATCCAGCATTTCTGTAATAAAACTCTGTGGGCTCTGAGAAACCTTATCCATGTTTGTGAGACTATGTTTGCTTTTTTTAGGGATAAAAAGCACTCCAGAGCAAGCAGTAAAATGGACAGTGGAGTATTTGAATATGCAAGATGACAGAAGAAGCCGAGCTCCGCCCGGCCAGGAAGAGGCAGGGCTGTATCTACTGTCACTGAAGGTGACAGGATCTCAGTTTTAGCAACTCAAACATTTATAAACCCACTAAACCAAATGGTTCAACACTTCCAAACAAGGCTGCTGTTCAGCACCTTTGAAGTCAGCCCCTGGAATGCCTGTGAGGTGTGGTTAACTGCTTCTGGCTCTGCTCCTCCACGCAGGATCTCCTCCAGCTCGTGCGCTGATTCCATTGAAACAGTTTGGATCTGGTACGGTCCAAAACATCCAATACCTTCCAACAGGAATCTTTACTCCACAAGAATGAGGCCCACTGCAGTGTTGCTTCACTGACAACTAACAGTTACGAAGTAATTAGCAGAAAAAAGAGTAAATTAAAAAAGCAAAATGGAATGCACTCTTAAAACAAAAACTTCATTCAGCCCGTGCAAAAATAAATGGGAAAACAGTTCACGGAAAAAACATCATCATTATTAGCTCAACACACATTTTTCTGGCTGCTCTGGCCCTGATGTTTGGATGCACAGTGCATTTCCCAAGCAAACTCGTTTAGGTTCCTAAATTCAAGTTCAGCACAGAACACATGATCAGGCAAAGTGAATTTGTTGCTAATTAATATTGTTACTACCCAAGACCATTGTCTTCCAAGGATTCCTTTACATGTAGAGCTCATTTCTGAAAATACTGCAGGTTTGAGACTGAACTATTTTATCACATTTCAAACAAAACCATGAATAAGAGAAGAGCCAGAAGTGGAAGCCTCACATTTTTTAAGTGGAATATCAAGAGCTGTGTGCAATCCATGTTGCCTGGAGTACCCAAAATTCTCAAAGGATGTGAAAAAGACATGCAGGGCTTGGCAATGTCACCAGCTGGAAGCTACAAGACCTGTCCCTACAGCTCCTGAGGTTGGATTCATGTGGTTTGGAAAGTGAGATCGTTCTGAGATAGCAACTCCTGGTATCAGTGAGTAAACACCTCTAATCCCAGCCAGTAACCGCTCTTAACATGGTCACCTGCTAAAGCCATGAAATACCCTCAAAGAGGCTAAAAATTAAGTTGGTCATGATTTATTCTATCCCTACAAAGCTCAAAAGAAAAGCCATAAAGGCAGCTGACACAGACCACTTAATAGCTGCACTGCTTTCTCTATGAGGGGTTAAGGACTCAGTTTCAACCCAGCAAGTGATAGTTTTTTATAACTCATCACTCCATTGGTGAAATAAAAATATCAGAATATTTCTCAATGGAGTTATGCCCATTCATGCTCCTGAGACAAAACAGTGCAGACAGGTGAAGGCGTTTGAAATGGATCCCTCAGAGCAACTCCATCACTCCAAATATACAGCCTTGGGTAATGTGGAAGTTTCAGAGGAGCCTATGGAATTAGCATGAGTGAAAAATAGTTCCTTATGCTATAAACTCGAAATAGCCATCGGTGCAGTATTTGGAAGCTGACTGGGCAAGAACCCTCCTTCCCATTCACAAGATACCAGCCCGAAACAGCCACATAACCACAGTGTCACTGCCTCTGATTTCCCTTCAGCTGCAAACAAACTGCACTCAGGGGCACTATTTCTGACTCTAGCTCTGCAGCTGAACCCACAACCAGATCAGAATCATCATCGCAGAATCGTGGAATGGTTTGGGTTGGGAGCGACCTTAAAGCTCATCTCATTCCAGCCCCTGCCGTGGTTGCTCCAAGCCCCGTCCATCCTGGCCTTGGACACTTCCAGGGATCCAGGGGCAGCCACAGCTTCTCTGGGCAGCCGGTGCCAGGGCCTCCCCACCCTCCCAGCCAAGAATTCCTTCCTAATATCTTATCTCAACCTACAGCTTGTCACCCTGACTGCGCTGAAGAGCTCTTGTCACAGCAGAGCAGGTGCTGAGTACCCAAAGCATTCTCTTTATTTCCCTGGTTTTACAGCACGAGCTCAATGAGGAGATGAAACAACTCCAGGAAACAGAGTGACAGATTCATTAATAACTTCCCTACTTCTGAAGTTCTGTCCCCAGAGTTACTGACAGTAGAGCTCTCAAGAGGCAAAGTCCATGCAGAGATTCACATTATGATGTCCAGTATCCACGTAGGTCACAGAATCCAAGTTCAGATTTGTGTTTCCACCTGCCATCCACTCCAGCAGAGAATCACAGCATCACTGAGGTTGGAAAAGACCTCCAAGGTCACCGAGTCCAACCTGTGACCAATTCCCACTTTGTCACCAGCTGAGAGCACCAAGTGTCACATCCAGGCCCTCCCTGGACACCTCCAGGGATGGGCACTCCAAACCTCCCTGGGCAGTTCCAAAGCCTGAGCACCCTTTCCATGGGGAAATTCCTGCTGCTGTCCAACCTGAGCCTCCCCTGGCCCAGCCTGAGGCCGTTCCCTCTCCTCCTGTCCCTGTTCCCTGGGAGCAGAGCCCGACCCCCCCCCCCGGCTGCCCCCTCCTGTCAGGGAGTTGTGTGTCCTGTCAGAAAGGACAGGGGGGGATTGCTGGGATGTCCTGGGCAGGACCAAGAGGTGGACTCAATGATCTTTGTGGGTCCCTTCCAACTCAGGATATTCCATGATTCCATCCTCACTGAGTCCAAGGCAATGTAGAGAGAGCAGCATTTTCCCTCCTTAGGGCAAGGGAACAATGTTCACTTTATACCATCAGGTAGAAACCATGAATCTAATAATTACTGACCTACTTAAAGCCAGCCACAGCCACCTTTTCCTGCAAAGTTAAGATTCAGATAAGGCAAGAAGCATCTCAAAAAGGACAAAAAATATATATGGGCAGGTGTTTTAAGCCTCCTCATAGTCAGCAATTGCAGGCACCAAAAAGAAACAGCAAAAAGCAGTTTGCATCACTGACCACCTTCAGCTGTGTTCATCTACCCCAAAGCAACCTGAGGAATCATGAAATATTGACAGCATATTTGTATCAACTGTTCAGTCTCTTCATTGATAAACAATTTGATTTTGAGATATTTCACTGTAAAATATGCAAGAGGAGATGGAAAAAGGATTGCAAGGTCCAGGTCTCTGGAAGAAGTTATAGCTAATATCAGGTTGGGGCATATTTTAATAGGACTGGCTAAGCAGAAGCAGCACATTCCCATTTGCTTCTGCAAAGAGAACAAAGAGCATTGCTCAGATTTGTATTGCATCTCCCTGACTAAACAAGTTATCCATAAATCAGAAATTGTAACAGTAGAGCAGGTACAGTTACACAAGAGTAACACCCTATTCCCACCCTCACAAGGGGAAAGCTGTAGGGTAACTTAGCCAGTTCACAAACACCTCCCTGTTTGCAACCTATCTCCAACATCCCAGCTTCCCAAAGTTTTTCAGGACCCCAAATGGTGACCAGTTCCTTAAGGATGGGCTCAGAGAGCTTTGCATTGAGACGTGAGGATCAGAATCCCCCATTTAACACCCAGCTTCCAGCACCAGCTCAGTGTGGCTCACGCTGGAGTAAAGCAACAGGAGCCATGAGAAAGTGCTGGCACGAGGGAGGGAATTCTCCTCCAGTTCCAAGGAGGAAAATCAGCAGCCCAGGGCACTCACTTTCTCTCCACATCCACAGTTTTTTCTAGGTGTCGTTACAGCACAAGGATTCTCACGTCACTCCGTAACACCACCAGATCTAAGGCCTCGGTGCTGGAATTTATTTGTGCATATTTAAACAGGGCTGAATGGAGAAAGACATTGTTTTTTCCACTTGCTTCATCCAACTCCTGGTTTAAGCCAACTGCTTACTCTAAAAGTAGCACAATTACCCAGTTAACAGCAACAACAACAAAAAATAATCTGAAGGTAATCTGCATCACTTCAAACAAAATGCACATTCAGAGACTGTGGAGGCAAAGTCACCTTTCTGTTCCCTCTCGCTACTCTGTACTTAGCAACCAGGATTCTTCAACACAGATTTCTATAAAAATGTGCTTTTTTAAAGAGACAACCCTTCAGAGAGCTCAGAAGAAAAGAAAAATCAAACGACCATCCTGGCTGCCTTATTCCTGGCAGGAAAAATGGCAGGATGGATTCTCCGTCCATCTTAGATTGACATAAATAGTGCTGGAGTTTTTCAGCTCCATAAATCCTGCAGCTCAGCAAGAAGACTCTAAAAAACCTTCCTGCCTGCCTGATTTTATCTTTTTTTCTCCTTGCCTTATTTTGGGGGAACTTGTATGTGATTTACAGTGTTTCCTTTCCAACCCAGGGTCGCTGCATCATTTGAATAAGGGAAGCTGCAAGTAGTTAAGTATCTGAAAAGAAGCTTTTTTTCTGTTTTTAATTATACCCTTCTACATCCTGTGTGAAATATTCTTTCCAGCTACATTTTATCCACATGGAGGTTTCGGCTGAATGAAGAGGCTTTCCCATACCTTGTTCTTTCCCCTTACTACGAGAGGTTAGGAGCAGGCACAAGACAGGAAGGGAAGAATAAGAAAAATATGAAGTTTAACACATCTCGATTTTACAAAGCAGAGGTGTTTAAAGAAACATGAAATTGGAAGGAAATTTGTATTCAGGGGAAGACTGTGCACAGATTTCTGTCTCAGACTGGAATTCAACGCTCAACTTAGTGAAATCTCTACTGAGCCCTCAGAAACAGCTTTATTTAGGATATTACTCCAATACAGAGGTTTTCTCAGCTTTTAGGTATTCTCCACCTTTCCCAAGAGCAGGGTAACACATTATCCACTCATCCTCAAAGGCTGCAGCCTGTTAACTTCTCACAAGCACCCACTAAGCTGGTGCTTAGTTTGAACTTTCAAGCGGTTTAAAATCAGACAGAAAGACAGTAGGACTCCCTAATTTGTAGCAGCCTGAGAGCAATTAAGCAGTCACATATCTAATTACTTACAGCACGTCTTAAAGCGTTCCTGTCTGGCCTAACTGCTGGCAACTGAATGAAAGAACAGCGAGTTAATGACGGTGAACCCCGACACCAGGATCAATACCCGAGGGATGCAGAGTGACAGAGAAGGACAGCATTTCTTTTCGCTTAACACCAGCAACTCCAAATGTTTGCCATCACATCCGTCTAAACAAAACCCAGGCTCACCAAGACGCTTTGCCACTGGACAGCTACTCCTCCTTTCCAAGTTTTTCCAGGAGAACTTTCAAACAGATGCTTTTATCTAGAGATGCATTTGTTTCCCTTCCTAAATCACCGGTTTTCCATGCAGCTGGCAGGACTGTTCCCCCAGCAGATGCTTTGAGAAGCAATCAGGGCAGGCTTATATTGCTGCTGTTGATCTGCTTGCGAACCCCTTCTCATTTAAATGTCACAAGCTCGTAAAAACGCCATCCATCCCCTCGCTCTGCCCTCAGCTGACCATCCCCATCATCAACCAACTGCCAGCCTCTGTAGCTGCCATTTACCGCTGTGCTAAAGCACGGTTTCAAATGAGAGCGGAAGACACAGCCCAGTGCCATTCGAGCGTGGAAAAAGCAGGATACCCACCTTATGGCAGCCAGGATAGGTTGCCATGGTGTTGAGGGTAGAGGTGCTGGGATTCTTGCTGGTGCTGGCCATGAGACTCTGGATCTGGGTGAGCTCCTGCCTCAGCACCTGCTTCTGGTGGAAGCTGAACGCCGGGTGGTTGGATGCCATGGTGAAGAGCAACAGGAACTCATCCCCCGTGCGGCCCTCGTTGAGCTGCAGCCCGTAGTTGTTGATGACCGAGTCGATGTGGGTGAGGGTGCGGAACAGGACCCCGGCGGCCTCCCGGTGGGCAGAGCCGAGCAGGGCGAGGGACACCAGGAGTTTGCTGCGCACCACTTCGTCCGTCAGGTTGGTGAGGCTGCCCAGGTCGGCGGGGTTGTTGGCCTTGATCTCGGAGTCGCGCAGGGAGTGATAATCCTTGCGGGCCAGGTCCTCCAGGCAGGCGCCCAGGAAGCGCAGCTCCAGCGGGATGCACAGGTCCAGGAGGCCGCACAGGAACTCCACGCGCTGCGGGGAAGGCAGCTCGGAGAACCAGCGGTACACGCCGTCCCGCTGCAGCCGCGGGCACCGCTTCTCCACCATGGTGCCCCGCGCCGAGCANTGAGGAGGCCGCTGCGCTCCCGTTCCTCCCTCACGGGGCGGCTCCTCCGTCCCTCCGGCGGGCGCCCGGTGCCTCCATCCCCCGGCCCCGCCGGGGCCGCCCCGCCGCCGCGACCGCGGGAAATAATCCCTCCCGGGCGGAGGGGCACGGAGCGGCGCGCACACCCCGCCGGCCGCTGCGCGCAGGCGGAGGGATCCCGCGGTGAGGAGGCTCGGCCGCGAGCGGAGCGGGAGGAACAGGGAGCGACGGGCGCCTTCGCTCCCGGCCTGACCCCGCGGCGGGACACGCCCCCCGCAACGCTGATTGGCCGAGCCGCCCTCCCGCCGATGGCGATTGGCTGCGGCCGCGCTTCTCCCCGCCCCCTCTCCAGCGCTCGGGAGCGGGGTCTCGGGGGCTTGTCAATCCTCCCGGTTTAGCCCCGCCCCTGACGCTGATTGGTCAAAGAGGCCTTAAATAGGAGCGGGGCGGGGGCTGCTGCCTTTTGTGTGTGGCCGCCCGCGGGTGCGGAGGGGCCGCGGCTGTGGCCGCCCCTGCGCCGGGGGTCTCTGAGGGGGGGAATGACCCCTCTCAGGGCAGAGCTGTCCTTGCCCTGCTCCAGCTGACCCCGCCGAGCTGACGGGCTTTGGCCTGGGGCTCCTGTCCTCCCCGCAGGGTTGCGCCTGCAGGCTGGAGAGGAGCCTCGAGGTGCATGGTGGCATCCCAAATCGTGTGTGAGCACCCTCCTTCCTTCTCTCCTTCATGGCCCATGCGTTTGCAGTGTGTCCCCTGGCTCCGAGTGCTGCCCGTGCTCCTTGCTGACTCTCATCTGGGCAGTAGGTGCCTTTCCCCTGCCTTTTCAGTCGAAACGCCTCATTCCCACCACGAGGAGCCTTAAGGAGTACAAAAGGGGATGCCAACGATGCCTTCCTTCCTCAGCCGTTGTTTTAGGACGACAAAGAGCCTCAGGGATGCAGCCTGAGCTGCTGCTGGGTGGTGATGCCAAAACCCCGATAAAGCTTTTGGCAGCGGCGCTTGCCTGAGCCGCCACCAACCCAGCCCACAGTCAACGCCAGTTTGGCACCCGACTCCAGATTGTCTTTAAATACAGTGTGGAAACAAAAGAGACACCAAAGACCTCTCAAAACGATC
This sequence comes from Oriolus oriolus, assembly GCA_013400235.1. Classification (NCBI taxonomy): domain Eukaryota; kingdom Metazoa; phylum Chordata; class Aves; order Passeriformes; family Corvidae; genus Oriolus; species Oriolus oriolus. The sequence goes on from VXBT01011514.1 coordinate 128,566, forward strand.
ATTTTTTTGCCCCCCAACATTCCCACTCTCCATTCTAAACCGGGATTCTCGCTGACAGCGATGTAGCAATGCACATTTTCTAGCAGGGTTGTCGGCCGCAGATCTGCCTGCGGATTGCCAAGGGCCGGACACACAATTTCTGTTTTCCATGGTGTTTTTCCACGGGACTCGGCTGTTTGGCTGTGGTAGCCCAGTAGCCAGACTGCGCATCAGCTGGGTGAATGCCACGGGTGAGGATCTTTAAGTGCGAAAAGCCAGGAATAACATTTTTAAATGCAGCCCCAGGCAGGCAGCGAATGAATCCAGGCTTGGTTTTTATGTGATGGTAATCTTGGAAGATGGACCGTGTGTTTTATTTTCACAAGTGCAACGTTGCTGCGCCGCAGATAAACAAAAGACCCAACACTGATGTTTTTAAAGGCAAAATTGCATTTTTGTCTAGAGTTGATCTTTATGGGATGTGCAGATGGCCAAACGTGGGCTCTCGCGTGAGTTGTGTGACCGCTTGTGTTGGTATCGCACGAGAGAAAAAGTCTCATTCCTCTGGGTGATGGTTTATTGGAAATCTCATTATACACCTTGCTGAGACGAACTGCTGCACCACAAACGTTCCAAATGCCGGTAGTTTATCCTTTTTTATTTCCCTGTGGAATATCGCGGGCCATCGGCTGCATTTATTGGAGTCCCACTGAAATGCAGGAGTCAGCAGGCAGAGGACGCAGACTGGGGCTGCATAATGTCACACACTGTACAGAGACACAGCCCTGCTTCTGTTGCAGACTCCTGCTGTGAGAGGGTCCTTGATGATCCCACAGCCTCTCTGGGTCCTTTCCTTGCAGTGATCCGTCCTGGAGTGCAAACCATATGTGCTTCCTTTTCCTGCCGTGCCCGGCATTGTCCGTGGGAGGAAGGGATGTGTGGAAAACAGAGGAAGTGCTCTCAGTCCCTTAGGAAAGGTCTGCGTTGAGTTCTAGCACGGGCCAGGCCGTTGGCATGGGTATGATGAGTTCTTTGGTGGCCGTTCTGCTTATACTGATGTCTTTATCCCCCCTGAAAGCACATCCTTTATTCCACTAATCCATGCTGAAAGCACCCACGCTGCGCTCAAAGTCGGGTTTCTGTAGCAAGGTGAAGAAGGTTGAAACTTTCTGCTTGGGAACCAGGTCTAAGCCTGAGTCTGAATAAAAGTTTGAATGAGAATGTTGTTGCAAAAGAGTGATTCTGTGGTTTACAGCCAGAATTTTTTTGTCTTTGATGCCAGACAGCAAAACAAACCCTAACCTGAAGTGTAATAGATGAACTGGGAGCCTTTTCTCTGATTAGAAGTGGCTTTGGGTGAAGCCTGAGGAAACCAAAAGGGGCGTGACATATAATTCTGTCACCAGGAATTCCTGGCTATCCAGGGGCAGAGCCAGAAACTGCCTTCAGGGAGATAAATCAACTGTGTAAGAGCTCATGTTACCACTTGTCCAGGCAGTGGGTTGGGAGTGAAGGTCGTTCTGGGATGCCTGCGCAGCCCTGTTCCTCCTGCGAGCACAGGACACCGAACTGGCTCCTCAGATCATCCCATTTCCTGCCTGTTCTCCCTGAAAACTCTCTTTGTGCATGCTTGAGACAACTGGGGAAGATTCCTTGCTGGACTAATCAGTAAACAATGACTAATTTTCCTCTTTTTGTATTTTCAGAGCATGCAGATGCTGTTATTGGATGTTGCAGTCGGCTGAGGACTGAGAGAGGGTCCAATCCTTCAACACCTCAGTTTTACCTGCTGTTGTGGGGGTCTGAATTCTCCTGTTTGGGTTTCCTCAATCCTGTTTAAGCAAGGAGCTTGGCTGAAGTGCTTCTTTCCCTTCAAGCAGCAACTCAGAGCCACTGTAACCAAATCCGCTCAGATAAATCCTTCCTGGGAGTTCGACTCCACGCAGCATGGAATGGCCAAAAGCCTATAAAAATTAACTGAAATAATTCATTGTGAGGTCGGTGAGTGAGTCCAATGTGAAAGGACATCGTTCACTCCTGTATCCATCTGCAGAGACAATGGAAATAAGAATCTCTACCATGGAAAAGGAGGAGATTGTTTAGGAGGCTGCTGGATAAAAGACCAGTTGAGTTACCCAGAGCCATCAAGTTCCCAATGCTTCCAACCCACAGAACTCCTCCACAGGGACCTTCTCAGAGCTTTTGCCCGTCACATTTAGGAGCCTTTAGGAGGCTGATCAACACTTGCAAAAACTTCTGCCCATTTAATGACACGTTTGACATTTTAAACCTCCTAAATGTGGCTTAAATCTTAGCACTTCTGCCAGAAATCCAGCCCGGAAATCCCAAATCTTCCACCAAAATGACTTGCAAAGCCAGAGCTGAACCCACTGCTGTCTCGGGTATGAGTCAGCTGTGATGGGCAGCCCTCCCTCGGGTGGGTTCCACGCCAAAGCAGCTTTCCCTCTTTTGGGGATGGAATGCTTTCCCAGGATGATCTGAGCTGAAAGCCCACTCTGTACATGGATGAGCGTAAAACCTGACAGGCCAGTTTCGGGTTGTTTGGAGTGGGATCTCGGTGCCTTTCACCTGGAGCTGCTGGCTCCTTTGGAGCTGCTCAGCGCTACCTCCTCGCTCTACCCCACCTCTCCCAAATTTCCCGATGCTGATCATCCCCTGCCTCTCCCCTCATCCCTTCCTGTTCCAAACCTTCCTCCTCATCGCCATCCCACCCTGACTGACGCCCAGCTCTCCCGATCCACACCGAAATCCTTTGATCCTGCGGCTCCACCCCAAACCCCTCCCTGTCCTTTCCTGCCAGGATGCGGTGAGTGGCAGCAGCCGGAGCCTTGCGTGTCTCCGCTCCGATCCGCGGAAAGGGAAGATAAATATTGCCCTTGCGTGTCCTCTCAACTACTTCTGTGCACACGGGTTATTTCCTGTCGGCTTTCACGCAGATGCTGGAATTGGAGCTCTCGGGCTTGAAAAAACAAACATACCCCAGCTTTGAAGCGCAGAGAAAAATATCACGTGGGTTTTGGGAAGAGGGGGAAAAAAAAAAAAAACCAAAAAGCGGCCAGATGTCGGTGTGCAGCATCCCTTGGGGTTCGATTTTCAGGGATTAAGCCTGGGTTTGGGCAGGGTGGGGAAGGTGTCCTTGCCGTGACAGCAGCAGGAGCGGGATGGATTGAAGGCTGCCAGGGATGAGCGTGTGCCTGAGAGTGTCGCTGCCCTCTGCCGATAGACTCCGGCACGCACCGAAGGGTCCGTAAATACGGATTTTCCAGAGGGTTTTTTGCAGCTGGAGGCATAAGAGAGAGGCTCTCCTCTCCCTCAGCGAAGATCCCCCCTCAATCACGCCCTGCCTCATGTGTCACCTTTCAAAATTCGAAGCGTGAGCAGCCCTGAACATCCCTTGCCCCGTGTGTCCCCCGTGTCCCTTCCAGCAGTGCTGGCACGTCCCTCCATGGCCCCAGAAGCCAGGATGCCCTTCTGGCTTTGCGTGGTTCCCTGTGGGACTTCCTTCAGCCTGAAAATCCACAGTGCCTGGCTGCCAGAAACACTTCCCAGCTCCCTTCCTGCGCTCCGTGCATCCGGCTCGGGAACTGCTGCGAAGGAAACTCTTGGGTTTCTCTTTCCCTGCCGGTGCTTGGGCCTGTCCTGGCCTCTCCTGGCCGGAAGGACAGGGATGCCTCAGCCTGGCCCCCTGCCCCATCACAGGGCAGCTATTTCCTTTGCACTCCTGCTTGGAATATTCCCCTACTTAAATCTTACCCCAGCAAAGTCACATTTTGGGTGGCTTTACCAAATTAGGGATGTGCAGCAGCCCAGCGTGGAGTTGTCCGCTGTGATCCACAGGCGGGTTCCAGCCCCCATCCATTACACAATGTTAATTTACTCCTTGCTGAAGCCAAAACACTTCAGAGCTGGAAAGGAAAATCTGGAAATATTTACTTGATTATTCCAGTGACATTCCTTGGGGTGTTTTCACATCATATCCCTTCTCTCGCTGCCTTGGGTCAGTATTCCAGTAACCAGCTAGATGCGTTTAAAGTGCTGGAGGAGAAAGGATGAGGAAGAAAAAGGAAGTGCCCAAGTATGTGCTGAATATGGATGTGAAGTTCGGTGTTTCTTTGCAACCTTTGAAATTCTTGCTGCACTTGGTTGTAGAAAATCAGCTTGGGCAAGAATGGAACAATGGTTTGGGTTGGGAGGGACCTTAAAGCTCATCCAGTGCCACCCCCTGCCATGGGCAGGGACACCTTCCCTATCCCAGGGTGCTCTGTCCAGCCTGGCCTTGGGCACTGCCAGGGATCCAGGGGCAGCCACAGCTTCTCTGGGCACCCTGTGCCAGGGCCTGCCCACCCTCCCAGCCAAGAATTCCTTCCCAATAGCCCATCTATCCCTGTCCTCCGGCAGTGGGAAGCCATTCCCCCATCCTATCATTCCGTGTCCCTGTCCAAAGTCCCTCTTGGAGCCTCTTGAGGCACTGGAAGGGGTTCTAAGGTCTCCCTGGAGCCTTCTCTTTTCCAGGCTGAGCAGCCCCAGCTCTCCCAGCCCACCTTTAGGGAGCTGATGTCCCCTGTCCCACCTGCAGGTCCCACACTTCCAACACTTGTGTGCGAATTCCCAATATTTACATGTTGGGATGCGCACTGGAATTGCACGCTGGGGATGATTTCCTGAAGAAACCCACAAATAGCTTCTGAATGACGACCAAAATGAGAAAATTGGGATTGGTTCACGGGCAAGTCATGAATAGAAAAAGAGATGAAATTAGCTGAATGAACAGTTCATTATGCATTATTCAGCCAGCTGTACTAATTAGTGCCTTAAGGACTGTTCCTGTTCCCACTGCAGCCAACTCTAAAACTCCTTTTGATTTCAGTGGGAGCAGGACAGAGCCCTCAGAGAATGGGCCTGGTGCCTGCTCTCTCTGCAATGCCTCATGTTTTCTTTTCCTTTTACTATTTCTTACTGATTCCAATTCTTTGTGTCTTCTATTAAAACAGCTTCTGAAATGTCCTGCGTGGTGATCAGTTAATCACAGGGACAGAAATGTTCCATCAGTCCCATGGCGTGTCCTGTGCCTGATGTGTTCTCTGAAGGGAAAGGTTTTTCACGTCTCCTTTTGCTTTGTTTTTATCTGGAGGAGGAGAGAAGCTTGAAAACCCTCTGGAAAACACAATCCATCCAGAAATGTCACTAGGGCAGGAGGTGCTGGAATTAAATGTTTGCACTCTGAGCCCAGCAATTGCAGCCGGGCATTTAATTTATGGGGTTTTTTTGCTGTGTATGGATAATGTTTGTGCTGGTTCTTTCCCACCAAAAATTCCTACAGCTCTGAGTGTGGCACTGTTAGAAAAAGACACCAAACTGGTGCCTGTGTCACATCAACAGCAGATCTCCACCAGACCACTTGCTGGGGACCAGAATAACAGGTTTTATATCTCACTTTTCTCCCCATGGACAAACCAACGCCTTCAGGAGAAACAAGCCCTGATCCTGGTGTGGCTCAGGGGAGATTCCAGCGCCGTCCCGCTCCCTGCTTTATCCTGGGTTGCAAGGCCAGTTCCTTTGGAGAGGCACCACTGCAGATCATCATGCACAGAACTTTTCCAGCTGGTGGCGAGGCCAGAGAGGACCCAGACGGATGCTCAGACCCCGGGCTGGACTTGAAGGGATCACATTTAAATGAATTATTCCCCTCTTGCTGCAGAACCCTCTGTCCCCCCAGCCCCAGGCAGAGGTGTCTCCACTCAGGGCTGAGTGGGAATTGCTGGCCAGAGAGCAGCTTCCCATTTCCATGTTTTGCTGGATTTTGCCTACCCGTGTTGTACCAGCCGCCTTTTTTCTCCCAGTTCTTCGGGTCCCTTGGGAGGGAGCAGCAGCAATGCAGCTCCACGGTGCTGCCAGTGCCTTCTGCCCCAGCCTGCCCCGAGCTGCTGTGGGATTCCTTCCCAGCAATCCACTACAATTCCCTCCCGGAGAGAGAGCAGAGGATGTACCAGCAGCTCAGCCTGGAGGAATCTCCACAACCCCACTCTTTGGGCTCCTCTCCACAGACTGCCTAAAATGGGTATAAAGGAGCCTCGGCGTGGAATTTATTTTCTTCCTCAGACCATCCTTAAAATAACAAACACCAGCAAACTGGTGACACGCGGTGCATCTGTTTGAATAACACGGGCCTTCTGCTTGCAAGGGAGGAAACTCCAAATAACTCCTTGATTTGTGTTTCCTTTCTTCTCCTTCCTCATCTCCTCCTCCTCACTACTGTGTACAAATCTGTTCTGCCAGCTCCCAGCCACCGGTCCCCGCTCCCCTGACGAGCTGCTTGTTACGCCATGTGATGGTTATTTAATTTCCTCTTTGCTTCCAGCACGGCCAATATTTATCCTCCCTCGTGGGATTGCGCCTTTGTTTACACGCTGATGTCAAGGGGGAAGGCCAGCGCTTCTCTGGGGTCCAGCAGACCAAATTCCTGCCCTCTGACTGCATCCCAAGGAATAGCATCTTCCCTGCGGGTGGTCCCGATCCTCCCGGATCAGAGGAGCAATTAGGATGAAGAGATGGGTTTAAAGTTAGCACGTGGAGCCATCCTTCTCCAAAGAGGGATGGAGGGGCTGCTGGGGCAGGCACGGGTCAGGCTGTGCTAAAACCCGGCTCAGTGTTCGCTCCTAATTGCTTCCCCACAACGAGCAAGGCTGGGAAAACAACACCTAATTGCCATTTTCCCCTTCTTCTTTTTGAGACAGCGCAGTTTAAACACAAGTAAAAGGGAGATTGTAAAGCACCACTCCCAAAAATCTGATTGAAATCAATCTGGCTCTCAGAAAAGGCAGGATCTTACCAGGAGCAGCTTTCCTTTGTTCAAAGCCGTGCTCTAAACCGAGTTAGGAACCATCTTTTCCTCATTAAATTCGTTTCCTTTCAGGGCTGAGTTTTTCCCTTCATTACCACGTGCAATTTTTTTTTTTTTAAGCCCTCATAGCTAATATCACAACTATAGATCTTGGGGTTATTTATAGCCCTAAACTCCGCAGAGAGCTGTGTGTCTTGTTGCTGTGGAAACTGGGATTCTAAAAGCAAAAGGGTTTTAAAGGGATTTCAGAAGGGACCTGCTGAATTTCAGGACTGGCTTTCACTTCCAGAGATCTGTGTTCGACCATGCCTTAAACCTACAGGTAAAATTCACCTGAGGGGCTCAGGTAACCCTCGGGGGACACTGGGGAATACTGGTCCTGTATGGTTTTTATGGCCTGGCACATCACAGCCTGGTTTTTCCTCTCTGTTGTGAGACAAAAGATGCCCAGGTAGCCATGGGAGTGTCAAACTCTTGGTGTCACCACTGGCACATTTGCCAGGCTGGTGACACCACGAGTGTCACCACACTGGGCTGTTTGCTTTTTTCTTTGGCTTTCATTGTTTTTTGGGAGCCTTTTGCCAAGGGAAATGCCACCTGATGTGCTGAAACCTGCACACTGCAGCCAGTGATTGAATCATGGAATGGTTTGGGCTGGAAGGGACCTTCAAATTCATCCCAATCCACCCCTTGCCAAGGGCAGGGACACCTTCCACTATCCCAAGGTGCTCCAACCTGGCCTTGAACACTTCCAGAGATGGGGCAGCCACAGCTTCTCTGGGCACCCTGTGCCAGGGCCTCCCCACCCTCACAGGGAGGAATTTCTTCCCAATATCCCCTCTCACCCTGCTCTCTTTCAGTTTGAAGCCATTCCCTGTGTCCTGTCACTCCAGTTCCTGATGAAGAACCCCTCTCCGAGGACTCCGAACTCCTCCCCACAGCTTTGAGACTGGCATGGAGCAGCATTTGCTGGAAATTGGATTTTCCTCTATTAAACAGTTATTTAAATGGTTTTATTTGTCTCTGGGTGTAGAGTGTAAAGGACGAGGGTGAGATTGATGGGCTGGGTCCTGCTGCCTACCCCGCTCCTCCTCTGGCAGCTCAGTGAGGGGCAGACTCTCACTTGGCAGAAATTCCATCTTTTACCTGGGCAGGGATCTCGCTGAGCCCGCCGTGGAAAAGCCAATTCTTCCCCATGATCCACCCTGGGATCCTCAGACTGAATCCCAGCTCCTGCTGAGAAGCCAAAAGCCACAGTGTCCTGCCCCCCTTGCCTGGGGGGATGCTTGAGGCTGACAGGAGCACTGTGCTTGCCACCAGCTCGGCTTTTTCTGTGCCTCTAAATGTCAAGTGTCCCCCCCCAGCTGGGGACAAATCCTTGGAGAGCTCCCCTGGCTGTGGGTGTCACTTTCTAGCAAGGCCCAAGCTTTAAAAGCGCCTTATAATCCAACCAGGAATTCTGTTTACAAACCGGCTCCAGAGCCAAGCCCAACCTGAGATTTCAGCTACTTCCAGGACGTCAAACTTCGAAAAATATCCTAAAAAAATTCCACCCTTTCAATGTGGCCGAGGGAGAGGAGGGGGGAAGGGAAGGACAGGCACTGTAACATGATTAGGCCCCGAGCATGTGCCTTAAATTCACAAACAAGGCCCAAATGTCAGCGCTGAGGAGCCCTTCCCTTGCATTTCCATAAGTAAAGCAGCAATCCCCGTGCGTGCCGGATTCCCGGCGTCGGGGGCGAGCACCAGGCAGCCTCTCCTTCCCCAGAGCAGCCCTGACATTTGTTCAGCTCATTCTGCAGGTCCTTCCTGGCACGCCGCGTATCGGGCCTGGCCCGGAGTTATTCCTGTGATACTGGATTAAAAATAGCAAGGCAGGAGCCAAGATTTGCAGGCCGAGACGGTGATTCAGTGACTGAGCTTTTCCATTAGAGGGTGCCAGGAACCTACTGTTGCTGCAGAGCCCCAGGGATCGTGGAAAACACAACTTTTGTGCCGTGCGTTTCGGGCCGGGGCAAATCCGTGCCCATTTTTGGAGCCACTTCTTGCGCTGCCCAACTAAAGGAGAATCGTCGAGTGACAGAATGCTCTGAGTTGGGAGGGAGGGACACAAAAGGTGCGTCAGATCCAACCCCCGGATCTGCACAGGGCATTTCTTGACCCTTCCCTTCAGGCTTCCTCCGTGACTGACAGGATTTCCAAGACCTTGTGAAGTTTGGATGGTTCATTCTGGAGATCTCGGGATGAAAGCTGGTGCCAGATAAAAACCTGCTCCAATTTGTCACTTACCTTTGCAAGAATCCCACCATGTGCCTGAGAGCGTTGTCCAAACTGCACTGGGGGGTATTTTGCAGGCAGAGATGTGTTTTGAACAAGTGGATGTGGGCAGCAGGAGATCTCAGCATTCCCAGGGGGTTCTGGGCACTGTTTGGATGTGAACAGGAAATCCTCATTTAAAAAAAACGAACAAGTATTATCCACAAAATGTGGAAGTTCTGGTGGAAAGCAATAGTTTGTGTGGCTCTCACTGGTTGTCCTCGGGGTGTAGTGGTGAGGACAGACAGTAAAGGATGGGCCTCATCTTCTACTCCAAGTCTGCCAAAAATCACCCAACCTCAGGTAACAGCCCAGTTATCGAATGGATTTGCTTCTCCATCCCAGAGAAGCCCCTCTGGAGGAGCAGAACATCCTCAGGCCTGGGCTGCTTGCAGCAGACACAGCAGATTTAGAAGTGCCTTGCTTGGTTTCGAACCTTTGGAAAAACGAAGTTCTATAGTTTTGAGGAAGGGTTGGTGAAGCTATTGGGATCAGCCACAGAATGAATGAATGGTTTGGGTTGGGAGGGACTTTAAAGCTCATCTCATCCCACCCCCTGCCAGGGCAGGAACACCTTCCACTACCCCAGGTTGCTCCAACCTGGCTTTGGACAGTTCCAGGGATCCAGGGGCAGCCACAGCTTCTCTGGGCACCCTGTGCCAGGGCCTGCCCACCCTCCCAAGGAACAATTCCTTCCCAATATCCCATCCATCCCTGCCCCTGGCAGTGGGAAGCCATTCCCTGGGTCCTGTCCCTCCCAGCAGTGTTCCTCTGTGTCTGCAGGGGGGGACACTGCTGCTGACACATGGAAAAAGCAAGATAAATCCTTGGACCACGAGATATCTTTGTCCCTGCCCTGCCTCTGCAGATCCTGGGCACATCCATCCCTGTGCATCGCTTTCCCCACCTGCGTGTCTGGCACGGGATCTCCTGGAGCACGCGGGGTTCTGGTTAACGAGGGGATAGGAACCTTCCTGGGATCGGTGTCTGGAAAGCTGCAGGTGATCGCAGTGAGGGAGGGGAAGGGAACGTGTCTAGATCCCGAAGCCCGGCGCTGCCTGACATCGCATCCTGACAGCTTTTCCCGTGGATTTCAGCCAACGTGGCTCAGGTTTGGAGCCGTCTGCTCCCGTCCCGGGTCACAGCAGGTGATCCCGAGCAGATGGGATGAAGGGCTGACCCTGAGCCACCCAGCAAGGCTGATCCTCGCTCTCCTGACTGGGAATTCAGGACAAAGCAGGAGCAGCGGTGTCCTGAGCAGGTGGGTGAGGGCTGTGTCAGCAGCCAGCACACAGCCTCTTCTGTCCCTGGTTTCTGGAGGAATCCGGCGCTTCTGAACCCAAAAGTCAGGATCATGTGCTGGCAGTTACTTCTGGCTGACAGACAAAAACCCAGGGCTGGTAAAGGAGCAAGAGACTTGTCTGAGACAGCAGTTTTCCAATAAAACCACACTTGGCCGAGTGCTGGTGTTGGCTGTGGCCACCCTTTTGGTCCTGGTGGCTTCCCTGGTGCCACGAGGATGGACTTTGTGGGTCACACACGGTCCATGCAGAGCTTGGACAGCACATCCCCGGCTGCTCCCCTGCTGCTGTGGCCATGGGGTGAGAGGAAACCCTGTCCCCGAGTCTGGGGTCCCTGATCCCTGATTTCGCGGGGTGGGAATAGCAGGATCCTGGGCTGCAGCCGCATCCTCGTGGGAAGAGCCACCGAGGGATGGTCTCATCTTACACTGCTGGAGAGTCTTCCTTCCCAAAATGATCCCAAAGCATTCTGGGGAGCAAATATAAACCAGAGGAGTTTGGGGAGGAGGATGGGCTGGGATTCAGGGCTCGGGGTGGCACAGCTCAGCAGTTTGGGATGGCAAGGGAAGCCAGGACGTGTGAGGACATGGGAGGGAGCACGGGCCAGCAGAGTGCACAGAGCAGCAACTGGCAAAGCTGGGGCTGGGCCAAGAAAATAAACATAGGAAGTACTTGAGACTGATGAGAACCATGAGCAAGCCTGCTCTTGTTTAAGGAGGTTTTTTTGGGACACTGGAGCAGGCGCCTGTTGCAGACGGAGCGAGACCTCAGCCCTGCTCAAGCTTTCATTGACTTCAGCTGGGCCAGGATTTCATTTCAGATGGTTCTGGTTTTTCCCAGGATGTGATTTCCCCATTTTGGGACGTATCCCTCTACCACCCAGTGCCCAGCAGGAATTTTGGAGGCTTGTACAGAGATTTAGGGATGGACCTTGTCGGGGCTGGGTGCTGCCAGCATGTCAGGAGGAGCAGAGGCTGCTCTGCAGCACTCCAGAGCTGTGTGTGAGCACTCAGGATCGATAAATCCAGAGCTGAAGGCCAAATCTGAGTGCTCAGCAGCTCTGCTAATCAGTTGGGTGTCTGCATGCACATTGAAAGCCAGTTGCTTCCAAATTTTGTCTTCCAACAAATCACCTGCAGGCTTTTCACTCCAGACATTGACTTAGGCCCCTTACTTTAACATTTCAGCCCCCTGTGTGCTCTTCAGTCTCCTGATGAAGATGGGGCATTCAAGATAAGTGACAAATTGGAGCAGGTTTTTATCTGGCACCAGCTTTCACCCCGAGATCTCCAGAATCATCCATCCAAAATTCACAGAGTCTTGGAAATCCCGTCAGCTATGGAGGAAGCCTGAAGGGAAGGCTCGAGTGATACTGGGAAATCTGAGCAGAGGGTAAAAGAGGAGCTTGGGGTGGTTGTGAGAAGAGCTTTTCCAGGAGGTGGAAGCCCAGGGAAGATTGTATTCCTGGCTGGAAATGAAGCTGGGTAAGAAGTGAATGAGGAGGGAATGCAGCCTCCAGCTCTGCTCCTTTTGGGAGCTCCGTGCATCCCATCGTGTCTGGGATGAGTTTCAGCCCAAATCCAGAAATTTCCTCCCTTCAGAATGGTTTCCACCGGGATTTGTCGGCACCTGGGCTCCTCTGTTTCAGCAGGACCAAGATGTGCATCTCATCCCAGGGAAAACCCAAACACCCTCCTCCTCCCCATCCCTGCTGCTCCTGCTTTGTGCCACGCCGGCGCCTGACAGTGACAGCCGAGTTAATCTGGTTTAGAACTCTCGTGGCTTGGTTTCTGAAGGTCTCACTGTTGTAGGGTGACGTTCCTTTATCCCTCGCCCTTTCTTTTCCTGCTGGATTATCCCGTGTTAATAGTACCCTGTAATACAGTCTGTTATTAACTGCTCCCGAATCCTGCTCGCTGATTCCTTAAGCAGATCTCGAAACCCCGCGAATCTGCCTTGGGAGTTTGCTGGGGGTTTGTCTTGTGCTTTGCTCTTTTTTTTTTTTTTTTCCCTTTGAAGCCAATGCATGAAATGTGTAGGATAACTTTCTACCCTGGCTTTTGGGAAGCGCAGGAATTTCTCATGTTTGGACAGCCCAGACGTGCTGTTCCAGATTGAAGTGTGCGTCTGTTTAAATCCCTACAAAACGGGCTGCAAGAAGGAAACCTTTCTTGGAAACCTACATCAAATATGGAATAAATCCTTCCACAGGTATTTATCTGCCCAGAAAAAAAGAACCTTGAACGCTCCTGTGTGACAGCATTTCGTAAGAAAAGAATATGAGAAATGTCAACTTTTTTACGTCGCTGTGTGTTCTTGGTTCACTGAGAGACGTTTCTTCTTTATTATGAATTATAAATCCCTCTTGCTACAGTCCAAACAATTCTGGGAACTTCTGCCACTGGCTTGCAGAGCCCAGGGAAACAACAGTGTCCTTCCCATTTACAGAGCTCAAAGCACTTCCAGACATTCATTATTCACGTGGGAATTCGTACATCAGCAGCTCCATTAAACCGAGAGCGGGAGCCCTGCCTTCTCCTCAGGTGCCAAAATACTTGGTTGAGGTTTATTTCTTCCTCTGAGAGCAGATTCTAATCCCAAGGGTCAGAGCAGCACCTTTTCCAAAGGGTTAGAGCAGAGGAGTGAGTGTGGCCTTGGTCCCTGCCTAAGTTTCCCCATCAGTGATGTCACAAATGAGGATTCAGCCCATTGGGAGCTTGAGGAAATAATTTTTAAAAAAATCCGTTTGGCCATTACTTGTAAATCCAAACTCCCACAGTCCTGGAGTTCTTAGGGATCACAGAATCCTGGAACGGTTTGGGTTGGAAGGGACCTTAAAGATCACCTCATCCCACCCCCTGCCATGGGCAGGGACACCTCCCACTATCCCAGGGTGCTCCAAGCCCTGCCCAACCGGGCCTTGGACGCTTCCAAGGATGGGGCAGCCACAACCTCAACTTCTCTGGATTATAAAAATTCTCAGAATTTAAAAAAACCCAACTTCCCGTAGCTGTTCAGCCAGAAAAAAAAAACCCCAAGCTCTTGGCAGGAAATACCCCAAATGCCCTCAAAGCAAAAAAACCACCCTCCAAGTTGTTTATTGTCAAACCTTGTGCAGCTTGAACCCTGTCTCAAGGCCGAGGCGGGACAGAGGGAGCACAAATGGCTTTTGCCATCAGGTTTGGCAAAGCTTTGGGACGTGGCCCTTCCTGGGAGAGCAGGATGAGCCGCACACCGGCTCCTCCAGCCCTTCCCTGCATCGGGCAGGAGCAGCCTTTGCCCGTGGCAGGGCTGGAGCTGGAAGCCAGCATGCCAAGCCCTGCTCCAAAGCAGGTTTCTTCTCCTCGCATTATGTCAGCGTTTCCTGACAAACCCAGCGGGAGCACGGGGGTGACAGATGTCCCTTAATTATCGGCAGCGTTCCCGCTCCTCGGGCTCAGACAGAAAATTCCGAGCCTCGAAACGAAGGCCCCATTTGGTTTGGTTTGGTTGAGCCTGGCTACCCTGGGTTTACTCAAAGGCATCTTTCAGCTGTGGAAAATTGGTCACCTTGGGGTTTCTGCCCTGCCAAGGGGTATCCCAGAGCTCCAGGCAGGCAAGCAGGGTAGAAAATCCAGGGAGATGGGGGAGGCTGGGGAAGCCACGTCCCTGGAAATAAGGGGATTTGCCAGCTGGGATGAGAAGGGCAAAGAAGGGCCACTCCCTGTGACAGGCTGTGTCTTCCTGGAGATGGAGCTGGGGCTTATCATGGACGAACAGCTCAGCATTCATTTTTTGTAGGGTGATCCAGTAAAGTAAAAGGGCAAATGAAGCGTGTTGGGGGGAAAATCACATTGTTTTCCCTTGGTTTTATTTTTCAGTTTCCAAGATCACAAAAAATTGACCTCTGTCCCTCAGCAAACATCAGAGAGGGATGGAGGGAAGGAGGGTGGGATCCCACCACCTGCAGAGCCACGTGCTGCTCCTCTTCTCCTCGGATGACATCTCCTTCACAGGCCCTTGCATGGGATAGCAGCTTCATTTTATTGAACACAGCTGCTGGGTGTGTTCCACTGCACAGAGGAACTCAAATCTGGTCGTCCATCCCTCCATCCTTCCATCCTTCCATCCCTCCATCCATCCCTCCCTCCATCCATCTATCCATCCCTCCATCCATCCATCCATCCCTCCCTCCATCCCTCC
>VXBT01011514.1:149917-168250 GCA_013400235.1 Oriolus oriolus
GAGGGCGGCGGAGGAGGCACCGCATTGCTGCTGCTGCCGCTGCTGCTGCCGAGCCCCGCGATGCCGCCGCGCCCGCCGCTGCCCCCGGCCCTGCGCCCCAGCCAGCCCGGCCGGCGGCGGGGGGCTCCGCGGGGGCTCTGAGCATCCTCCCGCCGGGGCTGCCCAGCGCTCGTTTTTTCCCTTTTTTTAAATTTTTTTTTTCCCCTTCCCTTCTCTTGGCATTTGGCCTCTTTTTTTTTTTTTTTTTCCTCCTTTTCCCCCCCCCCCGTTCCCTGCCTTGGATGGTTTTTAGGGGGGGTCGTTTGCCCCAAAACCCAATAGCTGCTGCTGTTCTTGCTGCTATTTTTTTTTTTTTTTTTAATGATCCTGTTTCCACAGCAGGGGAAGAGAGAACTGATCCTCAACATACTCTCAGAGAATGAATAATCACGAGAAACTGGCTTAAGCAGCTCCCTGGATCTGGTGCATGATTTCGATTGAGTTCGATTTGATTTAATTTTTTTTTATTTTTATTTATTTCTTTTTCCCCAAGTCATCGTTCGCGTTTTATTTCCTGCATTTCTTCCTATTCTCTTTTTTTTCTTTTTTTTTTTTTTTTTTCACCTTTCGGGAGATTTGCAAACCGAATTACATGCATGTCCAGTGGGGGAAGGTTTAATTTTGACGATGGAGGGTCGTACTGTGGAGGCTGGGAGGACGGAAAGGCTCATGGCCATGGAATCTGTACCGGCCCGAAGGGTCAAGGTGAATATTCGGGCTCCTGGAGTCACGGCTTTGAGGTGCTGGGGGTCTACACTTGGCCCAGTGGCAACACTTACCAGGGCACCTGGGCGCAGGGCAAGCGCCATGGCATTGGCATGGAGAGCAAAGGGAAGTGGGTGTACAAAGGAGAGTGGACCCATGGATTTAAGGGACGGTACGGGGTCCGGGAATGCACTGGAAACGGGGCCAAGTACGAAGGCACCTGGAGCAATGGATTACAGGATGGCTACGGGACAGAGACCTACTCGGATGGAGGTAGGTGATGCGTTGATCCCTTCCTGGCTGGGGCAGGTGGGCTGGGAGGGTGCTGGGGAGAACCTCCAAAGAGGGTTTGGGTTGGAGTCCGGGAGTTTGCAACCTGCTGGCTTGGATCAAGGGATGCTCCCACCCTGCAGGAGAGGAGGAACCAGCCCAGCGTGGCACCAGCCCAGCTCTTTGCCACAGGTAGCCCCATATGTTCCATGGGGTCTCTGGGCGCTGGGACCTCCCTCCTTCCTCTCCTCCCACGGGTTTTTGGGATGTGGAACGGGTTGTGCTGGAGGGGGGACGCCCAGAGGGCCCAGAGGGTTCGGAGCATGGGGTGGGCCAGGCCTTGGGGAGACAGCCCAAGTTGCACATGGGATTGGCAGTTCTGACTGCACCACTGGAACCTGTAGGATTTGCACGGGAACAACGCGGGGCAGGATGGAGGCGAGTGTGTGTGTGGGGGGATCCAGGGCGGATGGGGCAGCTCCAGTGCTGCCAGAGCTCCCAGCCAGGGCTGGGGGGCTCTGCACCTCCTCCAGCCCCTCCAAAGGCAGCCCCACGCTCAATAATGCCGGGGAAAAGACTTTAATTCAGACAAGAGTCTTACATTCCTAGTTTACGGCTTAATGCTTAGCGTAGGGGCTCAGAGGGATCACCAGAGCTCTTCTCTGCCGTCAACACGGCTTAACGAGATGCTGAGGGGAAACTGGGATTAGAGGAAAAACAAGAAAACCCAATTGGAGCGATCAAACCCAAAAAAATTGCTGGGCTAACAAGCTTTAGGGCTGAACTGGGAGAAACAGCTGGTGCCGTGCCCTAAGTGGCTGTATCATCCTCTCTCCTGGGTTGTGGCTACTTCCACAGTCGGAATTGCCACCATAATCCCAGGCAGGCCTACCTGCCGGCAGCCGGGGGCTCTGGGCTCTGCTGGCCCCTGTTTTTCCCGGGAATCGTGGCCTCCTGAAGCAGGCTGGCGGGTTATTTTTAGGACGTTATGGTTTTCCGTACGGCTACAGTGAGGAAATCGCAGCGTCGGGGAGCTCCATCGCAGCCTTCCCGAAAGGTGCTGCAAGACCTTGCTCTGGGAAAGCCGGTTTGCTGCTTTGTGGGTGCACAGCGAGGGGAGGTTCAACCTCACCTGCGGCTGCTTTTTCTGTGCCCTCGCAGGGAGAGGCGGAACCACCTCGGGATTTTTAAGGATAATTTCGTGCCGGTGGTTTCCCCCCCCAAAAGAAAAAGAGAGCTGCAACCTTTTGTTTCAGCTGCCTGGAAGGATGCTGGGGGCTGAGCTGGGATGTGCCGGGTGTGTGTTTGGAAGCCATGGATAAATCCCAGCAGTCCTTCAGTCGAGCATAAAGCTTGGGCAGGGAATCGGAGCAGTCTCCCACGTCCAAGGCGGTCAGGAGGGGCTGTGGGGGGGGTTCTGCCTTCTCCAAACGTGGGTGCTGTCTCCTCCTGGCACCCAGCCCCTGCCTAGGAGGTTTGAGGGAGGACAGACACAAGTCTGGACTAACTACAGGTCTCTGAGGGCTGGGTGTTGCAGGGCTGGCCCTGTCCCCGGCCACGCACGTGCCCCCGCCCCGGCACGCTCCCCACCCTCTGCAGCGCAGCGTTTTTTAGGGAAACCTGGGCAGCATCCCCACGCTGGGGTGGCTTTAGCAGCAGTTTCAGCATTTTCTGAGAACCTACCAGAAGCAAAGAGCTTTTCCTTCCATCTTGGCAGGCCAGCCCGGCTTGCCGATGCTCGGGGACCCGAAAGCGATGCCGCGCGTTTGCGATCTCGGGAGGAGGGAAGAGGATCAGTGCTGGGAAAGGGCAGGGTCTGTGGCAAAATGGTCCCCGTGGGACTCTGCAAGCCTTCCAAGGAGGAAGGAATGCTATGCTGGGGAAATGCAGAGTGCTGGGAGCTGTGGATGCTCCTCCACACCAGCTTCCCCCACCTCAGCTGGGCCAGAACCACCTCAAAGGCCACCTTCACCTACTCAGCTCCCAGCACCCAGAGGCCACGTCCCTTTCCCAGTTGCCTGGCTCCATTCCGGGTGGAAACCACCAGAGTTTGGGCATCTGCAGCCTTTTGGATACCAAGCCTTGCTGAACTTTGTGTGTTTGGGTCCCAGAGGCCGCTGTGTGCCGGAGCGGTGGCACCGGGGAGGCAACTGTTGGGAAGGATGTTTCTCATTAATCTATTCCAGTTATAACCTCCAGCAAACTGAAGTATCCAAGAATCCTCGCCCCAGCATCTGTCACTTGCCACCCACAGATAAATATTCATCCCTTGCACATCATTTTTTTTAGCTCCCCAGCCGCGGCTAGGGGATGGGGCCCTAAATGCGCAGCGAGGCTCGGCGAGCCCCAGAATCCACGGATTCGCTCCGGTTTTCCCATTCCCTTGCACAACAGCGGGGAAGGGCACTCCTCCCCCTGCCCCAGCGCGGTGTGGGGAGCGGTGTTTGCGTGGCTGCGTTGGGCGCGTTGGGTGTCGGGGGTGGCCCGGGGGCTCCTGCCAGCCCCGCAGCCGGCGCGGGCAGCGCTGCCCCCACGCGCAGCTTGCCGAGCTCACACCTCCCACGCCGCACACGCTGCGCGCCCCACGCCTGTGCCCCCACGCCGACGAGCCCCCCACGCCCTTCCCACACGCTCCCTGACCCCCCGGGAGAGCAAATCCCGCTCCCCCGGCCCGGGGGATTCGTGTCCATCACCGCAGAGCCCAGAGCAGCCAAGGGAGCCGTGCTGCTCTCCCAGGAGCCCACGCGGAGCCGAGCGTCCCTGGCGCGGCTGCCACGCGGCCTCTGCGCTGTCCTGCTGTCCCCGTGGCCTCACGCCCTCAGACCTCTCCCAGCGCTGCTGATATATCCTCATCTTCCTGCCGAAAAGCCCCTGCCCCGCTCCAGAGCACCCTGATATTACATAAACCAGGCTCCCAAGGATTGCTTCAGTGGGATGCCCGGGGTTGGAGCACTCATCTGGTTCATCCCAGCTCCGGATGGGAGCAGGAATTGCTCCCTCGCTTCAGGTGAAAGGGGCTGCAGCCCCCTGGGTCAGCACCGGTGTGAGGCTGGGGCTGCAGGCAGTGGAGCTGGGGGAACCTGGAGCAGAGGGGTGGAGAGCCTCTCCCGAGCAGGTCTGGAGATCAGGAGACATCACAGCTGGTTCCTGCCTCAGATACTTTTGGGATGCTCGGTGATTTCACCCCGGGGACAGCTGGAGTTGTAGCTGCAGACTTCCCATGGGAATCCCCTGCGCTGGGTTTGGGTTGAGCCGCTGAAACCATGGCTGTGGAGGCGGAGGAGATGGGGCAGCTGATGGAAGCCCCAGATCTGGTTTTGCCCTTTCCATCCCTGGCAAAAACGCTGTTTTCCTCCTCTCTCCACCTCTTCCCAGCTGAACAACCGGGATCCAAAACCAGACAGGAGCCGTGGGATGGGAGCAGCCCCATCCCAGGTGCCCGCTGCCCAGCATCCCTGAGGGAATGGGACAGGCTGGAGGTGTGTGCTGTGAACCAGGCTCACCCTGCTGCCAGTCTTCTCCCCATCCTGGATATCCACACGCTCCCTAAATCCTTGTTTCTCAGGAGGGCTACCCCAAAAGGGCCGGGCGGTCGCATGGTGGTGTTCATCTTGTGTAATCTCCGTGCCCACTCACCTAAAGTGAATCATCCTTTGATAGGTGAGGGAAATATAATTAGTGTTTGCATTGTTAGCACTGGCTGAGTAGGCAAGTGGGTTTTCTTGGCCCGGGCTGGGAAATATTCCTGCCACGGGGAGAGGGAAGCGGAGAGCTGGGAGCTGCCGGGATGAGGCCCTGCCAGCCTGTCCTGCTCCGTGTCCCACTTTCCCAGCCCTGCAGTGACACCTCTCTTAGCAGGTGCACCGGGAGCTACCGACCAAATGGCTTGGGAGTGGCTGAGGAAGGGAAAAACGTGGAATATTTCCCAAAAGCCAGCATAAAGGGCTGCTCCGGGGCGAGGGAGCAGGAATGCTGTGTGGGACCTGCCTGTCTGGGAAGGGGCTGCATCCCCTCACCTGAGCTGAGCCGTGGTTTGGGACGAACCACCACCAGCCAGGAGGGTTGGAATGAGTCATCTTTAAGGTCCCTTGCAACCCAAACAATTCCCAGATTCCACAGTGCCACAACGGCCGTGGCCTGGTGCCTCTCCCCGGCCCGGCCTTCCCCTGGGTTCCCGCACAGGGAACCGACGAGCGAGAGCGAATTTCCATAAGGATCTATTCATAGCACGGATGTCAGAATTACCTTAAAAGTACCAGCTCTCCCCTTGTTTTGCTGCCGGGAAGGAATTGTTGATGCACTTTAAACAGTGGGCGGAAACAAGCAAATACAAGAGCGCCCTGATCCTCGATCCTCCCGTTCCTGCAGCACCCAGACACGGCCAGAGCTGCTCCTAACAACCCCCCAGAAGCTGATAATTGATGAAAAAGTCAGGATTTTGGTGATGGAGCATCTCGCTGTCTGGAGCTGGGTCTGGAAGCTGCTTGCAGTGGTTCTAGGAGAGCAAAACCGGAGACGTCAGGAGCTGCCGAGCGCAGAAAAATGAATCAAAATACTAAATGAAGATTCTGACCAGCCTCATTAAAAATAAATGCTATGAACTCATGGTAATTACTTCTCTCACTGGAACATGCTGCTTAGTTTCAGGTACAGCTCAGGACAGAGGAAGAAGGATTTTGACCTCGGAGGAAAGAACATGAGACAGAAATTGCCAGACAGGCCTCAGACCCTCACTCCATCTTCCCAAGTCTTTTATCCAGGGTGTGATTCCCCAGGGAACTGTGCAGGATCCCAACCTCAGGGACTCCACCAACCCCCTGTCCCTGCCCCACAACCGAGGGCGACTTCAGCCCTGAAGCACGACACTGATGTCATTTCACTGGGGTGGGTTTCTCACGGCTTTGAATGCAAATCTCAGGATATTTGCATGTGATTTGATATCCCATGGGGCTCCTCGTGGTTGGGTGACATCTGCTCCTGGAGCTGAACGTTTTTTTTTTTTTTTTTCCCCTTTAGAAGCTCCAGCTTGTGGAATCATGTGATTTTGCAAGATTTTCAGCTTCAGTTTGGAAGCAAGGTTTCCACCCAGGCTATTGCAGAAAAGTCATTCTTCCAGGCTCGGGAAGCAGCAGACAAGAGCTAAAAATGCCTTCTGTTTAAAAATGCCTCGATTTTAAAATGAACCTGATGAATTTTGAATGCTTTGAGTCAGGTAACGCTGACGTAGATGAATGAGCTGTATTAATGCAGGCATGACTTGGAGATGGAGGAGCTGGGCAGGCTGAGCTTGGGGATGGTCTTTTAGGGGCCAGCACTGGGGTTTAGCATCTGTCTTGTGAGACTTTTTGTCTGTTTGGGTCTGGTTTTGGCACTGGCTGAACTCCTGAGCAAGAAGGGATTTTTTTGCAGGAGTTTGCAGCAGTTACAGGAGGGTCCTGGTGGTCATTTGCCCTGCAAGCAGCTGTTTAACTCACAATTCAAGCATTTTTTAACAAAGAGAAATCAGGAGCTTGGAGAAAACAAAACTTGAAAGGCACCTGTTTATATTTCGGGGCTTGATACTGGCTTTTCAAAGACAGATTCTGGCCTTTGAACCCAAAATCCTTAAAAATGGCAATGGATGCATGAGCATTCCCTAAGAACAGCCGCTCCTTTCCCGGCATTATTCCCTGTAGAGCTTCCACTCGCTCTCGGCACACAGCAGAGCACCATGAACTTTCCTTTTCATTTTGCCAATTTCCACAAGGAGATGAGCACTACAGAGGTGTTATTTCCTGCTCAGGGCATCACCTGGGGTCTGCAAGGTGTTTCCCTGGAACGAGTAAGGGTCTGGAAGTGTCCAAGGCCAGGCTGGACGGGGCTTGGGGCACCCTGGGATAGTGGAAGGTGTCCCTGCCATGGCAGGGGGTTGGAATGAGATGAGCTTTAAGGTCCCTTCCAACCCCAACCGCTCTGGGATTCCATAATTTATTTCGCAGGGAATAAATAAACCCTGCTCTTGCCTCATCCCATCCTGGAGCAGCCCCCTACCCCTGATCCATGGGGATCTCAGCCTCGTCCCACCCATCTGAGCACCTCCCACACCTCAGGGGGGATGCAGCCCCCCCAAAACCCTCAGCCCCGCGTGGGAGAGGTTGGGAATCAGTGCTTCCTCGCGGATCTCCGCTGGGGAATGGGTGAGATCCCGGAGTTTGTGGCAGGATTAGAGCACAGGGGGATTAAGGGAATCAGCATTAGCCTGATTTCACTCTGCTTTGTGAGAGGAGCACATTGTTCTTAATAAAGGTGCTGAGCAATATCCTAATGTGGTTTGCATCCCTGGGGATAAAACCTCATCCCACTTTTGACCCCAGCCGGTGGCTGAACCCGCAGGGATCCGGCTGCCCTGGGACAACTGTGGCCCTGTTTCACCAGGGGATGATGCTTCCTTGACTTTCCCTGTGTCTGGCAAACCCAGCCCTTCCCACTCCCAGGACAGACAACAAGAAATGTCTTTCTTTGGTTGTTTCCTTTCAGAAGTTGTATTTTCCCTGGCTGCGGGACCGGGAGCTTTAAGGGGAATCACGACTGGCCTGAGAGGCACCGTGAGCTCCATCAGAATCCGTGATGCCGAGATGTGGTTGTCTTTATTCTGGATTTTTGAAGCCTTTCCTTGAATTCTGGCTGGAAAAGGCACTTCCCATCATGTTTGGGGAAGCAGGAGATGCAGAAGCAATGAGAAGAGGGAAGGGATGCTCAGGACAGGCTTGGTTTTTCCTGGAGAACAAACCAAAATATTCCCCCTGAAATGCCTTGGAAAACATTCATTTCCACAGGAGATTTTTTTTTTAATGTTTCCCAGTGAGGGAGGAGGCTTCATCCTGCTGCTTGCAGAGCATCCTTGGGACAGGCCCTGAGGATATGAATGTTTCCCCGTGTTTGGGATGTGGCTCCTATCCCCCAGAGGAGCATTCTCACCACCTGTGACTTCCTGGTGATTTTCCCCATGGAGAAGGGCTGAGCAATCCCTGTTCCATGGTATTTCAGCCAGGAATGTTTTTGTTGTTATTTGCATCCAGAGGAGGAGGAAGAGGAGGAGGAGGAGGAGGCAGATTCCCTGGCTGAGGCATGAGGCTGTAGAAATCCATCTCCTGCCTGCAGCCCCCAGCTCCTGCTCCTGCAGAGCTTCTGGCTGTCCCCGAGCCGGCCCTGCTCCCATCCCTACCCCTCCAAACCCCATCCACACCCAGCACTCCACTGCTTGATTCCTTCAGATGGAGGCTCCCTGCTTTCAGGAGCTGACCGTGCTGATACGAGCCCTAATTCTTTATTATTCCCTGAGCCCCAAACCGGCTTCACCCTGCACCCGGGCAGGAGCACCACAGCCCCTGACAGCTCTCATCCTCTTCAGCCTCTTCTCCTTCCCTCCCCGCCTCCCTGGATGCCCAGCCCTGGCTGTGCCCACCGTGTCTGGATGCACCCAGCATTAGCACTGTGACTAACACCCGTCACGTGTCCGCGCCTGCAGATTGGATTTGCATACTCAAAAATCCATACTTTCTTCCTTCCCCTGTGTAAGCAGTTACCAGAGCATATTTTTGGCAAATTAGCAGCCACAGCAGAAGCATCTGACTGTGTTTTGAGCGTGGCTTGGTGGTGGAGAGCCTTGGCAGGGCTGGAGGGGGGATAATTGGCCGTGGATTCCGGATCCGTGTGGAGCTGGACACAGGCAGCGTCACCCATCCCCACATTCCAGGGTGGACAGCGCTGGTGGCCACTCCCAGCCATCCATGCTGTGCCTGTGTGGGATTTAGGGGAGGGTTTGGGGGGTGAGAGCAGCAGCTGGGGGCAGGGCAGGGCATGGAAGTCACCCAGCACCACCCCATGTCCTGCTGCCAGCAGGGACAGGGCAGGCTGGAAATGTGTCCCCACATCCATGCAGTGCCCAGGGGGCTGAGGGAGGCGATTCTGCCCCTCTGAGACCCCACCTGCAGTGCTGTGTCCGGCTCTGGGACTTCCCAGTGTGAGAAGGATGTGGAGATGCTGGAGCAATTCCAGAGGAGGCCATGGAGATGCTCCGAGGGCTGGAGCCCCTCTGGAGCCAGGCTGGGAGAGCTGGGGGTGCTCACCTGGAGAAGGGAAGGCTCCAGGGAGAGCTCAGAGCCCCTTCCGGGGCCTAAAGGGGCTCCAGGAGAGCTGGAGAGGGA
The DNA here is from genome assembly GCA_013400235.1 of Oriolus oriolus. Lineage (NCBI taxonomy): Eukaryota > Metazoa > Chordata > Aves > Passeriformes > Corvidae > Oriolus > Oriolus oriolus. Next base: position 159,118 of record VXBT01011514.1, read on the forward strand.
CTGGGGACAAGGGAGGGAGGGACAGGACGCAGGGAATGGCTTCCCGCTGCCAGAGGGCAGGGATGGATGGGATATTGGGCAGGAATTGTTCCCTGGGAGGGTGGGGAGGCCCTGGCACAGGGTGCCCAGAGAAGCTGTAGCTGCCCCTGGATCCCTGGCAGTGCCCAAGGCCAGGCTGGACAGGGCTGGGAGCAGCCTGGGACAGTGGAAGCTGTCCCTGCCCACAGCAGGGGTGGGAAACTATGAATTTTAAGGTCCCTTCCCACCCAAACCATTCTGGGATTCTGTGATCCCACGCTCGGGAGGCCCCACACGGTCAGGGAGGACATTTGGGGGACACATTTTTCCCAGTGATTCTCCGGGATGGCCAGCGAGGACGTCCCCACTGTCACCCCGTCAGGACCGAGGCTGGGTGAGCACCTTCCAGTCCTCTCTTTTCTCCCAGACTTCTTCCCTTTGGGACGGGCGTTTCTGAGGTGATTTGTGTGTGTGAATCCTCCTGGGATCTGTGATATCGAGCAGCTGGAAAGGGATCTCTGTAAAACTCCCTCCTTCGGCCGGAATTCAAGAGCCCGGCCTAATTATTGCCATCGGACATCTTTAATTAATAAGCTGCAGAGGCCAGAGATAAGAGGGGGGCTGAGCACACCAGGAAGGATCCTTTGCGAGATAAATCAGCAATTTGTAAAACCTAATTACTTTGGCTTGGAAAAGCGGAGGGGCACTTCGGACCACTCCACCCTCCTTCCCGGGATTCTGCGGAGTGGGGGAGGCGAGCTGGGAGGTTGGGAATGCTGCTGGGGATGCTGCTGGGAATGCTGCTGGTGCCCAACACAGTTGCTGGACCAGGAGGATCTGGCTGTGCTTCAAGGATGGGACAGAGCTCCCACCCTTTGGAGCCTGCTGCTCCCATTTTCCAGGCAGACCTGGGAAGCTGCGCCCCTGTCACTGGTTATTTTCGCTAACCTGGGAATATTGATCCACCCAGTGGATGTGCTGGGGTTTTTAACTCAGTGTTAGGGCTGGAGAAGGAATTTTTTCCAAATATTTGGCTCTTTCTGAGGTCAGGTTGTGCTAATGACACGCGTGCGTCCAGTGGCCTCAAAGTGCTTCACAACGTCCCAAATTCCTGCTTGGGTGTCTCCACACGAGGAACTGGAAGAGGGCAGGTCTCTGCAAACCTCCCGTGGGCTTTATCCATGTGTTTGCCAAAGGATTCATCCTGCAGGACACAGAGCCGGCCGTGGTGGGTTGGGGAAAAGCCTGGGAACAGCCGTAAAGCTTCTCCTTAATGGTGTTCCTGGAGTGGGGCCAGAGGGCTCAGCAACTACAGAACACCAAATCTTGGGTGTGGGCAGAGGGGGGAAAGAGAATGCTGTCATTCCATCCCAAAAAATCCTGATTTTTCACTTCTTCCAACATCATGGACCAGGTTTATATCCAAGTGCACGATCCTACCTTAAGCCAGAGGAAGCCCCATGTATGTGAGCAGCCCAAAATCCTCCCTTTGGGCTTCCTGCTGTGTTCTTCAAACCCCAGCTGTTCCTGAGGGACCTCCTTGGGATGTTTATTTGCGTGAAAGCTGGATTTCCCTGGGCATCACTGTGGGGTTTCACCATCTCTCCATAAGCAGGAAAGGACTCCAGGTCCAGGAAATTCCTGAGTTTGGGGCAGAAATCCGTGCCTTGGTTGCCCCTCCCCATGGAGAAGAAAAACGTTGTCTGCGAGAGGGAGAAGTGCTGGATGCCCACAGCGCCTGTATCCCACAGGGATGAGCCAGAGCTGGAGATCACTCCTCTCCTCCCCAGGAAAGTCCCCAAAATCTCTTCGGAAATGGACGGAAAGACGTCGCTCTTCCCGCGATGCCTCTGATCCTCCCGGAGAGCTCTGCAAACAGGAGCTTCATCAGCACTCCCAAAAAGCAGCGGAACTGCTGGGATGCCGCTGCACCATCCCTGTTTCCAGCAGGGAATATGGAGGTGCAGGGGTTGCACCCAGCCTGGAGCAGGGTCCTGCTCACCCCCCCACCGTTGCTGAGAGGTGCAAACCCAGGCCAGCCCCGATTTCAGGGATTTGGGCACTGTGGGGCCGCCAGGAGCTGCCCTGCAGACTCTCAGCTCCCTTCCCAGGATGGATTCTCGCCAAACACTGAGGAAGCGCTGCTCCCTGTCACTGCTGGGCAATCAGGAGTGATGCTTCCCAGGCCAGGGACTTCCCGCTCCCTGCTCTCAGCACTGCTTCTTCCAAGCCAAGGATGGGGCTCTGCACGCTCCTCAAGGCCATGGCAATTCCTGCAGGAGCTCTGGAAACAAGGCAGCCCTGCTCCAGGGGGAATGGGCTAAAGAAACCCCAAATTCAGGATTAGGAGCACCAGTGAATGTGTCCAACAGCACTGCCCGTTTTCTTCTCTCCGTGCTTCCATCCCATCCCTGTCTTTCCCAGGAGCCTATTTCCTTTCTTACTCTTCATCAGTTATTTCTGAAATTATTGGGATATTCTCTCTCATCCCATCTTTTGGGATGATTCCAGTTGTTTTCTCCTAGCCTCAGGATGTGCCCTCTCCTTAGCTCTGCTTGGCATGGACATGGCCGCTTCCTCAGCCTTTGCGGCATCACCTTTATCCCAACTTTCCATGTCCAAGGCTTCCTTCCTTCTCTTCATCCTTTTTGTCCGGTGCGAAAGGGCCACACAGAAGTGGGATGGATATTTGTGGCACCTCGGAGGCATCCATAGGAGTGCCCTGCATGGCTGAGGGAAGAGGTTGGGACGTTTTCCTGCCCGGGGATTCTCCTCCATCACGGTGGCTTTGGCTCTTCTCTGCCTTGGGCAATAAAATTGGATTGTACAATGGGATTGCCTTGGATCGCTCCCTGCTTCCCACCCCAAGGGAAGCACGATCCCCTCCTGTGTCCCCACCCTGTGAGGTGCTCAGAACCGAAATCCTTGCAATTCTCCATTCAGCACCTCGGCAGATCGTTCTGTTCCACCAGGAGTGCTCACTCCATCACTCCCAGCCCCACCCTGCCGTCCCCACCGTGCCACATTCCTGCTGCACCTTCCCTTTCCACCTCCCGGGCTCCAGAGCAGCTGTGGCCGGTCCATCCTGGCACGTGAAGGGGAATATGGTGAAATCCTGTTTCCTCTGCGGGGAGGAGGAGTCTCCAGGCTCCAGGCTCGGTGTGAGATCAAGCTTTGTGCACATATCTGCAAATGCTGGGGCAGAGGTTAAGCTGAGCAGGGCTCGGGGAGGAGGTGGCGGCGCTGAGCGATGTGGATCAGATGGTTCCGAACCTCCCGGTATCCGTGGCCAAATCCTGGGATATCGAGGGGTTTCAAACATAATGAAGCCAGGGGAAGGAAGGAACGCTGCTGGCTGAGGAAGGACCGAGCTCCCTGACGGGAAGCTCTTTGATCTGCTGGTGGCCATGACGGTGCCCAGCTGCCTTGGTGGCCACTGGGGACACGAGCGTGGCCTCTGAGGCAATCCCTAGGGACAATCCATGCTGCTGCCTCCTGCAGGGCAGCAACAACACCCGTGAAAGCAGAGCTGGGGGTTGGGAGTTGCTCCACGGTGCTGGGAGGGGACAAGCAGGACGGAGTGGCTGGAAAATCCTCCCTGCTGAGGAGAGGCCGAGGAGATGCCGAGGAGATGCTGAGGAGATGCCGAGGAGATGCAGAGACTGCTCCTGCCAGCCATGCCATTCCAGGGGCAGGTTTGGAGGCCAGGCAGGGATGGCAGCGTCCCAGGCACCTCAGCCTGGCTGGGGACACGCACAGGCTGCAGCTGGGACCTGCTGGGACCAGTTTGCCACCAGCGCTCCAGCCGGGCCGGGCCGTCACGCTCCAGCCTGAGCGCTTTGTTCTGCTCCCTGCCGGTCCCTCAGGTTTTCAGCACGGGGCTGCGATCCTTCCCGCTGCTCCAGCTTGATCCAGGGAGCTTTTCCAGCTGCAGATTTGCCGCGAGATGAGGAGGTCGAGGGGCCTGTGTGGGGTCAGGGGTCGAGTCAAGGGATTCCGCCAAGGGAAAGGGAGATCGGGGCTTGGGCAGGGTGGGCTCTGGTGGATCTCATGCAGGACCTGTTCCCCCCGTGCCCTTGCCCACACTGGCATCTTTCCCTGAAACCCACTGAATCCATCTCTAGGGAAGCAGGAGGCTGAGCACGGTGTGAGGACATCCCAAGCCATCCTGGGGGCTCCTTTGCAGCGGAACTTGGGGCTCTGGGAGGAACCTCTCCCCCAGTTGCTCCGTTGTCCTGCTGAGATGCTCTGGGATGGAGCCAGAAAGGGAAGAGAGGTGCTGCCAGGTCCCCAGGGAATGCAGGGACACCTTGGCAGGCTCTGCCCTGCCACAGCCACGATTCCAGGCACGGGGAGAGCCATGGGGGCACGGCACGGAGTGTTCCCTGTTCTTGGGGACACCACAGGGGACAAGGCAGGCTCAGTGCTCAAACCCCCCACAGGACGTGTCTGCTGTGTCCCCTGAGCTGCATCTCGCAGGTTGTCCCCCATCCTTCTCCCTGCCCTGCCAGTGCCTGCCCTAATCCCGGTGCTAATCCTATAAACCCTCAGTAAATCTTGCCTGCCCCTGCCTCTCCATGTCCCTTCCCCAGGGCAGGCTCTGGGGGGGTCCCCATCTTGGGGCTGGCTTTTTTGGGGGTGCACCAATCTGCCACCCCAATAATGCAACACCTCAGGGTGTTGCTTCCATCAGAGCACCGGGAAGGATGCCCAAGTCCTGGCGGACTTGTGCAAAGCACTGGCAGCTAAAAGACAGCTGAAGCACCCCAAAATACACCCCAAAATGTGGCCAGGTGCTGGTTTCACACTCTCAGGAAGCAGTTCCTGTGCTCAGCATGAGCTGCTCGAGCCCAGACACCTCTCCAGAGCCTCCCCTGAGCCCCAGAACCGGGCAGGGAAATTCCCAAGGGAGTCCTGGGGTAGGACTGGCTCGATTCACGCAGGGTTCACTATCTCAGCAGGTCTATTTTAAGACACCCTTGGCGTCTGGGAGCGGGGCTGGCACAAAGGGAGGTCCCACTGCTGCGAGGTGCTGCCTGTGCCCATCCCAGCTCTTCACATCCTGGGGCTGGGACTGGCCCCAGCATTCCAGCAGCTCCAGCGCCCAGCGAGGAGCCATCCTCGGGCTCCTCAGTCTGCCCCAGGAGGGCTTAGGCGAGCAGTGAATCGCTGCATCTTGGGCTGGTCTGGAGAAGATTAAGCCGACCTAAGAATAAAAACAAGCCCTGCGGTTCAACCGGCTGGGATAAAGCCTGGAATTGTGCCAGCCTCCGAGCTCCAGGAGGGGATGGGATTAGGAACCCCGAGCAGATTACCGCCCACCCCGCATTTCGGTGCGCAGGGCGGGTGTTGTGCTCCAGCTGTGTCCCCTGGGCTGGGTGGGTTCCTTGTCCCCCCATCCCCAGTGCTGTGGCAGAGCCCTGTGTGTGTTTCGTGCCACCAACAACCAGTTAAGAAACTCCAGGAAGTGCCCACGCAGATGTAGGATCTCCAAGAGGGGCACAGTTCCAAAGGGAATATCCAAATGGATCTCTCCCCATGAGGCCTTTATTCCTATGGAGCTGCTTCCTCCCCCAGCACAGCGGATGAAGGCACTGTGTGTATAAATAAATGCATTGTTATACATTCTCCATCCACTGTGAGATGCCATCGCTGCCGGCAGCATGGATGGGATCGGAATGTGCTCCTGGATAACCATTCCCCCATCCCACATCCCTGCTCCCTTCCCTTTCAGCTCAGGGATTGATCCAAGGGGCAGTTCCTTGATGCCTTGGCCGTTTTCTAACGTTCGTGTGCTGCAGCTGGAGCACAAGCCTGAAATCCACCCAGCTTTCCCTCCCCAACGTGACGTTGCAATCCCCGTCCTGGAGATGGGACTGGGATTCCAGCGCTGCGAAGGGCTCCCGGAGGAGTTCGACGCCACGACCCCCCTGTTTGCTTTTGTCTCCTCTCCGCAGGGACATACCAGGGCCAGTGGGTCGGAGGGATGCGCCAGGGTTACGGCGTCCGGCAGAGCGTTCCCTACGGCATGGCTGCGGTCATCAGGTCACCCCTGAGGACGTCCATCAACTCCCTGCGCAGCGAGCACACCAACGGCACGGCGCTGCACCCCGACGCCTCGCCCGCCGTGGCCGGCAGCCCGGCCGTGTCCCGCGGCGGCTTCGTCCTCATGGCCCACAGCGACGCCGAGATCCTCAAGAGCAAGAAGAAGGGCATCTTCCGGCGCTCGCTGCTGAGCGGGCTCAAGCTCCGCAAGTCCGAGTCCAAGAGCTCCTTGGCCAGCCAGCGGAGCAAGCAGAGCTCGTTCCGGAGCGAGGCCGGCATGAGCACGGTCAGCTCCACCGCCAGCGACATCAACTCCACCATCAGCCTGGGCGAGGGCGAGGCCGAGCTCTCGGTCATCGAGGACGACATCGACGCCACCACCACCGAGATCTACGTGGGCGAGTGGAAGAACGACAAGCGCTCGGGCTCGGGCGTGAGCCAGCGCTCGGACGGGCTCAAGTACGAGGGCGAGTGGGCCAACAACAAGCGCCACGGCTACGGCTGCATGACCTTCCCCGACGGCACCAAGGAGGAGGGCAAGTACAAGCAGAACATCCTGGTCAGCGGCAAGAGGAAGAACCTCATCCCGCTGCGCGCCAGCAAGATCCGGGAGAAGGTGGATCGGGCCGTGGAGGCGGCCGAGCGGGCGGCCACCATCGCCAAGCAGAAAGCGGAGATCGCGGCGTCCAGGTAAGGTCATGTCTGAGCTGGGATCCCGCCCTGAGGGCTTGGGATAAATGGGATAAGGGTTTTGGTGTGGCAGGGGTGCTGCTGGAGGAAAGCAGCTCGTGGTGGGCATCTGCAGGTCGGTGCTACCTGGGCCTCACAGTAGGAGCAGCAGCCTTGGGCTTGCCCAAGCCTCGGGGTGCTGTTCGGAACGGGGTGGATCCAAGCCCAGCTGTCCCTCTGGTAACTCCCAGTGGGCTGGGGATGCACAGCCTCCCCAAGCGAGGCAGGGAGGCCACGCAGGGTCACTGGAGCCAGGCAGCCTGGGCAGGGGGTGGTGGCACCTTGGTGGGACCGCACGTGTGGGGCTCGCAGGCTGAGAGCTGTCGCTTAGGGAATATTGGGTTATTCATCCCGTTCTTCCCTCCCCTCTTGGATAAGCAGGGTGATACCCTGAGCAGAAGAGCTCCTGAGATGCTGTTTGCCCATATCCTCTGCCTGACTCATAGTCAAGGGGAACCATCCCAGGGCTGGCCTGTGCTGGGAGGATTCCCAGCTATTTCTGTTCCCAAAAGGGATTTTGAGTGGAGAACAAGTCAAATACATGGCTGCAGCTGACTCCTGGGGAGGCTTTGCCCTGGATGAGGTCCTGCTGGAAAACAGCAGATCTGGGTGCCCAAAAACCCCCCTTCTCCCCGTGCAGACTGCAGCCCTCATGGAACTGCCCAGAGATCCAGAGCTGGGATCTGATCCGGCTGAAAACCAGCAGGGGGGAAGGGGAAAACGAGCCGTGTCTAATTTAGGTTGAAATAAGGTCCTGGCTCAAAGCAGGGCCAGCTCAAGCACCCTGTAGCTGGCTCCCAAAAGGCACCTGGAGCTCTGTGCCTTGCAGGGAGCTCCCAGACCAGCGGCGAGGCGAGGAGGAAAAGCTCCTCTGGAGAATTCAGGGCTCTTTGTCTCACATTTTGGGATGGTTTATTAGAGCATGTCATTCCTTTCTCTTTTCTGAGCAAGAGCTATATTTAGCAGCCAGGCTGGGAAAAAGGGCTGGGGTTCAGGGAAAAACCCAGGTACCTCCTGAGCCTCCAGTGCTGGATTAATTGTTGGGTCTGGAATATCTGTATGCAGAGTCGCACTTGAAATCTTTATCAGCACGTCAGCCAAGGGCTTATCTGCAATATGAATGAGCCTCCCGGGCCTGCTCGGGGAGCACATTTGGGCTCGATGGTGTTTTCGAGCTGATGGTTGGAAAAAAATGAAAAGTCCCAGTAGAATGGCAGGTAGGAAACAGACTGCAGAGCAGTGGGAAGGCCAGATCTGTCCCTGTGATCTGGGGATGGATGGGAATGCCTCAAAAGTCTGGAATGCTGCAAGTGTGGAGCTCTAGGATGCTGTGGGATGGATCCTGGAAGTGTGGAGCTCCAGTCTGCCATGGGATGCTGGGTCTGAGGACCTGAGCACCCTCCATCCCCAAGGGGTGATGATCCTGGAACACCACGAGAGTGGGATTGGAAGAGATATGACCCTCCTCATGCTGGAAGTGCTTAATGAGCTCTTGGCATGTAATATTCCACCTCTAATGATGGGAGAGAAGGGAAAATATCAAGTCAGGAATGCCGGGTGTGAACACCTCCCTGCCCTGCGCTGACTGGGTGGTCCTGGGCTCTGCTGGAGAGCAGCAGGGAGGGTGGAGGGTGGAGGATGGATGGGATTAGGTGGGTCCAGGGACAGGCTCATCCCTGGAAGTGCCCAAGGCCAGGCTGGACAGGGCTTGGAGCAGCCTGGGATGGTGGAAGGTGTCCCTGCCCATGGCAGGGGGTGGGACTGGATGAGCTTTAAGGTCCCAAATCACAGAATCACAAAATCCCAGACTGGTTTGGGTGGGGATTTCCTGCTCCTAACGTGGCTCTGGACACTTCCAGGGATGGGGCAGCCACAGCTTCTCTGGGCAACCTGTGCCAGGCCCTCCCCACCCTCCCAGGAAGGATTCCTTCCCAATATCCCATGTAAATCTCTGCTCTTTTACCTTAAACCGCTTTGTCTGAAACCTCCAATCCCTCAGCTCGAGCTCTCCCCCCTTGCGAGGGGTTTGGCAGAGTCCCTGAGCCTGCAGAACCAGAGCAGAGCAAGGTTTTACATCCTAGATCCAGCTAGAAAAGCTTTCTTATTAATCTTAGTCCGATTAATTTTAAAGCTTCCTAATGAAGGAACCCCTCCCCTGCAGTGCCCACACCAAACTGCATCATCCAAATACCACCAGGCAGAACTTGGGGAGCATCCTGCTGCTCATTCCCGAGGTTTTGGGGCTCAGGGGTGGAATATCCCCCCTCTAGTGCCAACAAACCCTCCAGTTTCCCAGCACCTGGGGGTTTCACACAGCCCTGATGTGTGTGTGTGTGTGTGT
>VXBT01011514.1:168330-182853 GCA_013400235.1 Oriolus oriolus
GGGGGGGGGGAAAAAAATGTGTCCACCCACGGCTTTCATTAAATTTGTAAGAATTCAGTATTTTTGAAAACTCTGCCGCTCTGTCAGATCTGGTTGGAATTGGCCAACACGTTCAGAAGTTATTAGTGTGGGAGTGATGGCATATAGATATATAAACAGCACAATCACAGGAGCGAGCCCCGTTTCCCGAGGAAAGTAGGCTAAAAGCACAGTGTGCTGGAGACAAGTAAATTGCTTTCCCTAAAGTTGTTGGAGTCTGGATAGAGCATGGTGATACTTGCTCGTTTAAGGAGTTCCTTTCAGGGTCGAGAGGAGTTTCTCCTAAATTTTCTTTGCTGTTAATTAAAAGGGGAGAACGCTTTATTCCCTCTGATCCGCTGGAGTTGTTCGGGTGGAGTGAATGGGGGAGAGGGGATGCGAATGAGGGCTGAGAAGCTCCTGCTGAGAGCAGCTGGCCTGTCCCTGGAAGTGTTCAAGGCCAGGAGAAAGTTTGGAGCACCCTGGGATAGGGAAGGTGTCCCTGCCCACGGCACGGGTGGCACTGGATGAGCTTTAAGGTCCCTTCCAGCCCAAACCATTCCACGATTCCATGATCAGTTTTCCGAGGGAGACAAGGAGGGAACTCTTTTCCAGCCTGTTTGAAATGGATGTTCAGGGTGTTCTCTGAGTGCTCTGGGGTCCTTCATTCCCTCTCATGTCAGCCAAGAGCCGCCACTCCTTCTGCTGCCGCCCTGGAAGGACCAAGGATGCACTGGACACAGCCTCCCATCTCGTTAGTGCTAATTGATACCTCAGGCAAATTATCTGTAGGCACTGGTGTGGCGTGATCCACTAAAACATAATCTCCAGGCAACAAAGGTGGGCCAGGGAGCTCATGCCAGGCCCTGGATTTTGGCACAGGCAGCTGCTGTGGGGGATGGATGCACAGAGAGCGTCAGGGGGGAGCTCGGGGCCGACCCCGGCTCTCTCCAGGATGGCTGATGGGAGTTTTAAAGCAAAGCAGGCAGACCCTAAACCTCTCCAGGGTTTCCTCCTGCTTCCACAGTTCAAGGGTGTGTAATTCGTGGCTAGGCTGGTTCTGAGAGGAGGAAGGACCATCACTGGTGTTGGGGATGAGTCCCAGGGATGGTGGCACGTGGCAAACACCCCGCTCCTCTCCAGGACAAGCTTCATGGGGGTCTGCTGTCCAGCACCTTAAATAAGGATTCCCGGGAGCAGCCAGTGCCCTGGCCCGCAGAGGGAATGCTGCTCCCAGGTCAGTCCTAAGTAATGCTCTTCCTGGCATAATTATAGCCCAGCCTTGCACCAACCAGGAGAAAAATATAATTAAAGCTCCACAGTCTCAGGAGGAGCTGGGCCGCAAATTAGCACAGTGTCGTTCAAATTCAGCGAGGGAAACTGGAGGAAAGTAGGAAAAGGAAGCAGACAAAGACAACCTGGCAGCGAGGAGGGGAGAAGGGGAAGGTTTGGACTCGGCCTGGGTGCTCCCTCAGGACGCTGCAGTGAGGGCGAAGCATCAGCCGCGGCTGACGTCGGGCGGGGAGCGGGCAGGCACGAAAAGCCCCGAGAGCTGAGCAGCAAAGTGCAGGAGGTTCTTAGAGCCAAACAGGTATTTTCTCGAGAAAAATGGAAACGCAGCCCGGGCAAAACCCAGAGAAAAGCGAAGCTGCTGCAGCCGCGCTCCGCAACGCTGCGAGTGGCGGTAATGTCCCCAGCGGCGCTCCCCGGCCCCGGTAATGTCCCCAGCGGCGCTCCCCGGCCCCGGTAATGTCCCCAGCAGTGCTCCCCAGCCCCGGTAATGCTGCTGCTTAATGCTCTGCCCGAGCCTGCAGCTCTGCCATTGTCTGGGCTGCCTTTGATTTCGGGTTGCTGCTGCTTTTCGGGTGCCTGGGGGGACCCCGCGTTAGTCTCGCCCTAATCCCGCCTCGTGCTGCCCGAGGGGCTCCTGCTGCGGATGGAGAGGGAGGAGGAGGAGGAGGAGGGGTGGGGGTTAAGGGCCCCAAAAGGGTTTTGTGTCCCCTTGCTCGGGTCAGGACAGCAGGCACAAACAAGGGCAGGGTGGGGCAGAGCTGAGGTGGCCGCAGGGATGGGGCTGAGCCGATGCCCGGGTGGGGCAGGGTCTCGCAGCAGCCCCTGTCTGGGCAGCTCTGAGTCCAGGGATGGTTCCTCTGCTTGCAGCCCCTCGGAGAAGGGCTGCTGTTCCCTGCGGAAGCCCTGGCAGCCAGCTGGAGCTCGGGATTTGCAGGAGTCACCTCAGCCCGTGAGCTGGGCACTGGTGGGGTCACTGAGAGCACCAGCAGGTCTCGTGTAGGGTGAATGTGCTCCCTCCATCCCTTCCCGGCCTCTCCGTCCTCTCCTTGAGGGATACAAAGAGACAGGGAGGAAAACGCAGAGGGGGTGGATGGAGGTGCCCCAGAGGCTGAGAGCAGCTGGGGCAGGAGGTGATTCTCTTCACAGCACCTTTCCCTCGGTCCCGCCAGCCCTCTGTGCCCCAGACATTCCCTGTGCAATCCAAGGGGAGCAAGCCTGGGCTGGCAGCCTCCAACACGCTCTGCTGCCGACGGAGCCAAGCATTCCCTCCTTCCCTGCCACTTCCCTGCCTCCTCCCTCCCTGCCCCTGCCCATGCTGGCAGCGGGCAGGGGATAAGATCAGGATCAGCTGTTATTCCTGCTGGCGGTGTGGCCCTGTCAGCCGGGGTGACAAGGGCACCTCTGACTCACGGCGGGCACATTTCCACCTCCAGCCCAGGCCACCCAAGGATCAGCCATCCCGGAGCGCTCCATCCCTGCCCGCGGCCGGCTCCTGCGCGATGTGATGCCGGCACCGTGACTGTTTACGTGCTCCTGCAATGCCAATTGAATAATTTCCTGCTCAGACAGGATTTGCAGCCTTAAGCCCTTTTGTGGCCGTGTCAAAAGTCAGGAGCGGCCGCTGGGCTTGCGCAGGGCCAGCTCAGTGCGTCCCCAGCAGCCACCCCACGGCGGGGTGCGTCCCCCCACGGGCACGGACAGGCTGGAAAATGAAGTGTGTTTTGTAGGAACGAAGCTTTGTGAGGAAAAACCTCAGCAGGGTCTTTTTTATCTTCCGGGAGTGCAGCTCAGCTCAGCGGGGTTTTGGTTTTCATTGCCCTCTCATCCCTCACCCACCACCACTGATCCCAACCTGGCCATTCCCACCCCCTTCCCTCTCCACTGAGCTAAAATGAGCCAAAACACCCCGTGTCCATGGCCTGGGTGTGCGACAAACATTCCTATAACCATTCCCACCTTTGCTGGGCTGTGCTGATAGGGCACGGGCAGAGCAGAGATTCCCAGCCCTTGGATTCAGCCTTGTCCCAGGGGGCTCCGTCCCGGGAAGATCTCCCAAACCCGTGGGGTTTGTGTCGTGACAGGCCCGCGGCAAAGCACGGCTGGCAGGGATGGTTCTGCCAGGGAATGGAGCAGGAAAGGGGATTTGGGATGCGGGAGGAAAGAGCCGGGGCAGAGCCGGGATGGGGGAGCGGTGCCAGCTCGGCGGTGCCAGCTCGGCGGTCACCTGTGCGGGCACAGCGGATGGGCAGGGCCGGGGAGGGCTGGCACTGCTGGCAGCGAGGCGGGGAGCGCGGGGGGTGATGCGGCCCTGGCAGGCACCGCTTCCATGGGAAGGGGCTGCCCCGGAGCGCTGGGGGGGAAGGGGGGGCTGCCTGCTCCCCTTCCTCCTCTTTCTCCTTCTCCTCCTCCTCCTCCCCGGCATCGCACCGCAGCCCATCCGAGCCTTTTACCGGTGTAGCGGCGCTGCTGTCCCGCTGGGACGGCCCTTCCCGGGAGGGGAGCGGGACCATTCCAGCCCCCGGAGCCCCGGTGGATCCCCCAGGAACCTCCTGCCTGCCCTGCCCGCACAGCACAAAGTGATGCAGCCTCTTCCTGTTACTTTTGGGTGGAGCAGCCCTTCATCACACGGTGGGGAAATGTAAAATACGACAACACCACAAACCCGGCCCCTGCTTCTCCTTTCTGCCTTCCCTGCTCAACGAGCAGAAACTGCAGCGTTGCTTTCCCCCGGGACCTCGGGCAGGAAAGGAGAGATCCGTCCCCTCCAGCCCCCTCCCTCTCCATCCTCATCCTCACCCTCCCAGGGGTGCAGGGAGGCCGCTGCGGTACCCAGTGCCACAGCCAGGCCCGAAGGGGACGAGGGGAGGGATGGTGGCTGGGGCATCCCAGCCCCTCCCTGCCGTGTCCCACCTCCCCAAACGCCTCAGCCGTGTCCCTGATGTGTCCCGGGGATGCTGCATCCCAAAGTTTGATCGTGGAGAAGAGCCAGGGGGAAGGTTTTGGGTCTCTCTGCTGCTTTTCCATCTTGTGAGAGGTCTCTGTGCTTTTTTTGCTCTCCCAGCTCCTGTTTTGGGTTTCCTGGTTGCTCCCACCCTCTTCCCTTCAGCAGCATCCCCAACATCCCCACCCTTGTCCCTCCCCCAGTCCCCTGTCTCCCCAAGGAGAGGCAAAAGCAATATCAGGAGCACAACCAAGAGGAAAAGACAGAGCAGAGCCAAATTACTGAGTATTTTCCTTGCTGCTTTTCCTTCCCCCCGAGTTTGGGATGCTGTGGGGAGCACAGGGGATGGGCTCGGCTATCCCTGGCTCTCCGTGCTCTTGCAGTTGGCTGGAAAAGCCCCAAGCAATGAGGTTTCTGTCACCTCCTCCCCACAGGACAAACGACAAGCTGTCCTGACTTCCTAATCCAGGAAATTAAAGGATTTGACCGTAGACCCTGCTAAGCAAATTTCCCCCCTGAAAATCCCAGGGGGATTTAACCCATGGATCCCACCGATTATCCCTTTAAAGTTGTGACTAAGAAAGTCCCAATTCTTCAGGGTGCTGAGCACCCTAAAGTCCCACGGCGGCCGTGTCCGGTGCTCAGCCCCGCATCCGGTGGGACCTACTTTTCAATTTTAGCCCATCTCCAGCCCCCCTTTTCCACGCAGGGCAGCTTCCCTTTGCTGCAGCTCCCTCCCAACCGGGACAGCAGAGCCTCGCTGCCACCGCATCCCGAATCTGCCTCATCCCATCCCGTCCCTGCGTGTCACCCTCCACGCTCATGGAATGTCATCTGGGGGCTGCTGGATTTCCCAGCGTGGCCTCAGGCTGGGGCAGTGGACACCCTGCCACCAAGAGTCCCCTGGTGGCTCCATGAGCAGTTCCTCGGGATCCCATTCCCTTATGGCACAGAAACCGTGGGCTCCAAGCTGGACACGGTGGCTGTCCCCACCCATGAGATCCCTGGGGACTTTCAGGGTGCCGTGGCAGGTGGCAGATCTTCCCAACCCTTCAGTGCTGGGGATGAACCCTCCAGGAAAGTGGTGGCAGAGCCAGGGATGGGGCCCTTTCCCAAGGGAGAGGAGTGGGGCAGGACCAGGAGCCCTCCAGAGTGAGATAAACAGAGCTGGGGCTGAGCCCCGCCCCGTTCCCGGCTGTGTCCCTGTCGGATCTGTCTCTCATCCCCCAGCACGGAGGTGAAGCAGCAATAATTAAAAGCCCAGATTCTCTCCTGGCAGTTCTCTCCTCCCAATTCCTCCCCAGTTCCTCCCCCTGTTGTGCTGTTGGCTGCTGGAGTGGAAATTTTCATGGCCTTTGCCTCGGACACAGCTCAGACCTGCAAACCCAGGGCCGTCTGCTGGCCTGGGGCACATCGGGGTTTGGGGACCCCCCAGGGCACCCCGCAGGTCCCCAGGGGCAGCATCCCATCCAGGCCATCCCATGGGATGCTGGGATGAGCAGGGTGCAGTGGGGCTGCCAAAGGCAGCAGTGCCCATGACCAGGCTGAGCTACGGCTGCTCCAGGAGCTGGGCTTGGCCTGCTGTGCATCCCAAAATCTCCTCCCGACTGCGGCATCCGTGGAGGGCTTTCCTGCTCTCCCATTCCTGCCTTAATCCAGCCCGGAGCAGCTGCAGTGTTGGATGATCCAGCGCTGCTGCCCGGCTTCCTGGGAGATTCTGTGCCTTCGCTTGCTTTTCCTTGGGTTTTTTATTTCCTTTATTTATTTTGTTTTGCTTTTCCAAGCGTTGTTAGGGATCTCTTCCAACCTGTTTCGCCTCCCGCCTGGAAGCAGCAGGTTTGGAACGCGCTGGTTCTGCCCGGGGTTTGAGGGATGTTTGCTGTGCCTTGGGGATGGAGAGCGGGGTGCAGCCTTTCCCATTCCCACTGCGTGTGTTTCCCATGATGGACAGGGCAATTATCCAGCAAAATCATGGAAACCTGCCCTACCCAAAGCACCCCAGCTGGAACGCAGCAACATCCCCCCTGCTGGTTCTATTCCCTTCCCTGAGCGAGCTCTTCCCCAGTCCTGCTCTGAGTGGCTTCCCACGGGTTTTGAGCCCTTTCCAGAGGATATCGATGCTTGGAGCAGCTCTGCAGTGGTCTCCTGCCTTCCCCAGTTTATAGGAAAAGGGGAAAATCCACCCCTGGAGCTGGAGTTTGCTCTTCCCTCCACGCCTGATTTGGGAGAGGGAATTTCCCTGAGCTTGGCTTCATCCTGGGAGCGACTCCGTGTCCCAGCACTGCCCATTTGGAGTGGCAAGCGACCGCTCCGGAGAGAGGCCAACCCTCAGGTGGGACAGTGCCCTCAAAGCCACCCTTTCCCAAGGCAAATCCCGGGATTTTGCGCCGGGATGGGCAGGTTGTGCCTGGCTGTGCCACTCGCCTGCCTCCTGCGGAGCTCCATTCCGAGGGACAGATGGCCGGGGATGAGCTCCCTCTCCAGATGCTGATTTTTCTGGCCAGCTGTAAATAACACCCAGGGCATCATCTCCCCTCAAAGCCCATCAGCTCTGCCCTTGCTGCGGGGCACGGAGTTAAAAGGAAGGGAATTCACCCGCAGGGAAATGCAGGAATCTGCCTGGCCCTGCTTATTCCATGTGTTCCTTGGCCGGAGAGATGCTGGGATCATCCTGGCTGACGGTGCCAGATGTGCCTCTGGGTAGCAGCTCCACCCGGCCCAGCCTTTTAAAGTCGACGGAGTTGGATTTTCTTGGCATTTTTTGTTTAGCAAAAACAGGGATAAAAACAAAGAAATCCTGTTTGGGATGGTGGGAATAAGGTGAGCTGGAGAGGATTTGAGGCATTTGATGCTCTCACCTTTCTCCACTGGGCATGACCCAGCTCAGGGGTGTGGTTTGAGCTGTTTCTCCCAGAATTTTGGGGACATATCCCATCCCTGTCCCCCAAGTCACCGAGATTTTACACCTTTCCGTGCTGTGAATTCAGTTCTCCAGCAAAACTCCTTTTGGCCACTCCAAGGCAAGGCACAGGACACAAGGACACAGCCAGGGATACCTTTTTTTCCCCCCTTACTTGGATTAAAAAATGAAATTTCACTGTAAAATGGCAAAAGATTCCTTGGTGAATTTGTAACTCCAAAAATATAAAGGTAGGGAAAGATCTGGCACAGGTGCCTGGAGCAATGAGCTAAGTGGGAACTGGCTCCAGCCCCGTCTCCATGAATTTGGGGGACCTCGTGCATTCCATGTCCCAGCTGGGCCACGGGCACCTGCTCCCCACGAGCTCTCCCAGCTGCCTTGGGAATGACTTCCCCCCATAACATGACATTTCCCGCTGGAAAACTACAGGGAAACTTGGATTTGGCCTTTTGACCACAACATTTTCCGTGCTTCTCCGTAATTTGCTTTCTTGGGCAGCAACAAACACATGGAGGGGATTTTATTCCAGGATTAAAGGGTTTGAGTATTTTTTTTCCCCTCAATTCTCTCAAAATGTGACTTCCAGAGCCATTTTTTCGGAGCGTGCCATCACCATTCCCTCCATCCCGTGCCATGCCAGCCTTTCCCAACCTCCCCTCCGGCTGCTGGCAGCTTTCCTGCTCCTCCTCCCGGTGCTCGGGGGTGATCCATCCATCCTCCCATCCCAAAATCTCCACCTGGAGCCGCCAGGTCTGGCTCTCTCTTTGCTATGCGCAGCACCTGCTCCGTGTCTGGCTGCAAGGAGCCCGAGCAGGCGGCCGGGGCTGCATTACGTCATGTCAGAGGTCACATTAAGCAGCTTTTTTTCCCCCCCTTAATTAAGAATTCCAGCGATGGAAGGGGGGACGCAGAGGGGAAAGCAGACGGAGGGAGCGGGCTGGGAGTAAATGGGGATTTATCCACAGACAGCTAATTGGTGTGTCTAATATTCCACCCCCTGAGGAGCAGCGCGGTGCTGCTGCCTGCACAAATCACTCACGGCGAGCCTGGTGCAATAACAAGGGAGCCGCGAGAGCTGTGGGAAGAGCCAGGCTGGAATTAGGAGCGGCTTTTATCGGGGCGGTAAACGCCAGATAGGGGAAATAACAAACAGGTTGTTAATTGCTGCCATCTCCCCGTTCCCTCAGGGCGGTGTCTAGACAGAGGCTGGCTCCGGGCTGGGCTTATCCCGAGCCTCTGGAGAGGGGCTGGACGCGGGATGCGGTGCCCGGCGGAGCCCCTGGAATGGGGAAGGGAGGCGGGATGGGCACTGCAGCTGCGCCCTAAATCAGAGAGGCTCCCGCAGAGGTGGGAAGCAGACAGTCTGCAGTGGTTATTAATAATTCAGCCCCAGTTTGTCCCATCTAGGAGAGCACGAAGCCCAGCCAAGCCTGCCCTCCCGGCTGCCCGGAGCAGGCACAGCCTCCCGGGGCTGTTGCAGCGATCGATCGCACGCTGGCAGGGATCTGGGAGCTGGGATGGCCTCTCCCGGAGCGATCCCATTTCCCCGGGAGAGGGTCCCATCGGCGTGCCCCTCTCGCAGGGCTCCGGGGCTGGCGACCGGCATCCATCACCGGGGCACCGGGGCTTTGTGTTCCTTGGCGGATGCAGTCCGGGCTGGATCCTGCTCCCGCTGTGCCAGAGGGATTGGAAAACAGCCCCTGTGGAGCCCACACAGCCAAAGGATTCACGCTGGGGAGGTTGGACTTAAATCTCCTTTTCCTCACCTGATCCAGCCTCGTGCCGGCCTGGCTTTTCCACATGGGGAGGCTGGACTGGAAATCTCCTTTTCCTCCTTCACCCAGCCATCCCTTCCTAGGACAAGGTGCATCCCAAGGCTTTCCTGACCCCAGGGTTTGGATGAGTGAGTCTTAAACGCCCTGCAGATGCTCTCTCTGAATTTTTCCTGAAGTATTTCCTTGCAGCTGGCGCGCGTTTTAATTGAATTTTGCCATCTGAAAAATACATGAAGCTCTGTAATGGAGGGAGAGATAAACATTCCCTCCTATAGGAAGATAAAGATGCATTTAAAGAGGAAAAAAACCAACCCCAAAGCTGCCTGATGAGGTATTGACCTGGAGACAAAGTGAATCCAATGGAGCCAGCCCGGCCCCTTAGGAAAACTTGAGGCTGTTCATTAGGGATGAGCTCACTGCCAGCTTAACTCCATCCTCACCACTCCCAGGGAAGCCTGTGGGGAACGTGCCGATTTCCAGCTTTTCCATGAAAATAGGGGTCCTTTTCTGGGCTGGAAAGGGTTTGGGACTTGTTGCAGCCTCGTGGTGCTGCTGTTGGAGTCGGGATTCCGGGAGAGCTCTGGGTGTGGGGTGGAGGAGGGCTGAGGGTCTCCATCCCTGCACAGGATCCCAGGAATAAAGCAGGAATTTCGTCCTTCCCTCAGCCAGGCATTGAGCTCGGGGGGTGTCAGGGAAGTGAGGAGTTTCCTTGGAAAACAACGGCCACAGCTGCCGTGTGAATTTTGGGAAACAGACCCTCCTTCCCAGAAATCTCACCCACAGGATGCTTTTTAACGTTCCCAGTAATGGGGATTCCTCCCTTTGTTCAGCACGGAGCTCCCTGTGATCCCAAGCAGGAGTTTGCTCAGAGTCTGCTGCCTGGTTTTTACTGGAATGTGTTTTCCTTACAAAAACGCTGGAAAAACAGGAATAAGGGCGGCAAATCCCTCCCCTGGATGGATTCAAACAACGGATGGAGAAGGACTCACCGGTGGTCCAGGTTTCTCGTGGCTCCAGGTGCCATCCTGGCAATTCCAGGTGTCACATTTACAGCTCGGAAACCTTTCTGGGCTTCTGGAAACTCGCTCTGATTTCCAGCCTGATTTTAAAGCACTTTGTCCCACTTGTTCTCCTGCCAAAGCGTTCCCGGAGCCAAAACACCTCTCAAGCCTCACCTGGTTTGAATTTTGCTCCCTTCCTTCCTGAATCCCTGAGGATTTTGCTGGGAGTTCACCCCTTCTTGGCTAAACCAGCCCCCAGCTTTGGGTTTGCAGCAGAACCCTTGGATCCACTCCTCGCTCGCTCCAAACCAGCCCGGAGTCGCTGCTGGAATTCCTAAAAAGCCAAGTTCTTCCTTGCAAATCAGTTGATTCCAGCTTCTTATAGATTAGCTGGAGCTGATAAACTTGGCATTAGGAAGCAGGCGCAGGTATTATCCCTTCCCCTGTCAGCTCCGGCCAAATCACAGGAGATCTGCAAAGATTTCCGGGAATCTGGTTGGTTGGGATTTTTCCCTGCCTCCTGCCAGCTCCTCTTGCCAGTTTGACCACTTGCCCGCTCATCCTCCGAGAAGAGTGAGTCAGCTTGGCAAAAAATTAATAAAGAAAATATCCCAGGCCAGCCCCAGCAGGGAATCTGTGCCCTGAGACCCAAAACGGGGGCGCAAAAGCCACGAACCATCCCAGCCTTCCCCCCTCTGGCTCTTCCCAATCCCAATCTTTGCCGAAACGCTCTCCTCCGGTTCAGTTCGGATAGTGAACTGCACTAAAATCCTGGAATCGTGGGATGGTTTGGGTTGGGAGGACCTTAAAGGCCATCCCATCCCACCCTCTGCCACGAGGGCAGGGACACCTTCCACCATCCCGGGTTCCTGGATTCATCCCAGCTGGAGGAGGAGGCTGGGGATGCTCGGAGGTGGGAGGAATTAAACAGCTCCTCTTGCATCACTCTCCCCTCCATCCCATCATGAGCCCACAGGAACAGGATGATCTTTAAGGTCCCTTCCAGCCCAAACCATCCCATAATTCTGTTTTACCGGGAAGGCCCCAGCCTTATTTTCACCGTGGTCTCTAGTTTGGCATCTCCATCCCGGGAAAAATTGATGGCAGCACTTCGGGCAGGAGGAGCAGAGCGATGAGATCAGGCCCTGCTGAAAAAACCCCACTTTTCCAGGGAAATAAACTCCAGGCAATTAAGTGGGGATTGAGAGCAGCAGGCGTGGAGAAAGCAGCCAGCTGGTACATTTAGGATGTGACAAAGTCATGCGAGCGCTAACTGGATTACTGGCATTTATTTGGGAATGCTTATGGATTGTATTATGCAACGTATGGATCTCCATAATTCTGCTTTTCGCTCCTCCCAGCGTCTCAGGGAGCTTTACAAACAATTAATTGGCGGCATCCCGTGCGCTCCAGGGAATCCAGTGTATCCCACCTGCCCCAGGGAATCCAGTGTATCCCACCTGCCCCGGGGAATCCAGTGTATCCCACCTGCCCCAGGGAATCCAGTGTATCCCACCTGCTCCAGGGAATCCAGTGCATTCCATCCCTCTCCGAGCATGTTTTGGGTCAGATGTGGCTTCCCAGATGTGATTGATTTTTAACCTTTTCTGAGCCAAAGCCCCAAGTTTCCATTTTTAAATTCCCTGCACTTCCCGGGCTGATCCTGGGAGTGTGTGGGGATGAACAGATCCAGAAGTTGTTGGAGTGAGTTTTTCAGGGATGGAAATGCATCCATCCCCCAGGGATGGTGACATCGGAGGAATTTCTTCGTGGAAAGGGTGGAGCTGCCTTCGTGGGAAGGCCTTGGAGCTGCCCGGGGAGGTTCGGAGTGCCCATCCCTGGAGGTGCCCAAGGAAGGCCTGGATGTGCCACTCAGTGCTCTGGGCTGGGGACAAGGTGGGGATGGGTCACAGGTTGGATTTGGTGATCCTGGAGTGCTGGAATCAGAAATGTCGGGAGCAGGGTGTAATCCCGGCTGCCGATCGCGGGCCAGGCGTTGTTAATCCTTGGCCGGGGCCAGCGGCCCGGGAACGCTGCAGTGGCAGGGACAGCCCAGCCCCGGGCAGCTCCCAGGCCAGGCACTGGGATATCCCAGACAGGGATAAACGGATGGAGGATCTTCGGATCCACGTCCCTCAGAAGCTCTCCTGGAAGACGCCAGAGGTTTAAGGAGCTCAGAGAGGCAGAATCTGAATTTTAGGCCTCTGGTGGCTCCGATGGTTTAATCCACAGGTTTGATGCCCCAGCCTTTCCCACAGACCACGGTGGTGCCAAAAATGTGGCCAAAAAGACACCTGGAGAGGGGCTTTGGATATGGGCATGGAGTGGCAGGACAAGGGGGAATGGCTTTAAGCTGAAAAAAGGTGGATTTAGATGGGATATTGGGAAGGAATTCCCGATATCTGTGAGCGTTGGGAAGCCGTGGCGCAGGGTGCCCAGAGAAGCTGTGGCTGCCCCTGGATCCCTGGCAGTGTCCAAGGCCAGGCTGGAATAACCTGGAAGGTGCCCCTGTCCTTGGCAGGGGTTGGAATGAGATGGATTTTAAGGTCCCTTCCAACCCAAGCCATTCCATGATTCCATGAAAAATGGGATCTTGGAGCATCCCTGCTCCTCCTAAAAGAGCAGGGCTGGGATGCCTGGCAGGGAATGGGGCTGTCACACCTTTGTCCCCTCCTCCAACCCCACTGAGCGCTGAGCAGGGAGAGCTGGGCTCCAGGTGGGTAAAAACCCCTTTAACCCCAATTTTTGGGTGCTTCGATCGCGGAGAACCCTCAGGACCTGCGCCAGCATCACCACAGCCCCTCCACCACCTCCAGCAGCTCTGGAAAACAGCTCGGATCTGCTCCCAGGGCTACTCCAAAGCACACAGTGGATGGGAATAAAGCATTTATGAGAGCAAAGAGACTCGAGAGGTGTCAGGAGCAGGACACAGGTGACAGCACAGCCGCACTCACACCCTGCACCCCAGCCCCGGCGATGCTTCCCAGCAAAGCGGGCACATTCCTGGCCCTGTTTTCCATTTTTAGGAGCCTGTCAGAAATGGCACTCCCTCTCCACGCAGATGTCGAGAAATTAGAGGGAATTCAGAGAGAGGCAGGGAAAAAAAAATAAAAAATGATTAAAGGAGATGGAGGGCCTGATTTTGGAGGGAAAAGAAATCAGCGGAGCTATTTATAACCCTGCCTGCACCGGGGTGGGAGCAGGAATGTTTGAAAGTGCCTGGATGGCTCGGATAAGGGGGAAAAAGGGGCAAAGCAACCTCCGGAGGATGCTGTAAATCCTGAGTGATGGGACGAAATGCCATCCCAAAAAAAGCCTGTGGGGAATCGTCGGTGAGTGCAGGGGACAGTTGTGGATCCAGAGGGGGAAAAAGCGCCCTGATGAAAATGTGTGAAGGGATGGTGGAGGCGGCTCCGGAGCCGAACCCCCCGCTCCTACCTCTGCTCCCAGTATTTATTTACATCCAGCATTTTACGCAAAACGTGGGGGTGGGCGTGGAAATGTTCTTTTATTTTTTTTGAATTTTTCATCCCCAAAGCAAACGGGTTTGGTTAAAAAAAAAAAACAAACCCAAACCAGCTTGAAATTCAGGCCTTCAGCCCTGGAGGCTCGTGGGGGATGCACGGAGAGGCTGCTGGGATGGGGTGGGAAATGGGATGGAAGGACTCTGGGGGAACAAATCCTGCCTCCGATCCCCAATTTCCTGGGTGATTTCCAGGCTGAGGAGCAGCTCAGGAACCTGTTGGGAAATCCCCAAGCCCTGGCGGCGGCTCCTCCCTCACATCCAAAGGGTTTCGGAGCAATTTGTGGGGGAAATTTGGGGTTTTCCGTGGCGGGGTCTGCGGGGAGGAGCTGCCTAACGGGGTCCTGGTGTCTCGTGTTGCCTTGCAGGACCTCTCACTCCAGGGCCAAGGCGGAGGCAGCCGTGACGGCGGCGCAGAAAGCTCAGGAGGAAGCGCGGATCGCCAGGATCACTGCCAAAGAGTTCTCGCCTTCCTTCCAGCACAGGGAGAACGGTCAGTCCGGGAGCCAGCCCTGCCGCTCCCTGCCCCTCCGAGCCCTGCACGGACCCCAACCCCCCCAAAATTCCCCTGGCCAGAGGCTCAGTCTGTGCCCGCAGCTCCCGATCCCCACTGGAGCTCTTGGGGTGGGAAAGCTCCCTGGATCACCAGGTTTGGGGAGATTTAGCACAAGGCTGTCGGTATCCAGCAGTTCCACCTTGTTCAGGGCTTTTCACCCGGGATCTCCTCTTTTCACACGGGAACACCCCCATTTTTTAGTTCACAGCCCTTGATGGTTGCACAGAAAGGGCCCAACGAGGGCTCTGGAAGGAAAATGCAAACACAGATGATCCCAGGGGTCACCACTGATCTTACACCCATGGCTGCTTCCTGATTTCTTTGGAATGTTCGGACCAGCACCCAGTGGGACCTGACCCTTCCCTCGGCCGTGCAAATCAGTCACGGGGAAAATTCACAGCTGAGGTTTTCCTCAGCGTTTGCCTGTCCTTCCTTCCTTCCTTCCTTCCTTCCTTCCTTCCTTCCTTCCTTCCTTCCTTCCTTCCTTCCTTCCTTC
>VXBT01011514.1:192270-257932 GCA_013400235.1 Oriolus oriolus
TTCCAGGCGGGTTCCGCTGTCGCTGGGGAAAGGCAGGAGCCGGCAGCCAATCTGCAGCCGGAGCAGGATGCTCCGAGCTGCCGGAGCCGGGGGTGCGGGCAGGGGGCTCGGCACAGCCTCCCCTGGCACGGGCAGCGGGGGATGGAGCCCGGCGCTGGCACCTCCACCCGCTGGATGCTCCCTTTGCCAGCGCTGCGGGGTTATTCCTGCAGGGATTCATCTCCAGGTGGAGCGGTTTTTTTAGGGAAGTTTGGCGCCTTTAGCCCTAAAGGTTGTAGAATGAGTTAAAAACAAAACCTGGGTGTTTTCTCCACCCCAACCAGGCACCCCCTGTTTGGGGTGTGAAGCTTCCCTGTGCATGGAGATGTTCCCATTTGGCTGCTTTGGGATGAGGCTGCTGGGAAAGGGACCTGGGGACCTGCTGGGCATTAAACAAGGGATTCAACCCTGTGATTTATCCCCGTGTCAGGTTTTCCCATTAATTCTTTCCCCATCGGGAGCCATCCCTGGGTCTCCCAACACAATCATCCCGGCGTTTTCCTTATTCCTCTCATCTCAACCAAACAGATTCACTCCCCATCCCAGATGGCAGCTGCATGTCCAGACAAACAGATGCCATAATTCCATGGGAATAAGGAGGAAGAGGAGTCCTGTTGCCATCACACCTCTGGAATGAGGCGGGGCTGAGCATTGCTGCAGGGGTTGTCTCTTCTCAGGACAAATAATAATCACAAACTGTTCCTCCTCTAATCCCTTTCGTGTTCAGACAACCTGAGGTAAATAATCTTCAGAGAGAAATGGCACGTTCCACCTGACAGGGTCCTTTCCAAAGCCTTTTCATCTCCAGGGCCTTTTGATGTACCTGGGAGCACCTTCCTGGCTCTGCTCCTGTCATCTGGGTTAGGGGCTTGAGCCCAATTCCATCTCTCAGCTCGGAAAATTTGGGGCCAAACATCAGCTTCTGGCTGCTGCTCAGAACCAAACTTTGACTGCTGTTTTTAGAATAAAAATCTTAAAAACAGAGCTCCAAACACACCTAAACGAACACCCAGAGCTCAGTCCCAGCACCTGGAAGGTGAGGATTGAACCAAGGCTGACAAACCTGCTCCCTAAGAGGCTAAAGGATCCCTAAGAGGATAAACTCTTATTTTTTTAGCCTTTTTTCCCCCCAGAAGCAGGTTTTTCCATCCCACCCAACTCACTTTCACTCACACGAGCACTTTTGGCATCTCCTGGGCCCCTTCCTGGAGCCGCAGGAGCTGCTGCAACCCGCTGGAGAAAGCCAAGTGACTCCCTGATGTTTCCTTTGCTAAACACTCCTTAACTGTTTCACAGAGCCCGTTCCTGGCAATGATGTGACAATTCAGCACAAATGTCACCGAGCTGCTAAGTTTGCAGCCCTTTCTGCAGTGCTGAGGCTGGAAAATGGTGCATATCTCTATTTTTTTTTTTTGCTGATCCAAGTCCTTAGTAATTACACTTAATAGATCCCGGAGGGATTCCTAGGTAACCTGCACTCCGGTTTCCATGGCAGAGAGGCAGAGCTTGTACCCAGTGATAACAGATAATAATGGATTGCTAATGCTTAAATTAATTATGCCACAATTGCATTTGTAAACCAGCTGTCCGTCGTATTCCCAGGAAAACTCCGGAGTTGCTACACAACAGTTCCAGGATCAAAATAAACAAGGCAGAGGGGCAGGAATTACTCCACAGCTATGGTTGCTGTCATTACTCCTGTGCCATAACCATGGTTTATTCCTGTTTTAGCGTTTCCGTGGGTTTAGGCCTAAGTTTCTGCTCTTTAAGGTCGGAAGGAAAGCTTAAAAATCCTTGGAGATCCAACCTGTTGATCCTTTTGCCCAGCTGATGCTAGTGTAGATTCCCATCCTTGGCAGATGTTTTCTTTCTCCTGTGAAGGACCCCAGGGATCTTATTAAAAAATTCAAATAAGTCTCCAGGAGACGCCTGCCCGTGGCAGGGGGGTTGGGGTGAGATGATCCTTAAGGTCCCTCCCAAGCCAAACCATTCCATGATTCCACAGGAGGCCAAAGATGAGATGAGGTCCCACTAAACTCCTAAAGCATCATTCCAAGCTCCAAAGCAAGGACTGCATCTCCTCTGTGCAGAGGCTCCTGGTGGAGGGTTGGAACGCGGTGGGAAGGGTTTTAAAGCCCCTGGTTCTAAACCACCACCTTTAGCTGCAGCCAGGCTGGGCTCAGCAAAGCCTCTCCTGCAAAGCTCAGCTCAGCACTGCTCCATCTCCTGCCCGGGCACGGAGCAGGAATGCTGCTCGGTGCTGTCACAGCTCCCTGGCCATCCCTGCCATGGGACAGGAGAAGGACAAACATTCCCTCTGAGCACAGGGGAAGGCACCGAGACCTCCCAAGACACAAATAAGGGTTTGGAAGTGCTGCAGGATCCATAATTGGAGCTAAACCAGAAGCTTTGGAGTGGCAAAGCTGCTTATCCAGGAGCAGCTGCCATTCCCTGCCATTCCCACCTGGAGCAGCACAGGGAAGAGGGGGTTAAAAAGAGGGAGCAGAAATTGTGAGGTGTCAGCTGGGTTTGAGCTGTTGGGTTCGCAGAGCTCCCCGCCCTCCCTGTGGCTCCTGGGGTGCTCTGGCTGGCAAACCTGGAAGATCCCAGGCCTTTGGT
Source organism: Oriolus oriolus (assembly GCA_013400235.1). Taxonomy (NCBI): domain Eukaryota; kingdom Metazoa; phylum Chordata; class Aves; order Passeriformes; family Corvidae; genus Oriolus; species Oriolus oriolus. The sequence goes on from VXBT01011514.1 coordinate 194,929, forward strand.
GGGAAAGGAAGGATTTTCTCCTGCCCCTGCCCTGCTCAGGGGATGCAGGGTGCAAACAGGCCCAGCCTGAGCCGGGCGGCTGAGCAGAGCCTCAGGGGCTGCCGATGCCAGCAGGGCTTGGATCCCCCGTTTTGACAGCCGAGGGCACAACTTGGATGTCCCGTGCGTAAATCACAGAACCACGGGATCATTCCGGTTGGAAAATGCTCTGGAATTGCATCCAACCATTCCCCCAGCACTGCCAAGGCCACCCCTACTCCACAGCCCCAAGTGCCACACGCACACGGCTTCGGGCATGGGGACTCCACCACTGCCCTGGGTGGAGAATTGTTCCCAAATATCCAGTCTGAACCTCCCTGGTACAACTCGAGGCCGATTCCTTTTGTCCTGTTGCTTTTTCCTGGGAGAAGTGACCGGTGAAGGCCGTGCTCCCTCCCAGGACACATCCCACCCGAGGGCTGCACCTCGCTCAGGCCAGCCGGTGCATCCCAAAGTGAGGGAACGGGGAACTGGAGGGATTAGCAGCATGAGCAGGGCAGGGGCAGCGCTGGCTGTGCTGTTTTGGCAGGGATTTCATCCACGGAGCATCCCGGGGCCGCTGGAATTGCGGCTGAGCCCTCCCTGGCTGCGGGGCCGGGGGCAGGAGCGCGTTCGGCGCCTCGGCGGGGCTGTGCCAAGGCAAACAATGACACTGATAATCGCCTGCAATCTGTTATTATATTACCAGCAGCTCAAAAACCCTAAAACCCAATAATCTTCTGAAATGCAGCTAATCCCTCCCAGCGCCAGCAAGGCCGGGCTTGGCACGGCCGGGCCGGGAGAGGGAAGGAGCGGCGGGCAGGGGGTGCCTGCTGCCTTTGGAAGGCTGTGCACGGCACAGGAGGAGAGGTTCCCGGACCTGGATTGGTACCTGGAGCCGGGAGCGGCTCTCCACAATCCCTGCCTTGGCTTGGCTGCCTTTGACCCCGTTGCTAAGCTACAAATACGCCTTTCCAGCAGGCTCCAGCATCCTCGCTCCCGCCCACTCCCGAGCGCGAGCTGAATCAGGCTGCTGGGAAAAGAAACCATCCCTGGCCAGCCAGGAGCTGGGGGTTTTTTTTTCCCCGTTTCTTTTCCAGCAGCTCCGTGGAGCGGCCCAGGGGAAGCTCCCAAGGGGTGCCCAGCCCTGTCCCCGCTCCATCCCAGCGACGCGGGGAGCGTGAGGAGGGGGACAGGAGCCTGGGGAAAAGCTGGATTCCAGGGATGGAGGCTGGGACAGCTTGGATGCAGCAGGAATAGCTGAGGATACCAGCGGCTCCGAGAAATAGCAACCGCCCACCTGCTGTCAGCAGTGCTCGCCCTGGTGCGAGCCACGTTCACGCTGTGGCACCGGGGACGCTGGGTGCCAGGGATGGATGGGGTGCCAGGGATGGATGGGGTGCCAGGGTGGATGAGGTGCCAGGGTGGATGTTTTCCCAAGCAGTGCCCCGCAGAGGGATGTGTTGCAGGCTCAGCTGCGGTGCCCTGATGCTCCTGGGATGTGGATGGGGTCCCACAGCCCCTCGGGTCCCACGGGATTGTCCGGGGTGTGCTCAAGGGGAAGTAATGGATGCTCCCAGAGGGATGGAAGCACTGCTGGGATGCCCAGCCCAGCTGGGGTGGGTGTGGGCACGGGGCAGCTGCACTGGGGTTCCTGCAATTCTTCCCAGGTAAAATCCTGGAATGGTTTGGGTGGGAAGGGACCTCAAAGCTCATCCCATCCCTCCCCTGCCACGGCCAGGGACACCTTCCACTGTCCCAGGGTGCTCCAAGCCCCATCCAACTTGGCCTTGGACACTTCCAGGTATTTCCCAGGAGCTTCATTTGGTCCATATAAACTCAGGAGAGGTTACTGGAGCATTCCCAAAATGCTGCCTGAACACAGACTCCCGTGTGCCGGTCTGATGTCCAGGACACCTGGAAAACAACTGTGGCCACTGGGAAACGTCCTCTGGACACTGCTCCAGACATCCCCAAACCACTCTATGATCCAGTATAATCTGGGTTTTTTTGGTTTTCTTCCTTTTCATTGTCCACCTGGTAAATAATCCATTTTAGTTCCCTTTTCAAGGCCAGAATTCCTATGGGAGTGACATGGGATGATCCACAATCCACTTTAGTCAGGGGGTGCAGCCAAGTGTTTGCTTGGCAGCTTAAAAAAAATCCTCCAAAGGTTCCTGGGCACTTTGGGAGGTGTAAATTGGGATCTGCTCATGGCCAGAGCTGCCTGGACTGCACAGAGCTCCCTGCAGAATTCCAAGGATCCATCTAACTCCTGTCCTTCTCTTTCTCTTGCAGGGTTCAGCTCCCATCCTGGTAGTCATGGTGATCTTACTAAATATTGGAGTCGCCATTTTGTTTATTAACTTTTTCATCTAATTCAAGACTGTCTTGTTTGCAAAAATAACAGTTACATGTATGAATGGGGGAAAAAAAAAACCAACAAAAAACACAGAACAAAACAACAACAACAAAAAAAAAACCAGAACCAAACAACAACAACAAAACAAAACAAAGGGAAAAATCATAACTCGAACTGTCCTCCGACAATTTCCAAGTCTTTTCACAGAAGAACAACAAACGATCGAGTCTCACTCACAGTTTGCCTTTTTTCCTGGGTAATGTTTTTTGGATTTTAGCCAAAATTCTTTGCTTGTATAACACTATGCTGTGTGGCATGGCAAAATGCTATCAACACTCTGCCCCCCCAACACTGGGAAGGATGAGAAGGAATCCCAACTAAAGAAAAACCTCGTTTCCCTTCCCCTCACCCCCCCCCCCAAAAAATTGTCTTTGTAACAACAGCAATGAACCCCAAAATGGAGACGAGACCAGGGGACCATGGGGAGAGTTTGGGTGGAGTGGGGATGGGTTCTGGGATGCTCCAGGCTGAGTTTCCCAGGGAAATCCACAACAGCTTTAATGATAAATGGGAGAGAAAAGCAAAATCAGGCTTTTCTCCCTTTGGAACTGGAGGAATGCTGCCGTAAGAAGGAGGAGAGAAGGAGCACGGAGAAGGAATGAACCCTGGCTGGATGGGCAAATGGGAGAAGAGACCCCATTTTGATCCTTGTTTTTAAAACCAAAATTGGCTTTTTGCAAAATTCCTCGGGGCAAGGGGGGAATAGGGAACACGAGGCTTGAGCAGCAGCCCCACCACCCTCCTGCCTTCACTCCTCCTCCCCAGGCTGCTCCTCACCTGCGGCAAGGCTGGAAAACCACCCCGAGCTACTTCGAATTCCCAGCCAATTTCTCCTGGCCACAAATGTGTACCTGGATTCCCCAAAAAAACCCCAAAACCTTGGAGGCACCTCCAGCAGCACGGACGGAGTGGCTGATGGGGCTGTGCTGGTGAGGAGCATCCCAGCCCATCCCAAAATGCGCGCACGGGGAGCAGGGTGGGGAGGGACCGGGGACAGAGGGCTCGATTCCAATCCATTTCGGACGACAATAAAACAAAACCAAGCAAAAATCCAACTGTTTCCCAAAGGCACCCGGGGAGGAGCACCTGGAGCATGTCCCAGAGAGGAGGGAGAGGGTGGTGGGTTTGTCTCTTACATCTTGCTGTGGACTGTTTCAGACATCATGCTTGGGCTCTGAGCATGTAGTATTTTGCACTTTGTAATGCAGGATGTATATTCCAGCTTCCAACATGTCCCTGTATTAAAAAAAAAAAAAAAAAAAAAAAAAAAAAAAAAAAAAAAAAAAAAAAAAAAAAAAAAAAAAAAAGAAAAAAAAAAGAAGAAAAAAAAAAGGAAAAAAAAAGGAAAAAAAAAACCGAAAAGAAAATCAAACCAAACATCATTGGCAATGGCAGCCTCTAAGGATGTATTTTCTTTCTTTCTTTTTTTTTTTTTCTATGTCACTTAATTTGTTCGTTTCTACCATCTTTGTACTATGCCTGCCTTGATTTTGTCCCCTCCCTGTCCCCACGGATAATCTGCATACTCATTAAAGATGCCGTATCCCTGTTCTGAGCTGTCCTGGTCCCAATCACACAGCGTGCTCTCAGCTCCGGCCCTCGGAAGCGGCTTTCCCAAAGCCCCCGTTCCCTCCCCACGGTGCTCCAGCACCATCAGCTCCAACGGCTCCTCTGGGATTTGGCAGGGCCAGGGACCAAATCCTACCCTTAGTGTCCCCCCCTCCCTGCAGCTCTAGCAGCAGGAGAAGGGTGCAGGAGGGTGGCAGCTCCCGAGGGAGGGGGGTGAGACCCTCGCAGGAGATTTTGGGGGTGGGGAAGGAGGGAAAAGCCCCTCCTCGACATTCACAACCAGAGTTGTTGGATACAGCCCGGACTCGTGGACTCAGCTTTGCTTTGCTTCTGTTTTAGCTGTTTCTCTGCTACCTTTTCAGCAGATTTCTTATTACACTGCACTGGATTGCTATATTTTTAACCAGAAATAAACTAAGGATTAGAGCATGTGCCAGTTAAATTCAGTTCTTTTCCTTACATGGTCTGATTCCCTCTTGTCGCAGTTTTGCTTCCTCTTTTCCTTCCTTTCCCTTTCCAGGCACAGGGCTATGGGTGGACAGGGGAAAGGATAATTTTGAAATTCCATTTCCCACAGTAACTGTCCATCATCTTCCCACCTCTTCCTTTTTTTGTGTTGTTTTGGATTTTCCTTTTGGCTCCTTAGTCATCATTTTCCCCCTTCCCCTCTTCAACGGTTGCTGCACGCTTGAAATGAACCAAAAAACGACATGTTGGGATTGCAGCCTTGGGAATTCACCCCTGGGGCTTGGAATTCTGCTTTTACTCTTTGGAGAGACTCTCGAGGACTTTTCTTTTGGTGCATGACACAAAGGGCCTCTCAGGAGCAGGTTAAACAGAGCCCTGCAGACACAGATATTTAGATATCTGTAAAACAGCACCAAAATGCCTCTTGTTATCCATCAAATAAAAGGACTGGTGGTTTCCTGACTGGATTTTTCCCACTGGTGCCTGCCTAGTTATTCCTACTCTTAGCCCTGGACCAGCACAAATCCAACTTGGATTTCCCAGCTCTCTGTTCCACTCAGTCAAGCCAAGTTTTGCTCAGTAGGAAAGACAGCCACAGACTAATATTAATTAGCTCCCAACCCACACAGTCCAAAATAATGATTCCTTCCTTAATTCCAGGGAGTTGAGCAATTTGTCTCAGTTCTGCGCTTTTCACATTTGCCCAGGGCCAGAAATATTCCTGAGAAGGAGCCCAGAGAGAGAGGTAATTCAGTGTATTTCCCTGTCTTACGAGCCTGGCTCCTGCAGATCTACCTAAGGCCCATTAAAATGCCCATCAAGGTGGGCCATAAATCCATGGAAATTATCCAGACCTGCTGCTTTATGTTCAGGCTGGCAGAGGCGCTCGGGCAGTTGAAGGTTTGGATCATTTTTTAGGCTGCACTGGAATTTTTATGTTCTGACAGCATGAGGAGGGGCTGGGATAGCAGAGCCTGTGGGAAGGGGGGATTTGGGAAGGGAGATGTGGATCCCACTGATGCCTTTTGCTGGTTTTAAAATTAAGAAAGCTGAACACAGTTAAGAGGGAAAAAAGGTTTTACCTCCGTGTTTATTGAAGGACCCTCAGGGGCGCCGAAATGCACATCGAAATGCACCCCGAAATGCCCCCCGGAGAAATGGCCCCCCACGATGTGATGTGTGTGCAATTATAGGCCTTGCTAATTAGCACATCTATCAAAGATTGCCCAGGGAGGGACTCCAGTGAGACCCCTCAGCGAGGAACCTTCCCCTGGCTGGGCCTGGCTTTGTTTACAGAATGTGTTCTGGAGAGGCCCTCGGGGTCTGGGGTTTCCAGGGTGTTTGGGCTCTTGGCTTAACGGGATATTGGGTCTGAGGGAAGTGATCAAACTTAAAGAATTATAACTGTGTGGGCTAAAAGCACTGAGAATACATAAAAGCTACATAAAGGAGTGTATAAAAGGGGTGTAAAAGAAAAAGCAAAAATCATCATGGCATCACCATGTGTGAGAGGGGCTGGCCCAGCACTGCATCCTCGGGAAAAGCAAGAAGGAAGGAAGACGAACACCCTGTGCCACGTCAGCTTCTCCCCAGCCCATCTGGTGTCTGGGTTGTTGTACCCAAGACCCAGATTCCAGCACTCTCCAGGGCCCGAGCTTCCACAGATCCCGAGCTGTGGCAGCATCTCTGCCAGGAAGTGCTGCCGGGAAAACACAGCCAGACTGCAACAGAAGGGGAGGAGCGACAGGAGAAACAGGGTGGGATCGATGGTGAAGGGCTTAATTGAGACCTAAGGATTAATTACACACCCTGGCAGCTTTGGCAAGGCAAGGGAGGATGGGAAGCAGGGATTTTTGGAAGCTGTCTCACAGAGAGGGTGGCTCCAGAGGGTGGAGCAGGGATGGGATGGGATCTCCTGAGCTGGGGCCTGGGGGTTTGCACGGAACAGAATCCTGGCAGTGGCAGCTTTTCCTGGTTTAGGGAACAGCTCAGCTCCTTGCACAGCTCCTGAGTGACTGCATCAGTTGTAGGATCATCCCATCCCACCCCTGCCATGGGCAGGGACACCTTCCACTATCCCAGGGTGCTCCAAGCCCCATCCAGCTCGGCCTTGGGCACTGCCAGGGATCCAGGGGCAGCCACAGCTCCTCTGGGCACCCCGTGCCAGGGCCTCCCCACCCTCACAGGGAGTGGCAAACCCCCCAAAACTGTGCACAGGAAGATGTGAACTCCCCCACATGAGGACAACAGGGTGGGCGACAGAGCAAGCACCAGGGATTCCTTCCCGGATTATCAATAAATGCTTTGTTTTCTCCTTTCCCAGATCAATAAATGTTGTTTTCTCCTCTCCCAGGTTATCAATAAATGGTTTGTTTTCACCTCTCACCTGTTATTTCGTGGGGAAGGTCCCTCCCTGCCAGACACGTTTTTATCTCACCAATTAAAGCTCCCAGGCAGCTCCATTTAATCTTTGTTCCGTCCTAATTAGCCCGGCGGATCCCAGCCCCGCTCTCCCGAGAGCTGCATCCCTGGGGATGGCCCTGCCAGAGGAATACCCAGGGCACCTGGAATTCCCTGCACAAGGACAGCCAGCCCTGGTGGCACCTCGAGGCACCACTCGGCTGCTGCAGCACCCACTTGGATCCCATCTGTTGTCCCCAAGGACACAGCTCTGCTCTGCTGGGAAGGAAGTGATGCCTTGAGGAGAGGGGCTGAAATGGGGGAAAAACCAATCCTTCGATCAGCCCACTCCTTCCTGGCCTCAGCAAGGTCTGCAGGCAGGAATTTTACTGGTCATGAAGAGTTCACTGGCAGGACAACTGGGCCAACAGGGGGGAAAACTGAACTGGGAGATTCCACAAAGGCAAAACCACAGTGAACACGGAAAAGGAAGAGGCTTCTGTGATGTGCATCTCACAGGGAAGGCAGGAAAGGATTCCCAGGTTTTTCCAGGCATCTCAGAGCTGCTGGTGCACTTTACAACCACTGCCTGCAGACCTCACAGCAGGAACTGCAATGCCTCTTCCACACAAGGAGAAAAGCTGGGATGGGATCTAGTGAGCAGAACAAGATGATGTAACCAAGTCAGTTTATTGTAGGAACCCTTGGAGGTACATCCTGGCCCCAGTGAGGAATTTGGGACCAGTGAACCATTGTCACGTGCAGTTTGTCTGGACACACCCCCCAAACAACTTTGGCACAGCAAAGTCAGTGTTGTACAGGCCAACCTCAGCAGAACAAGCGTTTGGACAGCAATCCTGCTCCTCAGGACCCTCCCCCAGCATTCCCAGGAGGAACAACACATCCAGAGCATCCATCCAGGACGGTCAGCCCAGAGGCCCTCGGAGCTGGGAAAGGCTGGAGCGCAGGATGGACACCAGGCTGAGCTTAGCAGGGCTTACCACTGCTCCCAACACGTCCCTTCACTCCTGGAGCGGCCTCAGGACACCTGCACGGGATCTTCATAGAAGGTCTTGGCCATGGCATGAGCCACCTTGAGCACCTTCTTGTCCTTGGCCTCGGGGCCCATGTGGCTGCGGGCCAGCCCGAGCCAGTACTGCTCCGTCCTGGCCACGTACTGGGCCTGGGCCTCCCCAGGCTGCACGGCCGGGTGCTGCTGCTCCCCTGGGCACAGAGAGGGACAAACAGAGGTCACACGCAGCTCACCAGGGCCACACCAGCCAGGCCACGTGGGGCTGAATGGAACAGCAACAGATGAGAATCGACCAGCAACCGGGAGAATTTCTCTTGTATCCCCAGAGTGATGCACCAGGAAAGCTCTGCGGATGCTGGAAAACTCACCTGGATGCCAGGGAGGCTTTCCAGGCTGGCAGCAGAACCAGGCACTGCACTAAACCCCCCCTTAGATTAGTATGGAGACAGCATTATTAATAATTACCTTCCTCATCTTCACTCTCCTCTTCAGAGCTCTCCTCTTCCTCTTCCCCTCCCTCTGCACCTTCCACATCATCATCCTCGTCTTCGTCAGACTCCGACTCCTCCAGCCATTCCTGGGTTTCTTTGAGGAGAAAGGAAAGAGAAGAGAGGTGCAAAGAGGTAATTAAGGTACAAAGAGGTAATCAAAGTACAAAGAGAGAACCCCAGGTAATGCCCACGTGCTCTGCAGGACCCCAGAGCTTCAGTGCCCTGAGACAGCGGGGACAGACAGGAGCATCCCTGTGGGTGGAGTGGGCACGCCTGGCACAGCAGGATTCCCAGGATGGCTCCTGCCACCACGACTCTGATTACATTCCTGGGTTTCCAACTAACAGGGCAGAGGTGACTCCACAGCGACCCCAAATCTCTGGGCCACACAGGTTTTCGGTAAGACACTGCATTATCATTCCCAAGCTTTTTCCAGGGAAAACCTCCACTCAAAGGCTCACCACCACCCCTGAAGAAGCTCCACAGTTGTTTTTCTCCCCAGTGTTGCTCCCCTGAAGGCACAGGGAGAGCTCCCAGCAGCAGGGCTTACTTGGATCCATCTCCAGCAGCACCTTCCACTCGTCCATCCTGTGCAGGTCGATGCTGTGCAGGTCACTGAGGGTCACCTGGCGGTCGCCCACCTCAAACATGCCCCCGTACACGTAGAGGACCCCGTGTTTCACTGCCACCATGGCATTGGAGCGTGGGCACGGCTCCACGGGCCGGCCCAGGGCTCCACCTTCCTCCTCCTCCTCCTCCTCCTCCTCTGAGCCAGACCTGTCCTTGTCTTCTGCAGCTCCAGGGATCACCTGCTTGATGGTCATGACGGTGCCATCTTCTGCCACCACCTCCTTGACGATCTCCAGGGGACCTTGGGGAGGTGGCAGCTGCGGCTCCTCCTCCCCAGCAGCCTCTGCCTCAGCCTGCCTGCCACGTCTGCGCTTCCTCTTCTCTGATTTCGGGCCCTAAAAACAGGAATAAAAGGAGATTTTGTGGGAATTTCATACAAACAGCACGGATGCTGCTGGAGGGAAGGGGCAATTCCTGTTTTTCATCACAATTTAAAGCCTGAAGTGATCAGTGCAATTCTCTAGAACAAGGAACGGTGAAGATCCTGGAGAATGCAGGGATGGAATTGCTCCTTCTGTTAAGAGAGGAGCAGCTCTCCTGCTCCCAGGTGCCACAAGCACGCAGAGGCCACTGTTCTGTGTCAAGGGAAAGTAATCCACGATTTCCTGAAATCACAACAACTGCTGGGTGCTAAATTACAGCCCATTACCAGGCAGCACTCCAGGTCTTGGAAGTACTGTATGGAAGGGCTGGAAAACAATCAGTTTGGGAAGGCAGAAACAACCATCTGAGTGGCTGTTTGCCTGTTATTATGGGATTGACTTCTCCCTCTGGAGAACAAAGCCAGGAAGGGGCAGGGGGAAGAAGAAGTTGAACCAGGTTTGCACCTCCCTTGGCCTGTGAGAGTGGCTCAAACACGATCAAAGAGCTGAGCTGAGTTCTGAAGCTCTTGGAGCCAAGGTCAGTATTTCATCTCTTCTGGTAGCTCATCAACACTGAGGAGAAGAGGGAGGGGTTTGATCCCAAAAAGATCTTTCACAGCAGCTTTTACTGAACTACTTCATGTCAGACTCATCTGACCTGGAGATGGCCTCAGAAAACAACAGAAATACGTTTTCAAGCTGCTTTGCTTCATTCTGCATTCCACAATAATGGGGCAGCCTGATTCCTGGAGGAGAGGGGTTGCTCAGGTGCACCCTGAGCTACCAGAAACACCGACTTCCACCAGAGAGAGAGAAATCCTTGCAACATCCTTGAAGTATCCAAGGCCAGCTTGGAGCAACCTGGGCTCGTGGAAGGTGTCCCTGCGCAGGGCAGGGGTGGAATGAGAGGCTCTTTAGGGTCCCTTCCCACCCAAACCAGTCTGTGACACTCAGTGAAAGCTCAAACAAACCAAGCCAGGCCTGAGGGATGTGTCAGATAATGAAATGATTGCGTTCAAGCCCAGACCTTGAGCTGTGCAGGGAACCAGCGGTTCTTCCCGACGTCGTACAAGTAAATGTCGTTGAAGAAGTCCCCTTCAATGCTCTCCTCCTCCTCCTCATCGTGCACCCCCCCGAAAAGGAGGCAGCGGTTGTTGGGAGCAGAGGCCACGGAGAAGCCGGACCTGGGAGTGGGTTTCACTCCGGAGGGGCTGAGCCGACTCCATGCCCACCTGTCTGGAATGGAGAGAGCAAGTGTGAGCATCAGCACAGGAGAATCCTCGTTGGTTTGTGTATTCCAAGGCCTCTCGGTATTCCAGCAAGGAATTTCATGACCCATTTTGGACATTTTCAGAGCTTTCTGGGGCAAGGAGCCTCTTGAAGGTGTTTGCACCTTTACTGGAGGGTGCAGTTCAGACAAGGCCTGGTCAAATGCAGCCTTCAGGCACCAAAAAACGTCCCTCAGTTATCCCATGGAGCCCTCCCAGCTTCCATCAGTTCTCTCTACCTTTTCTGCCACCCTGCAGCACTGCCTTACCCCCAAAAATAAACACAGCTCAGCCCAAAAAGCCCCAACCAGGCTTTACAAAAGGGCTCAGCAGCAGGACAAGACTCATGCTCTATCCCTCTGCTTTTCTCCAATCCCTTCCACTCTGACTCAGAGCAAATCCCTGACATGCAGGCTGGGAGAAGCACTGCCAGGCCCTGTGCTTCCAAAGGAACTGCAATTCCAACAGGATAAAACTATAAATAGGAATAATGCAAACGGGGCCTGGAATCCAGACAGTGCTGGTGACCAACCCTCCTCCCCAAACCCCACTGCAGACAGCCAGGTTTGGAGAAATCAATCACAGTTTGAACATCTTAGAAACTCAGCTCCAAGGAAATTGTTCCATTGCCTGAGCCAAGGACAAAAGACTCTCTCTCTCCTAAGGAAAATGATGCAATTCCCATTCCAATCAAAGATAACCAACGAGCCACACTGGGCCAGTCTGTTCCAGAAGGATTGTCCCCCATGGAATGGGCCCACACTGGAGCAGGGAAAGAGCTGAGTGATCTCTCCCTGTCCCTATCTCAATCCATGAGTCTCATTGGATTTTCTCTCCCTTCTCCAGCTGAGGAGGAGCTGCTCTATCCCTCCATAGAGCAGCTTTGGTAGGCACCTGGCATCCACCCAGGAACACCCTACCACAGGAGAATTCTGCAATCCCAAAGATCTTCTGTTGTGGCACAGGAAAGCACTGATCCAAATGTCCCAGGAGCAGGAATTTGGAAGCGTTGTTTTAATTCCCTCCCACACACAAGCTGAAAAAAGATTCAGGTTGGTTTTTTTTTCTTTTCCTGGATTTCTTCCTGAGCCAACACCGGGGTACAGAGGTCATCACTGAGAGGGGAATTTCCTTCCAGGTTTTTTTGGTGTGCTGTTCCAAGGAAGGGAGAGGATTTGCATTCCCAGGCCTGCAGTGCTCACCTTCGTCCTTGCCTGCCCCTTCAGCCTTGAGCAGGAACATATCTGTGTGCAGGGTGCCTTTGTCCACATCCTTCTTGATCCTCTGCAGGGAAGGGAAACACAGGGAAACAGCTCAGGGAAACAGCTTCAGTGGCCCAAAGCATAGAGGGGATCCAAGTGAAAATGCAAACACTGTGACTGGGCAAGGAGAGGCCACAGAGGGGGCTCTGGAGCATCAGGCAGCTCCAAACCATGGGATTCAAAGCAGGGATACTCACTGTGATGTGCCACAAGCCCTGCCTGTGGCAGCAGGAAGGGCTGTCCAGGCTGCAGCACAGGTTTGTGGCTGTATGGAAACTACGGGACGCAGGAATTTTGGCACCCAGGGCAAAATAAATTGTCACATGGGATGAAAACCAACTGGTTTGCAAACAAAGGAAATGGGCAGCACTGAGGAAACAGGAGAGCCAAGGTCCTGCCTTTGACTGTGCCCCAAACAGGACCAGGTGCTCTCAAGGGACTGATTTAACTCCTGTAAAAGGCAGTAGATTCCCATCCCCCAAGGTGGGACTTGACAGCTTCCCAGGGCTTGCAAGGCCCTCTGGGGTTCTGCCCCTGGATGTTGAGCAGAAGCTCTGATCTGCAAGGACCTCCCATGCTGCAGCCCTGTGAGCAGCCCAGGCTGTGGGTCCCTGCCACCCACCCATGTCAGACAGCACAGGAGGGGCAGAGGTGACAGCTCTACCCCGCTGTGGCATTTGGGGTGCCACAGCCCTGAGCAACCAGGTTCATCCTCCCAAGCAGCAGCAGAAACCCCACTCCCTACAAAAGGCAACAGCAAGACAACAGCAAGGACAAGGGGAAAGCTCAGCTGAAGCAATCAAATGCCTGACTTCCAGTGTGATTTCCCTGCTCCTTTCCCTGTAAGCCCTGGATTCCAGTGCTCATGGCAACAGCAGCATTCCGAGGCAGCTCTGTGCCACGCCACTGCAGGAGGTCTGTTAATAATGTCATTATCCACCCATCCCTCACGCACAGCTCCTGCTTCCTTGTAATTCCCGTCCTCCTGGGGCATTGCTGGGATGAGGAACTGCTCTCTCAGGATGCCAGTGGGATCCCAGCAGCGGATCCCAGGGCCCAGCCCTCAGGAAGATGAGCAGCAGGGTGAGAGTCCTGCTGTGCACCTGCACCCTGCAGGTTTTGCTGCTGCTGCAGGGCCTGCTATCCAATTCCTGGGAATGCTATTCAGTTCTGGAGAGAGGGAAGTGTGCTCCAGGCACTGCACAGCTGCCCACAGGTGAAGTGTGAGGAGCACGGCGAGATGGGCTCTGCATGAGAGGCAGGGAAGCAAACACAGAGAGAGCAGCTGCTGTGCGGAATCACCGCATCCCTCCCTCCCGAAAAGCTCCCCGGAGTAAACACGCTGTGAGTGCAACATGACAAAGCTCCCCGGGCTCAGAAAACCCCAATGAGGTGGAGTGGGAGTCAGTTTTTGTTGTCACAGACACGCCTGCTTTCCCCAGCTCACACACACTTCCAGCTGCTGGAGAGATCCATCCCCTCCCAGCCAGGACACGTCCGCCCTGAGCAAATCATTCCATCACTCACAAGAGGTTCCTGCTCCCCCACACTGTCCTCTGGGCTTTAAAGTTCCAGGTGTTTGTGTTCCAGCACAAAACTGGCTGGGATACCCAGTGAGGGCAGCCTGTGGTTCGCACATGCAGGTAGGGTGGGGAGTTACCAGAGCTTCACAGCCATTAGCTGAAAATTCCAGCTCTGCTGGCAGACAGCAAAGGAACCGAGGCAGGGAGAGCTTGGGAAGTGGAATCAGGATTCTCCACGTGCTAAAAATGTCTGATGTGAGACCAACGGTGTTAAAAAACATCTAAACAGCAAAAGTGTTCAGCAGGCAGAGCTACAGAGGGAGCCAGTCCCACCAGACCTTACAATCCAGGCACTTCAGCCCTTCCACATCTCCCAGCAGAATCCACTTCAGCTTTGTGATGACCGCCACTAAAAAAAAACCCCAAAACAACAAAATCCCCACACCCCAGTCATCTCCAGCATCCCAAAGCCCTGCCCACATGTAACTCCAGCCCTCCCCTGGCCTGCAGGCTGCACCTGCAAGGCGGAGCAGCAGCAGCTCCAGCCCCTCTGTTGCTTAGCAATGGAGAGGCCTCGGTGTTTCACCCAGCCCGAAATGCAGCTCGCTGCAGCAAGCCCCATCCCCAGCACAGGAAAGGGCTCAGGACACCTTTAGGATCAGCAGGAGAGCAAGTCTGAGCTCCCCCAGGCATTCTGAGGTCTGCTCTAGGCAGAGCTGGCAGCACCCACAACATCCCCTTCTGCAGGAGATCACAGAAATTGTCTTTATCATCTCCAGGATGCTGATGAAACAGGAGCACACAGACACCACTGTGCTAAGAACTCTTCTTTTTAAAATATCAGGCACCAGCATCTCAAGGCAGTCACACTCAGGGTTGGAAAGCTCTTTTTTCACCATTTGCAGCCTCGTTTGGTCAGGAAAATCCAGTGTCTGGCACAGCAAAGGTGTGTGGCGACCAAGGCCCTGGTCCTGGCTCTGCAAGTCCTGGAGTGCCTCAGACAAGTCACTTCATCTTTTCTGCCTCTATGTCCCCAGCTAGGAAAGAGATGTTTTTATCCAGGTCCCATGAAGGGAATTCAGCTCTGGACTGACAGATGTTACTGAGCACAGACTCTCCACATCACTTCTGCAAGTTCGGGACATCAGAGCAGGGACCAAAACTCTGTTTCTGCTTTCCCAGCTCCCTGCCCATCACAGGACAGCAGCCCTGCCATGTCACCACCCTCCTCCAGCAATGTGACAGCCAAATCATGTCCCTGTTCAAAAAGAAGAGCTATTACAATTTTCCTCCCCTCTTCCCCTCAGAATTTCCCATCACATGTGTGACTTAGTCCTGCCTCTCCTTAGAACACTCTACATTTGATGAACGGTGCTTTGCTTGGATATTTGCCTGGTTTCACATGGAAAAATGTCTTCCCATGCCCCAAAATGTCTTCACAGCACACCTGACTGGAGTATCTGCCTCTGTAACTGGAGACAAGGAGTAAGTCCTCTCCTGCAGCTGCCCAACTCCAATTAAGTATTGTTTTCTCCATGTCTACCTTCTCCCAAGAGCATCCCAGGCAAACACATTTTCTTCACTTCAAAGCAAACCCAGACACTCAGCTCCACAATCAGCTCTAAGTGAAGCCACAATGAGAATTAAATAGCCACACATTAACAGAATTGGGTCTCTCCTAGAGGGGCCATATCCTGCTGAATTTAATTTTCAGGAGCGTGCTGAAGGTTTGTTGTTCCTGAAGGCTGCAGAGAAAATTCTGTCCAGAGCTTTGGTCAGTTTGTGCTACAAAAGCAGAGCCTGTCAGGAACGGCCCCTCAGAGAGAAACACACAGAGCCCTCCACATGACAAAGGAAGGAGATTTTTAACATCTGTTTTAAATGTCTAGTTTTAATGGAAAGTCTGTTTTAATGGAAAAGCTGTTTTCCAGGCTGCAGAGAAGTTCCCCCAGCTCTTACCCTTGCCCAGCGCCCTGCCAAAGGCTGAGGGCAGCTTTGCATTCCCCCCATCCCTTCTCTTTCATTTTTAGCAGCCCCCACAAACCCAGAGCAGAAGTGGAACAGAACTAACTGCAAACACGTGTGACTTTTATATTTCCACGGGGCACTTGGAGCCCAGCTGCTTCCAGGAGAGCTCCACACCTAGCAGAGCATGCAGGCTCCTGCTTCCTTCCCACCCTCAGGAGGGATGAAACAGGACAGAGGAGGGAAGAGGACAAAGCCCTTTCAGGTGGGAAAGGCTCTGTGTCGTTACTGCTGTCGAATCCAACGCGCATCTGATGAGGCAGAGCCCGAAGCTCAGGCCCTAAGGAGGCACGAACGCTTCTAAATATACAGAGAGACTGACTCCCTTCTCTCCCCTCTCCCTGCTTCCCTCCTTTGTTCATTTATTCCCCGCAGAAGAACAAGGCGTCCTCCTCCCCCAGCTGGAAGCGCTGCCTTTCCACGGGAGCAGCAGGATCCGGGGCCTCTGCCTGCATCCCCAACATGAAAAGCTTTTGCAGGAGCCTTCTGCTCAATGAAACACTTCCTTCCTGCTGCTCAGCACGGAGACAGGGATACCTGCTCCATGAGGAATGTGCTCCAAAGGGCTCTCTGGTATAAATTCCCGGGATTAACGGAGCAAGGAGCAGAGCTGGGGGAGCCTGGTGCTTATCAAAAGTCTTTTTTGGCTTATTGAGTTTGCTCCCTCACCTCTGCCAGTGATGGCACAAAATAAAAGTCTCCTGGCAACTGCTGCTTTCAAGCTGCAAGTGCTGAAACACAAAGGAATACCTGAGAATGCTTTAAGTTGCCAAAAAAATGTCATTTCTCCCAGTTGCTTATTCCTCCCTCGGTGACATCAATTCCTTACATTCGATTAGAAAAGCAGGGAAAATACAGAATTCATTTGAACCAAGATTAGCCCCTCAACCAGCAGAACTGCATGAAAAAACCCATAATTAGAAGATGCCTATTTTGGTTCCCAGCCCGTGGACAACACCTGACTTAGCACAAAGTGTCCCCTTACCTGTTTGGAGTAGCCTCCATAGATGATGATGTTGCCCTCGGGAGTGGGAGTCATTTGACAGCCAGATCTTGGAGCAGGCCCAATCCCTGCTGGAGCCAGCTTGCTCCAGGTGAAGCAGTCCAGGTGGAAGGCGTACACATCGTTGTAGTAGATGTAATCTCTGGGGAGAGCAACAGGGGCACAGCACATTTTGTGATGGGCACACTCAGCACACGATAAAACAGCATCTGAGAGCTCTGCTCACAGCCCTGTGACAGCACAGCTGTGATCCCACAGCACGGCACACCCCACTGCAGAAGGTGTTTCTACAAGATAAGGATCTGATAAGATTCAGAGGCCAAAAGTGCTGGACTGAGCTTTGGCTACAAGGATGGGGCAGCTGCTTCAGCGCTACGATGACTTCTCCCACACTTGAAGACTTTAAATCAAGATCCCTTGTCTTTCCAAAACAAGAATCTACTTCAGCCCCAGTCCTGCTGAGGATAATCCTCCCATTAACACCAGATTTCTGTTACTGGTGAAATTTTGTTGCCTTTTTTAAGGAGGACTCAAACCCCCAGCCACCCCAGCAACCCACCTTGCACTCTCATGGAAACCTCCAAAGATGATCAGCTGCCTCTTGCACGCAACCATCCGATGTCCGCTTCGTCCAGAGGGCCCTCCTGGTGCCCTGAAACACAAAGAAATTCCATTTATCAGCAAAATCCCCTTTCCTGGTAGTGCATCAGGCTGTTTTTTATTGAAGTCATTGGCAGCTGAGCTGGTGAGCTCAACCTGTCCTGGAAATGGGAACCATGGGGAACGTGGTTGCCTCAACTCGTGTCCGCTTTTCTCCAGAACAGGACGTGTGCTCTCTTGGGATGGCAGCACAGGCAATTTTGTTCCTAGAGATAAACCAACCTAACAGCACCCAAAGTCTTTTCAGTGATGACTCAGGAGCTGATTTTTCAGGAGAGTTTAATGAACAGCACTTGCAAAATTGCAGGGAAGACACTCCAAACTGAGATGTTTTCCCCAAGCACCAAGAGACAAAGCCTGGCTCTGACATCCTCCCTCCTTCAGCGCCTTAGCAAGTCATGTACCCACAACACCTTCACTCATCCACCTGCAGTTTGGGTGTGACACCAAACCAGTGAAAACACTTCATGAGTTACTCAGATTTCCTCCAGAACAAAAGCACTGAGCAAAACAAGTCATCATTATCATCATTATCCTACTGAAGAAGGGCACGGAGAGATGGGATGCTGAGAAGGAATTGTTCCCTGGCAGGGTGGGGAGGCCCTGGCACAGGGTGCCCAGAGAAGCTGTGGCTGCCCCTGGATCCCTGAAGTGTCCAAGGTGGACACTTGGAGCACCCTGGGATGGTGGCAGGTGTCAGGGTTGGAACTGGATGAGCTTTAAGATCCCTTCCAACCCAAACCATTCCATGACTCTGTGACTCACTCTATGAACCTACACACTCAAAAGCAGCTACACATCCCTGCTCTGCTCTTCCAAGCTTTCCTGACCTTCCAGTTCAATGTGCTGCTTCCATTTCCAGAAACAGGCAACACCCCCTCCATCTGTCACATCCGAAAGGCTCCCGAGGAGCCGGGGAGCTGGACACACCATTCCAACGTGGATTCACCTTCCTTCACGTTCACCCACAGCATCACCTGAGAGACAACAACAACAACTCCAAGAACTTTGAAACAAAGCCAACTTTAGGCCAAACTGGAGGGCGAGCAGGGTTTGCTGTGTGTGCTCTCTGCCCCCATGGATGAATCCATCCCATTTTCCCTCGCCGAGGAGTCTCCCGAAGTGCCCAGCTGGCACCACTGAGCCCAGCAAGGCTCCTCCAACAGGCAGCTTTAAGGTGTGGAGGTGATTGCACCATCAGGGCCTAAATAAATAAGTTGAAAACAGCAGCAAAACCTAAAGCCACAACTCCCCCCCCACCCTGCCACCACACTTGGGAGTGGCAGCAGGGAGCTGGGAATGTGGTGATGGATTTCTGGGGAGAGAGAAAATGAGGGCCCTTATTCACCACAGAAAACGACAACCTCACCCTGGTGATAATGAGAAACTCCACCAGAACAGCAGCGTTTGGGGAAGACTGAATTAATATTGATTGCTTGGACTCTTTATTCTAACAGAGAGGAGGTTTTTCCAAGCATTTACTGGGTTTTTAAGTATCACCCTGCAGAACAGCACCTCTGGTATTAATTTCATCAAGCCCTGAAATCATTATTTCCTCTCGCTGTAACAAAGCTCCCGTCTCATTATTCCAAAAGATGGCACTTTTAAAATCATATTTTTATCTTTTTTAAGGACAGAATGAATTAAAACCCAACATGACCACTAAAATCTTGTTCCCAGAGAATATCTTGTGCCTTGTTTCTCAAACAGGTTTCCTCTGAGTTCAAAATCAATTCTGAACAATAAAAGGTTTATTCACTGATGTGTTTTAATAAAGCTCCCACCGATGGAAAATTAACTCCAAGGCACAAATGGCACAGTCAGGCAGGACTGGCAGTGATGCAGAACCCCATTCCCACTCCAGAAGGATCTTCCTTCAACTTGTTTTCCATAAACTCTTCCCTTTTACCTGTTTCACTGCTCCTGGTCCCAAAGAACCATTTCGGAAATGGTTTCCCAGACTTTGTGATTAATGCTCTATTTCGTGGGGCTGACACCAGGAAGCAGACATGTGGGACGGAGCTGTAAATTCCCCAGACTTTTTTTTAAAAATAGGTTTAAAAGTCTGGCTAAGGACTGGCTCTACACATGTGCAGCACGAGGCTGATCTGAACTGCTCCATCAGGAATTTCCTTTTGCTCGAGGAGTTACTCTGGGACTTGTAGTAACAAACCAGACCTGAATTCAGCCCCCAGATTCATGAATTACTTGTCCCAGTGGCTACAGGCTGCAGGAGTTACGTCTTCATCCAGAGGATGCTCAGGTGGAGCTTGGGAATGTTCAGCAGTAATAAAAGCGGGGATGAAGAGGACATCCATCCCATCAAAGGGGCACTTGAGGACAGAGCACTTTTACCCTTCAGAGGAAGCTGAACTCAGGATTTGTGTTGTTTTACACCTTTCCCCATGAATGGCCCAGTGTTGGGGTCAGTGGCACGCACAGATCCTGTCCCCTCGTGTTTGGACACTCAGGTGGAAGCAGAGAAGGGAAAACACAACTGGCACAGGGCCCAAAATCCTCAATTCCAACCCTTTGCAAAGTCAATCCACAGTTGTACACCTGGATCCTGATCTACCCAAGAACCAGCTCATTTCTGGGCTCACAATCTACTTGATTTACACCGAAATATCCTTTTCTTTAAGCACCTTTTTCCTGGTGTGGCAGGACCTGATTCGTCCGGTGAGCAAGGAAAGGCACCCATCAGACACAACCCTGTGCTGCGCCATCCTGCTCTGCAGGGACTGCTCCAGTTAAACAGACACTGGTGAAACTGGGATATTTACAGCACCACATCCCACCAAACCCTACAGGAAGTATCATCAGCATTGCAGAATTTCAGTGAAGGGAGCTACACCGGCTCAAAAGACAACTCCAGAGGAGAGATGTGGCAATTCCAAAGCACGAGCCCCAAGGATGCTCCCTGTCTCTCCCTGAGGGAGTGCACTGGGCCACAGAGAGCTGAGTGGGAATGTTCTGTCTAGGAAGGAATGAGGCAATTAGGTTAAAATATTGCTGCTCCAAGGCAGGGTAACAAACAGTTCACGGACTGAGGAAACCTCGTGCATCACACCCAAGCTAATGTGGTTGCACTAAGTCAAAGTCAGCCGCTGGCACGGCTTCTAACGGGCTGGGATTTGCTGTGTTCGGATCATCTTTGTGCATGCAAAATGCAAGGAAACACAGCTAAATCTTGCTAAATATAGCAACTTTTAACTCTGTCAGGCTGCCTGGCACCACTGCGCTCTGTGCTAAGAGAAAATGGAGCTGCACTTCCCCAGCACAGGGAAGTTTTTGAATTAGTCAAGGTTTTCTCTTCCCAAGTGTTTCACAGTCAAGCCCCTCAGAGCACCAGGTTTGTGGCAGGAAGTGTAGGCCAGGAAGGACAATATAATTGTCTGGAATCTGAACTGTGGGGCTGGAATAACCAGATTTTCTAGAACCTCAAGTTTAGATTACAGCAGGGTCATCTTGGACAAACCAACACATCAAACCCACCCGGAACGGGGCACTCGTGATCCTTCCTATGGGAACAGAAATGGAAACTTCGCCTCTCTTGTCCAGACATTTCTTCGTGAATAATTAATTCTCTTTATTACTTGCACTAAAATGACGTCTTCTAAACCCAGCTCTAGTCTGTACCCCACATCTGTCACCTGGCATTTATTGGGGTAACACTGGCACCACACTGGATACATGGAATTACTGCTGGCCTGTGTGAAGGCTCTTTGTGCCAGGGATGGTTCCCCAGCACGATCCCAACAAACGGGAAATGCTGAAGGAAATGAAATGCAGCAGGTGTTATAATCAGAGTTTTAAAAGAAGCAGGAAAAAGTCCCTTGTAGAACTCAACAATCATCTCAAAAATTTCCTCTTCCCCTTTCCAAGCAGCCTCCTGATCAAGATGCTGTATGGAAAACCAGGGAGGCAACAGAACCTGCATTTTCGTGCTCAGCCAGGTCAGAATCACCGAACACCAGGGATCTCAGGGATCATCTGGACCACATTTCTTGGCAAAAGTACGGTCCAGACACGAGGGCCCAGCACTTACTTGATCTGCTCCCAGGTCTTGGTGGCCAAATGCAGGACCCAGAGATCCTTGTAGTGGTAGAACTGCTCCCCGTTGGGAGAGGCAAACTCCCCCCCGAAGATCCAAAGCTGCCCCCCAGCCGTGGGCACCACAGCTGCCTGCAGGAGAGGGAAGAGCTGGATCAGAGCAGGATTCCAAACCAGGCACAGAACATCACCAAATCCCAGGGAACAACAGCAGCTCTCTGGGGCTGAAGGAAGGAGAATTTGGAATAAAAGGCACGCAGTGTTTAGCACACCTTCCCTAGAGCAAGAGAAACCCAGGCTCTTCCCACTTCCTGAGGGAAGTTCAGAGTCTCCTAAGAAACATCTTGGGATTAGTTTAACAAAAATTGTTCGACCCTCTCTGTTCAAAACCAACCAAACAAAAGAAAGAAAACCAAGAAAACCCCAAACACAGAAGGAAATGTGCAGCATCTGGACAAGAGGAGAGACTGTTACTGCTGTGATTGTGTCATGGCACAGAGGGGATTTTTTTATATTTTTTTTTGCACAGAGCAGCGCCAAAACACCTCTGGCATGCAAGCTGCCAACTAAAAGCAGGGAGGACAGGAAGGCTCCACTTCATTAAAATTATCTGTGTTAGGACCAAGGGAAAAGGAAGGAATCCCAAAAAGGAAGAGCTGTGGCTGTACAAATTTCAATTAGTGTTTTTTCCAGGGTACCCACCACAGATCAACTTTGGGATAATCTCTTTCCTCATAAGGCTTCATCCTCTGCCTGTCTCTCCCAGCAAAAAAAAAAAGTTTTTAGCCCCACACAGGACCATGCCCTGCCATAAACCAGCCCAAACACGAAATGATTAAATAAGAAAATCCAGGGTGTGCTTTCAGGCAGGATTTGTGGGAACACGAAGTTACCTAAACAAAGGGGATATGTGCCTGAATTCCATGGGCATCCAGCGCTTAAAAGCTTAAGGGGAAGGTTTATGCAACAACCTGCTCATACTTGTGGGTGACCTTTCCAAGAGCTGGCTTGAAATTCGTGACAAAACCAAACCTTTTCCTTGAACAACTGCCAACACCTGCCCTTAGCTCCTCTCACCTCAACTCCAACACTGGTTGTGTGTCAGAAGCCAGGGATGACAAATAAAACTAAAAACACGCACCTGGCACCCCCAGACACATTTCTGTTTAACTCCGAGCTATGCACTAAATATAAAGCCACGAGGAAGACAAACCAGTCAGCTCCTGAGGCTGAACTGTCCCCTGTGAAACCACAATTAATTATCAGACAGAAAACACTGCTGAAGCAGGGCTCCTCAGTTTGTTGTTGTTGTAATCCAGCTGCAGCTCCTGATCTGCTCCCTTTGGACTGAGCTGCTCGACAGCCACCTGCTGGCAGCTGGAATGCGGCCTCTGAAATCAAGCTCTAGTTTAAACAACACAAAGTAGCCCAAAAATCGAGTCCAAATGTTTCAATCCAGGGACACACAGCTCGGAGCAAGACTGGCACTTAGTAACATAACAAGGGGATGTGAAGCTAATTGGGGTGTCGGATCTTACCAGGGAGCTCTGGAGAGCTTTGGGATGGGCAGGAAAAGGACACTCACATCCTGTATGGCAGCTTTGGGAAGGTACCAGTCACCCACTGGCTGCAGCAGGTAAAATCTATCAGCTGGTGAGGGCCAAAGACCTGCAAGAAATACAAGTCTTTGGTCCAGTTTCTACTGTGCAGGTGTTCACATAAAGTAAACAAACCCAAATCCTTCATCCTCACAAGCAGCCAGTGACCTGCATTTCCAGAGAGGTGGAGAAGAGCCCAAGTGCTCCCTGCTGGCAGCAGTGGCAGTGTCTGGGATGCTCATGGATGTAAGGCTGTGGCCACAAAGGGAACAAAGCACTTTGGTCAAATTCCAGTTTGAAAATTCAGGGCCTTCTCTGGGATTACGAATTTGAGCTGGTCCCCATACAATGCAGCAGAGAATTCATTTCTAAAGAACAATCTCCTCCCTAGCTCTGCTTGAGTCCTGCCAAATCAACAGGTACAACCCCAAATCTTCATTCCACACTGAACACTTCCAGAGGACACCCAGGAATCAGAGCACCTCGGACAGGCTTGGACAGAAGAGCTGAAGTGACACCACTGGCAGCCCGTTACGAGGAGAACAAAGAGAGGCAAGAAACCCTCAGGAGGGTTTCAAATCAAAACCCTCCTCCCAAACCATCTTTAGAACAACTCTAGCTGCTGCTCTGGCAGCCAGAGCTTTACCTGGTGAGCACAACGCCTCGGGGGTGGGTTGGGGATCTCCAGTTTGGCCCAGCTGTTCTTCCTGATGTGGTAAATGTAGAGCTCATTGTACAGGTAGGTCTGTGAGACAGGGACAGGAAACAGCAGCTCAGCTCAGCTCTGCACGGTGGAATTTGGGGTGAAGATTGCAAAGCACAACCTCCTCAGCGGGCAGGGGAGGAGGACAAGGAGCTCCTGCATTGCCCTGGGAGTCAGCAACTGTTCCACTGGGCTGGAATGTTCCCTCCCACCCCACTGGTGACAGCCTGAGATACGAGGATTTAAAAAGCTGGAGCTTAACACCGATGTCCAGGTTAAAGCTGCTCAACTCCAGCGCAAAGAACAGCTCCAAGTGGTGGAAAAAGCAGAATTAGTTTAGCTCATCTCACTGAGTAACCCTGAGGTGGCCAAATGTCACTGCCAGGCTCGAGTTTTCCAGGACAGTTTGTCTCCAGGAGCACAACAACCACGTGCAACCTGCAGAAATTCAGGAACACTCTCGTTCCTGAGTGCCATAATTTGCTGCTGCTCCCACCTCCAAGGCAGGCAGTGCCTTGCCAGCAGCAAAGGTGCAGAAATATCTTGTTTTGAGAAGTGGAAGAGATTCTTCTCTAGTTATCCCAAATGAGGGGCAGATACGGCTACAATTAAGTCTGGAGAAATTATGAAGCTCTGAAATATTGATGCTGAGACAATCACTCTGACTCCTTAATGGGTTCCAGCGTGTCTCCTTCCTGCCAACTGCTCAGCCATGAGACAGAGCCACGGCAGAATTAAAAGCCTATTTTGCTCTCATTCAGGGACAAATACATATTTTATGACTCTGCCTTGAATTTCCCTTCAAATGAGACTTGTGCAAATTACAGGAAAAGGAGGGAGGGGGGAGGTAAAGAAGAAGAAAATGAAGTATACGTTACTTTTTGGCCATTGAAATATTCACCTCCAAAAAGGATCAGCTCGTCCCTCTCGGGGTGAGCACAGAGGGAGCAGTTCAGCCTGAAAGAAAAAAGAAGAGGGAGGAAAAAAAAAAAGATGTGAAAGTCTTTAAAACCTCAAACCTTGGAGCCTTTAATTCAGGCACCAGCACCTCTGCCCTCCAGCCACAAAGGTCTCTCCATCATCTGCCAAATTACCCTGCTGTGATGTTCACCTCAGGGCTAAAAACTTCTCCAAAGAAATTAATTTCTCGCAAAGCTTCCAGCAAGATGAATTGGGCACTGTCTGAGAGCCTCTCCTATTTCAGGAGCCCGCGTTACTCTGTGATTTAACTCCCCCTTTGACGTGAGCTCCTGAATTTTAATGGTGGGGTGGCAGGAACAAAAATGACTTTTATGAGGGCACAGAACTCTGGGCTGTCTCCCCTCCGTTTATCTGTGTCATTATTCTGCACTCGCTGCTGGTCACTGCTCTCCTGAACACCCCAAGTATGCGAACCCCACTTCATAAAGTGTTTTTTACCCCATGACACATCCTTTTGCCTCTGAATTCCCTTCAGCCCTCTAGTCCAAATCAAAAACTTCCTCTTCACTTTTATTTTCCCTCAAAGCCCTGAAACATAACTCTGCTTTGCCTCTTTTGTGCTGACGGGATGGTTAAAAAGTGGATTTTGGCACCAAAACGTTTTTGGTTCCTTTTTTAACCATGAATTCGGTATTCCAGGTGTTTCATAACTCCAGATATCAGGTATTTACTAACTCCAGGTATCAGCTATACCTTCCATTCTTGGGAAATAACTTTAATAAATAAATGCCGTTAAAAGCACCCCCAACTGCTCTGCAAGTGGCAGCCAAAGCCTCACACAAGCTCTTACCTGGGTGAGGGGGGTGGGCAGGATGACTCAATTACTTGGGTCTTTTTAGCATCCAGACTCTGGAATTCTGCTATCAGGGCTTCAAGATCCTCCTGGAAATAAAAAGCCAGACATGAGCTGCTTGACATGCACAGAAGCACACACAAAACCAGCACTCACTCCCACAATCTCCCCTTTTTTTATGAAAAATAACTTCCCAAATATAACTGGAAACTCTTTTACATCCAGAGAAACCGCGTGTATCTTTATTCCCTTTCAACTTCACTCAATTAAAACCAAAACCTGGCCCCCCAAAACTGCTGACAGACCAAGGGCAGAAGCAGGATTGCAGCAAGAGGGAGGTTCTGAGCCAGGGTCTGTCCTACAACCCCACTGCTCATCTCCTCCCTTCAGGTCCCCTTACTGAAGGTGTGGGCCAAGCAGAGATTTCCAAAGGCTGGGAATTTTGCCTCTGAAGTACGGAATCAGCTCTCCCTGCAGCCAGGACACATCTACAGGGACACCTTGCATGTTTTTAAGCTTTGAATTAGACCATTAACACCACTTTTTGAACAGGGAAAAGTCGCCGTTTTGAGGCTTAAATACAAGCAGCCTCTCTAGGAGTGTGAGAAACAAGGATTTTCATTTGCTTTTAAGACCAGAAGGAAAGGATGAAGGGGATGGAAAGCAAAAAGGACCCTTAAACTGTGTTTTCCGGTCCTTCTTTTACACCTGCTGTCACACACAATGGATCCCATGCGATGTAACCAAGTAACTGATTCTGCTTAGAATCGGAGAACCAGGAACTTTAAAGCTCATCCCATTCCACCTCCTGCCATGGGCAAGGACACCTTCCACTATCCCAGATTGCTCCAAGCCCCGTCCAACCCGGCCTGGAACACTCCCAGGGATGGGGCATTCCTGGAAGTCCAAGTCCAAGGAGTTTTGGACAACGCTCTCAGGCACGTGCTGGGTATCTGAGGTGTCTGCGCAGGGCCGGCAGCTGGACTGGATGATCCATGTGGGTCCCCTCCAGCTCAGGATATCCTACGCTTCCCTGACCCACTCTTTCCCCGGACAGTCCAGGTTCCGTTTGGATTCGCTCCTTTGCTGCCAACCCTGTCCTCAGCCTTCCCCCCGCACCCTCGGCGGCCCCGCGCCCTCACTCGCGCCCGTCACCTCCTCCCTCTTGGCTCTGCGGGACACCTTCTTCTCCATCTTCGCCGCCGTCTTCTCGGCGCCTTTCCCCTTCTTGTCGCGCTTCCCCTTCTTCCCCATGGCGGTGGGGTCGGGATACCCCGGGATTCCAGCGGGACAGACCGGGATACCCCGGGATCACACCGGGATCACACCGGGCCAGGCCGGGATGCCCCGGAAAGCCCCGGGATGGGGCCGGGACGGGGCCGCTCCGCCCTGGCCGCTCCTTGTGCCGGGCGGCAGCGCCCCCTGTCGCGCTGGAGGACTCATGGCCGCCGCCCGCGCTGAGGGAGCGCTGCGGGAGCTCCGCGGGCCGCGGCTGCCCCGAGCCGGCGTCAGGAGCCCCGCAGGGCCGGGGAGAGGGGTTCATGCAGCCCAGCACAGCGGCCGGCACTGCCCGCACAGCCCTGGCACAGCTTGGATACGTTGGGGTTGATGCCCGCCCCGAGCAGAACGTGGAGCCCACAAAATGGCCCCCTCCCCTCACACAAAATGGCCCCCCCTCAGGGGAGGGGAGGGAAGGGCATGGCAGGGCACAGGCTCGAGGGGAGGCTCAGGCTGGGCTAAGGGACGGTGCCAGGCTCCGTTCAGCAGTGCCCAGTGACACGACAAGCAGCAATGGCCATAAACTAAACCACAACAAGTTCCACCCTCAGCGAGAGGGAGGCAGAGCCCTGGAACAGCTGCCCAGGGAGGTTATGGAGTCTCCCTCTCCGGAGACATTCCAAACCCACCTGGACGCGTGCCTGTGTCACCTGCCTTAGGCTGGATGGCTTCCAGAGGTCCCTTCCAACCCTAAATACTCCATGATTCTGTGATGAGGATCGATTTATTCACAGCAAGGGTTGTTAAACATTGGAAGGGGCTGCTCAGGGAGGTTTGGAGTCCCCGTCCCTGGAGGTGTCCAAGGAAGGCCTGGATGTGGCACTCAGTGCTCTGGGCTGGGGACAAGGTGGGGATCGGGCACACGTTGGACTCGATGCTCCTGGAGGCCTTTTCCAACCTCAGCGATCCTAGGACTCTGTAATTCCATCACCTGAGACATGAGTCAGGCCTGGGGGAGGCCCTGTGCTGAAATAAAATTAAAATAAACCACGGGCAGAATTCCCCGGGGATTGGGGCGCTGTGCAAGTGTTTTCATTTCCAGCTGCAGACTTTTGGGAATGGGGTTTATCCAGGCCGCTCTCCAAGTCCTGAGTTGTTGGAGAGCTCCAGGAAGTACAGGCACTGTCAGGCAATGCCAGGCAGCTGCTTTTTCCCTCAGTGATGGGGAAGGAATAATGATGATTTACGTGGTATTTCACGCAGATGCTGAGCCCAGGGAAAAATTCCTGGGAAAACACCTACTTTGAACACCTAACGGTGTAAATAGGGGTTGAAATACACCTTTGAGCTGCGAGTTCATCCCACCGCGCATCAAAATTGCCACCCTGATTGTTTCTTGCAGAGCAGAAGGAATGAAATCATTATGTTTTTCACTGAATTCCCACAAACCCCCACATTTCCTGGAAGCAGGGTGGTTTTCACCACCCCAAACCAGCGAGGATCTCTACTAAGGTACAGCTCAACACCCACCGAGTTATCCCAAACATCCAGCACACGCCGTGGAATTGCAGGATGGATCCTTTGCCGTGAACATCCTCCTGCTCTTGAACACGGGATCAGGGAAACACAGCCCTGGAGCACGGAGGGAAGAGCTGGGAAAGTTATTTTGAGGTTGCAGACAATGCACACCGTGGGCAGCACTTTGTTTTTCTGTTTGTTCTGAAAACATTGCGGTTCCAGCTCAAGCTGCAGCGTGTCCGTGTTTATGTGCAGGAAGGGGAACAGAAACTGCGGAGGCACCGGGTCAAGTGAACGGGACAATTGCAATTCCCAGATGTGGGAGCTCTGCCGAGTTCCCTCACACTATGAATGGGCTCGGAAGTTTCCCTGCTGCTCCTTGGGCTTCATCCTCAAAAAGACACCAGTGTGTGAAAACACGTCCCCTCCTGGTGTCTACAGGTCAACAATTCCTCTGGGTCCAGATCTTCCAGCGCTTTTTAGGGAGGTTTGAAACAAAAAAGCTGCATTTTTAGGAAAATAACCCTCAAAGTCTTCACCTGCGGAGGGAGCAAGAAGTTTTTTGCCTCCTGCACGCCCAGCTCCACTCACCCTTTTTTGGTGCTTCATCATTCATGGTTATTTCCGTAAGTTCAGAGATTCTCCAAGCTCAGATTGCTTTCTCACCCCTTTGTTTTCCACGTTTCTGGTGCAGTTTCGGACGTGCGGGGTCGTTCGGAGCTGGCTCCCACGTGGGGCAGGACACTGCTGGTGGGAGTTCTCTGATCCCTTGAACTCCCCAGTCCGGTTTCTCACGGGGGACGTGAGAAGGGAGGTTGGGGGGGAGCAACCAAAGCTTTGCGCTGCACTTTGAAAATGCAAAGCACAACATGAGCGTGAAACAGGGCAGGGATTCCTCGGGCATAAACACAGCCCTGCTCCACTACTGAGGAGCTGCTGTGTCCACAAGGGTGACTGAAGGGATGAGTCTTCCTCAAAAGGATGAGGGTAAGGATGACAGTAGAGACCTGAGAGCACCAACATGCCCTGAAACATCAATTTGAGACTCCAGCGCTGACTTAGGTGAGCTCTTTCCACAAGCTTCCCATCACCCGGGATGGGAGAGGCTGCTCCACGTTCCCACAGTCCCACCAACATCTGCACACAGCTGGCAGACAGCTGTGGCTCCGAGCTGGGGTGCGCACACACACAGAGCTCCCACGCCCAGCTGTCCCACACTCCTTTCTGTTGTGTCTCAGGTTTGGTCCCTGCTTTGTTTGGAGGAACATAAGCTGGACTTTGGCTGTGTTTGCACATTTCATGCTCTGAAGCCGTCCTGTGCTGTTGTCTCTGGCAGCCCCTCTCCAGCTCTGACCTATACAAAGCCCACGTGGTTCGACTTTGTTATTTTTTTCTAGTCTGGAATATGCTCTTTCAACAGGATGGTAAATCCAGCTGTATCAGCAAAGTAAAGAATAACAGGCATGAAAGCCTCAGAAAAGGCTCAAAAGCTTTTTCCCATAAGTCTTCTTTGTGCTCTAACACTTGATTTATTTTTCCCTTGTTAATGCTTTCTGAAGCCAGTAGCAAGGAAGGAATTAATGCCACAGATTAAGCGGGAGGACATGCTGACAGCACAGGAACTAAATCAACCAAAAAGGCATCGCAGTGGTTGGAATTGCTGGTGGTGGAGAGTTCTGACTCTGTCTGTATGGAAAGAGGGGGATAAAGATAAGCCCTGCAAACAGAGGGGAGTGTTTCACAGAATCCTGGAATGATTTTGGTTGGAAGGGATCTTAAAAACCATCCCATCCCACCCCCTGCCATGGGCAGGGACACCTTCCACTATCCCAGCCTGCTCCAAGCCCCGTCCAGCCTGGCCTGGGACACTTGCAGGGATGGGGAGTCCAGCCATGCTGGTGGGATGCACTGCAGTGGGAATTCAGAGCACTGCCAGGGAACACAAACTCATGGCAGTGACACCTGGGAACACAGGGGTGTCGGAGAAGTCCAGCAGAGCCAGGGCTCCAAGTGCCCTGGGAAACGTCAGGATGCTCAGGAAAAATTATTTTCCTTAACTGATGTGCGGTGAAAACCCCAGAAAATCATGGAATTGTTAAGTTTGGAGCAGACCTTTAAAATCATCGAGTCCCAGCACCATGTTCATCACTAACCGTGTCCCCAAGCACCACGTTGCGCATGGGTTTTACACACTTCCAGGCAGGAGGACTCCACCACCACCCAGGGCAGCCTGTGCCGGAGCTTGACAACCCTTTCCATGAAAAAATGCCCCCAATATCCAATCTAAACCTCCCCTGGCAAATCCTGAGGCCATTTCCTCTCATCCTGTCACTGGAAGCAGCTTCATGCAGGAAAACTTCACGTGACGAGTCAAAATAACCCTTGGTCTCCGGGCTCAGGCTGCCATTTTCCTCCTCCACACAGATAAAACTGGGAGAAATCCACCCAAAATGTGCCCTCCAGGCTCTGGTGAGAGCCGGAATCGTTCATCTCCAAAGGCAAATCCAGCTGAGGGACAAAGGGATGTCCGTAACCAAGGCTCACATTGAAAAAAGTTGGGAATTCTTGGTTTTTATCCTGGCTGTGCTGACAGTCCAGCAGAGGCCCCTCAGTCCCTGCTTATGCCGGGAGCACGTGGAGCTGGATTGGGAGCAGGCAGGCGGCTGCTGCTCCATTCAAGGCTCATTTATAACCAGGAGCTGATAAAATCTCCCAGCCATTGAATTGGCTTCCTGGATTTTCTGTTTGGAAATCGGTGCTTTAATATCTCGAGAACAGAGGAAGCCAAGGAAGGCAAAGGCTTCCCTTGAGGGAAATACAAAGTGTGGCTGTATCCAGATACACGTCCCAAGGGACATCCATCTAAATCCATCAGCAAAGTGCCAGGCTTGGGGCCAAAAATTCCCCGTGAAGCTGTGAAAGCCCTTACTTCTGCCATTCCAGCAGGATTTCCTTGGGGTTTCTGCACTTTTTGAGAGGAAAATTGGAGCAAATAAACAAGAATGTCAGAGCAAAGGAGCCTGAGTCTCCCCCCTCTCTGATCTCTGGTTTTAACTGGTTATGGATTGGGAGAAATACAGAATTTCTGATTTGTGTAAAGCAGCTGACCCTGCCTCTGAGGGTGCTGAGGGAACGCTGACTGTGCTGGGATCCTGCATGGAGCACCTTCCGTGCCAGAGCAGGGAGGCTGTGGAATTATTTCAGCTGTTCACCAGGAGCAGCTGCCACATGAGAGGGGTCTGCTCCCACTGTTCACTGGCTTTCCAGCTTATCCCCACCCTCAAAAGCAGCCAAACCCCGCAATTCCCTTCAGGGAAAGGTTCTGGTGACTCAATCCCAGCACGTGCGTGCTCACGTCTCTGAGGAAGCACAGGAGGACGGGGCTCTTGCAGGAATGGCTGTTTCCATGCTGTTCCAGCCAGACTTCCACCCAAATTTCTCTGCAAGTGTCACTGCCCTCCTTTGCTTGTCCTTTATCAGACACCAGGATTGCTGCAGGGACAGGGCTTTGGTGCCATTGTTCCATCAGAGCAGCTTTGGTGGGGGGATTTTGGGTGTGTTGCTGGTGTCACCGTGCTGTGACGGGATTTACCAGCCCACAACCGAAGCTGCTCCTGACTGAAATGCTCCAGCAGCTGCTCCGAAAGGCTCTGTCCAGCTCTTGGCACCTTTTCTGGGACGCTGACCCCCATGAGTCTGCTCCTGCCGTGTGCCAGCACCACAACGGCCATGAGAGACCAGAAATCTTAGACTGTCTTTATGTCTGTCTGGGATCTTCATTAATTAGGCTGGTGAACCATTAATTAGGCTACCTAAGCTTCTTTAGAGATGCTTAATCTTCCTGGGCAAGCAGGGCTCACAATATCAGGGATGGATCCAGCTCACACCGGCTGAAACCGCTTTTCCTTACCCATCACCAGCCTTGTTTTGCTCTATTCCCGGTTTGCTTATGAACAAGTTTTGATATTTTTCCACTCATTCATCTCCCAAGCTGACCCAGAAGCACTTCACATGCTTTGTTTGTCATTACAAAGATCCCTGGCTCACCTGGAGTCAAGGTTTTGAAGGTCCAGGGGCACAATTTGGGGCTCAACCCCATGTCTTTCAACCCACTTTGAAAATTCTAAAGAAATAATTGGGTGAACCTGAAAGAAATAAAGTGAGTGAAAGGAAACCCCTGAAAATCAGGGGTGAGAGTGAGAAGCAAGTTCTGGCCAGTGAGGTCATATTGCTCAGAGAGCAAAGCAGCCAAAAATACCTTCAAAGCCCCTGCCCTTATGCAAAGGAAACATTTTTTTCCCCCTGTTATTCAAATTCGGAGTCTGATGCAACCCGGGCTGGAGTGGAGTCAGGCTGCAGTGGCTGCGGAGCCCCACGAGGTGTCAGCGCCAGTGCAGCCCCGCCGCTGCTGCTGCTGCTGCTGCAACACCCGCCCCGGCCTTGCATCAGCTCCGAGCGGGGCTCGGGCTTCAGGGATGCGGATATCCCAGCTCCGAGCACAGCCCTGGATTCAGGGATGCGGATATCCCAGCTCCGAGCACAGCCCTGGATTCAGGGATGCGGATGTCCCGGCCCCTGGCACAGCCCTGGATTCAGGGATGCGGATGTCCCGGCTCTGAGCACAGCCCTGGGTTCAGGGATGCGGATGTCCCAGGCACAGCCCTGGATTCAGGGATGGGGATGTCCCGGCTCTGAGCACAGCCCTGGGTTCAGGGATGCGGATGTCCCAGGCACAGCCCTGGGTTCAGGGATGCAGATGTCCCAGTTCCAGGAGGCCAGCAGGGAAGCAGCACGATGTTCTCCAGTGAACAGAGGCTGTTGAAATGGAGAAATCCACTGTATTTCAGTTTCTCCAGCTTCAGGAATTCCTCAGGAATTCGGTGCTGGAGAAAGCATTTCCACTGTTAATCCCCTGTTTTTGCTGAAGAACGAGTCCAAGCGCATTCAGGGACACCTGCTGTGCCACGAGGTGCCTGCACAGCCCACGGTTATTTTTTGGGATACACCGTCTCCAGAGCAGAGCCTGCGGTGGGTGCTGCAGAGGACTGGCCACAGTTCTCAGCACTGTTTGCCCTCAGAAAGCAGATACAAATTCACTTTAAAAGAACCTTAAATGCTGTATTGACATCCAGTTATCTTACAGCCAGCGCTCAGTTCCCAGCACAAACCCTTCCTCACAGGGCTCAGAATATTTTAGAGGTGTTTCTGTGATGGGGAAGGAAGTGCTGGGGGCAGATGAAATCAGCAGTGAGATCCAGCCAGGCTGTGGCAGGGCAGGGTTTGGTGTCCCACTAGCTTTTGTTGCAATCCAGGGAACAATGCCCTCATTCAGGTGAGCTCCAGCACCAATTTTCCTCTGTCACTTCCTAAGGGAGCCTCTGGCCTCGGTGCCTCTCCTGTGTTTGCAGGGAGAGTGATCTCGTGGCAGGGAGGATGAAGGGGATTCCATATAAATTACCAGAAAAAGGTTTAATTGAAACATCAGAGAAAAATCACTGAGCTGCGGGAGAGCGATACGTGAGAAGAGACTGGCTGGGGTGGCTGTGGAATTTCCAGAGCTGTGTCTAAGCCCCTGTGAGGCCAATTTCTGTCAAAGAGAGTATTAGGGAATCAACCTGTTCTGTGGAAAGAGTGGATCTGAATCATTCCTCCCTGTCCTCCCGTGCCCAGCTTTCACAGCTGAGCAGGTAAGGGACAGGGACTGACCCTCAGTGTTTGATTTTTACCCACCTCAGCCCTGACAACAGTGACATTGATGACATTAATTCTGGTTTATCTCCCCAAAAACCCACTGACCCCGGCCTGATGGGTGAGTAAGTTTTTCCACAACTGACTGGCATTGCTTTTCCTGGTGGTGCTGCGACAACCTTTGGGATCAGATGATGGATTTACTGCCCTACCTGCTGCTGACAAGGCATTTGACAAGGCTTTACCAGTCAGAGCAAGGCACTGGGGAGGATTTGGTGGGTTCTGCTCCAGTTCAGTCTGGTTTCCTGAGCCCCTCAGCAGAGATAACTCCTTACATCTCTTATCTTGCTCAGCGTTTACCCTCAGGAAACGATGACCCTGGCGAGATTCCTTGTGGTTTTGCAAAAGGAAAGAAAATATTTGTTCATTCTCAGAGGCTTAAAAAGGTACAACTGGGTGTGTTTAACCACCCTCTAGAGCAGGAATGTTCTGCTAAAGCATTAACCTGCAGGAGGAGGAGCTGCTCTGGTGGGGTTAGTGCAGGAGACATGAGAGCTCTGTTCCATGGTTGAAATTAAATTGAATTTCCTCTTCCCTGTGAACCCCCAAAGTCTCAGCAGACTTCTAGGGATGGCTGTCAATTTAGGGACTGTGAACTGTAAACAAAACTTTTCTTTTCCTTCCAGCAGAACACGGAGTGTCATTTACAGAGCCCCCCACCTCCTCCCAGCACTGTGCTCCTGCATGGCTGCCTGGATGGATTCAGACTCCAGCAATTTAGATTTTAAAAGATGATACCACATCCACTCCTGAACACGACTCAGGGTGTTTTTACAGACGTGATGTAACAGGTGATCGTCCCATATCTCTTTATCACTGCCTCAGTTTTTGAAGAAAAGGTCTAATTTTAACCTGCAATGTCAGTTAAGTGTTTCCACCCTGTCTCATGAACTGTTCTGCCTGAAAATAACCACCTCGGTTTCCTGACCTGAGGTGTCATTTCTGTTTCCTAGAAAAAAACCGAGTCACGCAGGAAGGCCAACCCCCACAGCTGGGGTTTTCTGTGCTGCCTGAATGGAAAGCAGGAGTTTCATTGTGACCACGTGAACAAGGGCCTGACACCCCACAGCCCATCCATCCCGCTGGTGAGGCAGGTGGGAATCAGATCCCGTTGGAAAACCAATATTTACTCAGCTCCCCGCTGGGCAGCTCTGTCTGGCATTGCTTGGAGTGCAGCCGGGGTTTCTATGGTGGCTCCTGGCACCCAGCACAGCTTCACTCTTCCCACAGGATAAACTGGCACAGTTTGGGGGGGAAACAGCCCGGGAGGGATTGGGATTGGGATTGGGATTGGGATGGTGACTGAGTCCCTGGGGCTGGTGGGCTGCAGGGTGTCCATGGGGGTTTATTCCTCTTTTCCAGGCTGTCCCCACAGCAGCCAGCAGGAGTGGTGGGTTACACTCCCCTGGAAGAGAGTCCCAGAATATCCTGAGCTGGAGGGAGCCCATAAGGATCATTGAAATCCTACCCCTGGAATTTATACAATTGCTTTTCCCTGCTCTCCAGGTACAAGGTGAGAGACCAGGACAGGCCCCTGGAGGAGGAGGACACAGGGAATGTGTTTGTGCACTGCCAGCTGCCCGTTCCCCTTTTGCTTTCATGGACGGGCACCTCCTGCTCCCTTGTGGCCCTGGGGGATGCCACCAAAACATTTGGATATTTCAGGACACCGTGAAACCAAGAAGCTGCACAGCCCACACAGAGCAATGAGTCCTTCCCTGGGGCACTGCTGTCGTGGGACATCCATTGGAGACTCTCCAGGGAGGTTCAATCAGTGGGAATTAGTGAGTATCACACAAATACACGAACCAGCGATGCTCTGAAGAGCAGAGCAGCTGTGAGGAGAGGCTGCAGCTGGGCCCAGGCACAGACTTGCCTGGAGAAGGGCTCAGCTGGAGGCAGGCATGGGCTGGTGCTGGGCTCATTCCTCCCAAATCCCTCACCTTTATCCCCTGCAGCCGGAGAGCAGCGGGCTTTGAACAGGCCGGTGGATATTTACTGGGGAGAGGCAGTGAGTCAGGCACAGTCAGTGCTCTGCCTGCATCCCCACAAATTCCTTCAGCCCCAGGTAAAAACACGTGGAACTTCACCCAGGTGCTGCAGGCAGTCTGGGTTGGCCCTTGAGCAGCTGTATCCAGAGCCTTCCACTTCCCAAGGCTCTGCAGTCCAAAGGTTGTGACCCAGTTCTTGCCATCACCCCTTTGGGGTTCTGTGTCCAGGGATTTCTTCCTCCTGCCTGCCACCAAACCACGCACCCAGCAGGGAATCTCCTCCCAACCTTCCTTTTCCTGTTTGCAGGATCAAGATCCCTTTTTCATTCCAGGTCAGTTTTCCTCTTTGTCTCCAATTCCCCATCTCTTCCCAAGCCCTGTTCCTGTCACACCTGGCTGCAGCCAACCACCCCTGAGATCCATTTGGTCCTTGTTGTGTTCTCAGAGAGGGGTGGGAGAGGAACCTCCCCCATATCCTTGGGTTGCCAGTTGCAGCCCCCCCATCCCAAAAGGATTTGGGGAATGAGGATGGAGCAGATGAGCCCTCCCTGATCCTTGGAGGCTCAGGCCTGGCGCCTGGGCGGCTGTGGCACACAAAGCAGGGTGTGCAGCTCCACAGAGAAGCTGGAATTCATTTAATAAGGCCAAGGAAAATCAAATGAAAGCATCCTTCCCTGCCTAATCCCCTGCATGAATCAACAGAGCTGCAGCATCCAAAGGCTCCAGGCTGAAGCCTTTATCCCAGCGGAGAGCAGGCCACAACAGGCAGCTGGGGAGATCCAAGAATTGCCATGAATGGTGTTCCTGAGGGAATCTCAGCACAGCTTCCCATTGCTGAGACACCGGCACAGCTCAGCAGCCTCGTGGCTCTGAGTCCTTTCCTCCAAAGGAAAAAAAAAAAGGAAGGAAGGAAGGAAGCAGAATCTGCAAATTCGGGGGAGAACAGGGCAGAGCCAACTGATTCCTGCTGGTGTTTGCTGATGCAACAGCCCTTGGCAGGATCTTGCATCAGTCCCTGAGGGTGCTGCAAGCCCATGGCCAGAACGAGGAGGGTGTCAGAGTGCTTTTGCAGGCAGGTTTTTCTGTGTGGAGGGCAGGGAAGAAATCCAGATGGTATTTGGCCCACACAGCGAGAAGCAAATCCCAGAGAGAATATTTTGCAGGATTTGTGGGTTTATCTTGTTTGCCTTGGGTACAGGAGCTTCTCTTAGATTTGGTTTCATGAATAAGACAGACAAAAACCTGTTTAACCTTTGCTCAGCAGTGATAGCACCTGCTCAGGAATTCCCGGGGGTACTAGGAAAAAGGCTAATTTTGCTTTAATTTCTATTAACTTTAATTAAATGTGGAAGACAAAGAGAGAATGTTTGAGGCTTGCTGGATTTCTAACTAGGTAATACCAGGATTCTGGTTTTTCTAGAAAACATTGGAGGTACATGAAGAAAACAAATATAAACCAGGGGCAAAAGTCTTTTTCCATCCCCAAATGTTCCTCCTCAAGAAAAAATTGTGGCCAGCAATGGTAATTTTTGATTATCCAGAGGGTCTGACGTACTCTGGGATTATTGTGGCTTTAAATGACTTTCTTCTGAGAGCTGGGATTTTTATTTTTGAAGCCATTATTTCCTCTACCTGTGGAAGGACTCCCCAGTTAACAGCCCAGACCTTTCCATGCAGCTGCTTTCCCAGGATCCTGCTCTCCCTTGGGAATGGGATGTCCGGAGCTGATTGCTGCAGTAATTGCACAGCCTGAGCCATCATGTGAGAGCTTAAACTTTTTACATTGTGGGAAGCCAGTGCCTCTTTGAAAAGCCTATTTCAGGCAACTTTGTCAGTGTGGATTATGATTTTTTTTTTCCCCCTAATGCAAACCCAGTGCTGGCCCAGGGATAAATCCCATTGAGCAGGAGCAAGGCTGTGGACAGACAGACAGACAGACAGACAGACAGGAGACTGCAGCCACCAGCAGGGAGCTCAGCCCAGCATTCCCAGCCCTGCCATTCCTGCAGTTCACCGGGAATGTAATTTCAAGGTCCAGCTGCCTCCAGACGTGCAGGAAAAGGTGGCACTGCCCAGCGTGTCAGGCAGCTTCAGTCACCCCAGCACATCCCTTCGTGTCCCTGGAGGCTTTTTCCTTGATCCAGGCAGCTCCCGGTGCCAGGCAGAGGGGCTGGCAGTGTTTGTGGGAGCTGAGCCCCGGCCGTGCCCTCGGCCACTCGGATCCCCCACGGCCACGGCAGCGCTCCCCAGCCTCTGCTGGGACAGCCCCAAAACCTTCAGCTTCATCTTGCCCAGAAAGATTCCCTGGCCTGGTGGTTTTGTAGCCACAGGCAACTGCCTTGCTGCCTTTTGGCTGCTGGAAGCCTGGGCCAGCAGGAATCTCACTCAGGTCCTCACAGGCCCCAGATGTGTTTGGAATATTCTCCACCGCACGGAGCCTGGCGGGGCTGAAATCCCAGCGACGGAGCGGGAGCTTCACCCCCACCCTGCTCCTGGCACAGGCACCACGTCCCCTCCAGACATTTGATTTGACTTTTAGCTGAGCTGGTGCCTTTTTGCTCCCAGATCCAACATGCAGCAGCAGCTCAGCACCACAAAACTCCCAAATTCCTGAGGTGTCCAGACCTGATTTGTGAGCTCTGTGGAGCTCAAGGGACACCGCTCCCGCCCTTGCAGCTCCCGCTGGTTACACAAGGCCAGGAGCTGCGTGTGGACAGGGGGAGCCCCTGCTTTTCCCGGGCAAATCAGAGCAGAAATGACCTCACTGAAATCCAGAGCCAGGCTCCTGGAGATGCTGACCAGACCAGCCAGGAAACTGGTCCAGAGTGGAGCACACCACACTCCTGGAATATTGCAACATCCCGAGGATTTGCTCATGGCACAGAGCTCTGTGCCTTTGATTCCTACCACTCATTTTTGGGATAATTCTGGGCTGCTCTGGAGGCTTCAGGATTTGTCAGCAGATGCTGTTACACACAGTCCCTGGTGGTGCTCCAAGCACTTGGCATGATGCAGAAACG
Organism: Oriolus oriolus; assembly: GCA_013400235.1. NCBI lineage: Eukaryota > Metazoa > Chordata > Aves > Passeriformes > Corvidae > Oriolus > Oriolus oriolus. The sequence continues at coordinate 233,686 of VXBT01011514.1, forward strand.
TGGAGTGGCAGCTGTCCCTGCCCATGGAAGTGGATGAGCTTTAACCTCCAACCCAAACCATTCCGTGATTCTGCGATGGAAGGAAGGCCGGCGGCCGCGGCCAAACGCATCCCCACGCACCGAGGCGGCTTTGTGAGCTGTGCGTGTCCCTGGCACTGCCAGCAACGTGCTGGCACCCGCAGGGACACAGTGACAAGCGATGCCAGCTCGGGCAGAAAAACTGGGAGAGCAGGGTAGGATCCTTGAGCTGGACATTCCAGTGCTACTGGCTGCAGAGGGAGGCAGGGAATCGCTTCCGAAAGGAGGTGTTGGAAAGAGCTCTTCACACACAAAAAAGGAATTTTTCCCTATATAATGTGTCACCCTGCCTGTTTCCATGTCTTGGGCTCTGTCCCTTGCTCCTGGTGCCTTCCCGGCTCCATCTCGACTCTTTGCTGGCTGCCACAGCTCCGGGTGCACACGTGGATAACCGGATTCAGCTCCCCCAAATCCGGGACCGTGGATTGCACAGGCCTAAGGCCAACAGGGACGTTTTCTGCTCCAGCAAACCTTGGCTGCAAACTGGTTTTGGGGACAGGGTCCTGCATGGTGGCCCCAGAACAGTGGTGAAGGACACGTGAATTAAATCAGGAAAGAGGCTCAGGCAGCAGGAATTGCCATTTCTTGCTTTCCTGGTCTCTAATTTGATGGAGGGATCCAAATGTGGATTCATCTTTCCCGTTATGCAGCTTGGATGAAGAGCAGGGGAATTTCCAGCACTTCTTGCCCCAACTGATTGAGACAGAGCTTTAAATCTGTTCTGGGAAGATGAGCAAGACCTTTCTCGGCTGGGGAAACTGAGGCACAGCCGGGAACAACGGTGGTTTCCGTGGATTTCCAGGTCCCCCCTGCCCACCCCGCTGTTTCCTGTGCCGTCCATTCCTAAGTGGGAGAATTGCAGTCCGAGACAGGCAGGAAATTTGCATCTCCAGGAATTATGGAGGGGGAAAAAACCTTATAGGCATCTGTAAAAAATCCCTGTTACATTTCAAGGTCTGGAATCCTTTTGTTAAAGACCTTTAACACCCACTTTTCAAAAATTCTCGTGCTGCTGAGCTCTGACACCTAAAATAGATCTCCAGCAAAATCAGCTGGAGAGACACTTTTATTTCATGGCTTTTCAGGTTAAAATCAGCAACTCCTTTCAAAAATGACAAAAAAAACCCCCTTCCAGGCAGAACTTCCCTTGCCTCAATATTCAGGGAACAATTTTGTTGCTGGGTGCTATTTGGCCACGAGGAAGTTTGTCAGCGTCAATTCTCCTTTTCTCCAATTTCCCTCATACCTGGAGCTCATTTTCACTGTATTAATTTATTTCCCTCCCAGGATCCCTTTATTAGTTCCAGCCACAATTCCCTGTCAGCTCCTTGTTTTGATTTATCTGTGCACCCTTGAAGCCGTTCCCGGCCCGTGTCACACCCCACCCTTCAGCGGCTTCTTCCCAACCCAAACAGATTTAGGGCCTTTCACCTTTCCCCACAATCTTCAAAGAAACAACAGTTTTACGGCTTTTGCAATTCCCTCCAGTCCTGGGACATTCCCACCTGCTGCTCCAAGGGCTCACCCTTCCTTGGTGGCATTCCCTGTGCTGCTCTCCGTGGCCGTCCCACACAGGAGGAGAAAAGTTTGGGGAGAAAAACGTCCTGGTTTTGGTCGGAGGGTGGGAAAACGTCGGCCTTGCTCCCTGTGTGTTTTCCAGAGGGATGTGTTCCCACACCCGCCCTCTCCCACCACCTCCAGCCCCCAGGACAAAGCCCAGCAGCCACAAGAGCGGAGCTGGGGACGTGTCTAGACAGTGCTGGGGCCACATGTGGCTCCCGTTCCAGGAGTCCTTCCCAGGAAAAGCCCAACCGGAGGCTCCCGCTGCCACGGTGGCACCGCTGATAAATCAATGTCCATCCTCGGGAGGAGCTGCCCAGAGAAGCTGTGGCTGCCCCGTCCCTGGGAATGCTTAAGGCCAGCTTGGAAAGGGCTTGGAGCAACCTGGGATGGTTGGAAGGAGATGAGCTTTAAGGTCACTTCCAACCCAAAGCATTCCATGATTCTGTGAGGGCACAGTGGCACCGAGGAAAGGGCACTTGGGGAGGAGCCAAGAGCCAGAGGGCCCCGTCTGCAGCAGCCAACAATGGGGATCTTTAGGGAATGCCTGGAACAGGAGGTGTGATCCCTTCCCAGGTTTGCCCTGGGGGCTCCTGCAGTCGGTAGCAAACCCTTTGATCTGCGCTGTTTGAACTTCGGTGCACAAAGCAAAGCGCTCCGAGCTCATGATGGGCCCCAGGGCGTGCAGAGCTTCCTGCCTTTGTTGGGTGTGCAGGTCCTCTCCTGCTTCCCTTCCAGAGCCCAGCCCTGCAGGGGTCACCGGCCAGGCTCGGGGCAGGAACGCGGAGCAGCGTGGCACAGATCCATGGGGATTTCACAGATCCAGTGGTATTTCACTCCCTGACTTTGCATTCACGGGCCTGTTCTCCAGGCTTTGCCACCCTGTCCACCTCCTCTTCCAGGCCGTGTGCTCAAGTGGCCTGAAGCAGGAGATGATGCCCAGGAGAGCTCTGCAGACGCCTCCCTCTGTTATTAATGACTTCTATCAGTGTTCCCTCTCTCCAAACAATAATAATTCCCTTTTCCAAACCCCATGGGAAGCTCAGTGAGTCTCAAACATGCTGAAAACCCAAGGATGGAGGCACTGGAAGCTCCTTGGCCTGCTGAGGAGTGACTTCCCTGTAGGAAAGCTCTGTGATCCCCAGGATGCTCCTGTCCATCTCTCTGCTCCCTTTATCCTCCACTCCAACCTCTTGGAACCCCTCTGTGCTGCTCCTGGACCCTCAGCTCGTCCTGGAACCACATTTTCCACCTCCCAGCTGCCAGGAATCAGCACTGGCAGTGCCTGCACACGGCTGCTGGTGGCCCCGAACACGATGCTTTGTCTGGCAGCAGTTCCTGGGGCTTTCTCCTTGGGAAGAAATGCTCCAGCATGGGAACTTTTCCAAGCAAGCCTGGAGCACGCATGGATGTGAACAACTCATCTCTGTGCTCCTGCCTGCCCTGCCTGGAGTTTGCAGCCTCCGTGCCCTTTCCACGCATCCCAGGGCATCCCAGCCGTGCTCCTCCATGTCCCACTGGTCAGTGTGCCAGTGGATTATCTTAATGAGGTTTTATGTTTATTTATATTTAATTCGCCAGTCTATTCTTTCCCCTGGTTTCCTTCCTTGGCCACAGCTGTCACTTCTGGAATGATCTCTCTGGAATGACAGGCTATCCCACTCTTGGGAGATGTTTTCCTTAGATTACTCCAATTCCTTCACTGAGAGCCTTGAATGTCTGGGAGAGGCTCCAGGAGAGCACTCGGGATCCCTGGAACTGCATTCCCATTTCCCACCTCCAGCTCTTCCTTTTAAAAATAAATATTTCCAGGTAAATGCTGCTGTGGTAGCAGGGTTTGGGTTTAGGGGGATGCTGGGCTTGAGCAGATTCTCCCTTCCAGTGTTACTTCCCAAATAATGCTTGGGAGTAAACCCAGAATTGCCTTTTCCCTGTGAATTCCCTCCTTGTCCCACCTGAATTGGGTGTGGAATTTGTGTGTGACATCTCTGAGCCCATGTGGCACCACTGAAGTCTCACCTTACTGGGATTTCTGCACAGCTTTTCCTGTCCATTTCTTCCCTTGGGATGTGTTTGAGTTCCAAAGGAACAGCCCAAGTACCACCCCCTCCTTTAGGAAGGGAAACCTCGGAGCTCTGCCTTCTGCAACCCAAAATCCTCCAAGCCTGGGAGCCTGAGCATCCCTGCCCTGCTCCTTTCCCACTGAAACCTCCTCTTCTCCAGCCCGGAGTGGACAGGGAAGAGCGAGTGCAGCACTTTTCCCTTAAAAACTCAATCCCTTCCTGCTGCTGGACATTCCTTTTGCTGCATAAAACTACGGACACACCCTGGGGATTGGGATATTCCCCCTCTGCTCCCTCCTCGTGCCCAATGCTCTCCCACTTTCCCATGCCCTTAGTTTTAAGCTCAGGAAAATGAACTAGAATTTAAAAAAGGAGGATGGAGATGGAGGCAGGGATGCTGCCATTGCTCCGAAATCCAGCCCTAACAGGAATACTTGGAAACCCAGGGCCCAGGTGCTGATGGATGTGGGATCATCATGGAAAAAGAAAAATTTTCGAGGCCAAGACCAGCAACGAGAGTGTTGTAATTCAGCTTTCTTTGTTAAAAAAACAAAACAAAACAAAACAACCCAAACCAAGGAACAACCCAAACATTGAACAGATTTGTTAAACCACAGACATAAAGGAATTGAGAAATACTACCAAAAAAAAAAAAAATACATTGCAAGAGACATCTTGTTGTCCAAGGCCATTGGATTCAGGAGCTACTGGCTGACCAGCCCTCAGTCAGTGGAATTCTGTGCTGCCAGGAACACAAACGTTGGGAATACACAGCGCTTACTGGAGAAGAATTAAGACTAAAAAGATATTTACCCCTTTCAAATAAATAGTGTCATCTACAGCAATATTTAAATTAGTAAAATAGGTTTTTTAAAGCAACCAAATATAACAAAATTGTAACTCAGGTCTAGGTTTTCTTGTGTGTCTTAAGAGCTTTTTTTTTCTCTGTGTTTTTTAAAAATAAAACAACAAAAATACGAAGCAAAGTGTTTCTGAGAAGTCAGATTCTCCACCAGGAGTGAAGGTCACCCTCCCTTTGTTCCGAGGGCTGGAGCGAGGTCTGAGAACCACTCAAGATCCTCCCTCTCCAAGGATTTTGGTGGGACATGGACCTCCCCCTGTCCTCTGAACAAATAAGGAATTCTTTCCCCGCGTTGGACGTTGATCCCGGCGCAGCCAGAGCCTGGCACATCCCACAGGACGGGGTGAGGGAGAGCCCCTGCGCCGGGCTGAACGTCAGCCCTCGGGAAGGATTCGGGCGGAGCTAGAAAGTCTCTTTTAGGCAGTTTAGAACTTAATTCAGTGTTTAAAAAAATACTTTTCTTTTTACTCATGAATCCACTCCCACAGCTGGAGGAAGCAACGCCCCTTCTCAGGCAAGGAATGGGGGGGAAAAAGCGTGGAATTATCCTCTGGATATCTGATCCTTCGGGATCACCGACCCCGAGCCACGTTTCCTACCCTGCATCATCAAACCCAGCAGCATCCCCCACACGTTCCCAACCCAGCTCCAGCTCCAACTGGGAAGAACTCGAGCCCAGGCAAACCCAGCACAATCCTGGGTGTAACTCCTCAAGGAGCCACCCGGAATGAGGAGCCCCCTCAGCACCGAGGTCTCCTGGGACACCCTGGCAGGGATGAGGGAGCAGATTCCCATCCCTGCAGGATCTCCCTGCTTGGCAGCCAAGCGTGGCCGGCTCTGGCTCATCCCGGAGCCGGGGATGCTCCCAGGGCCGGCACAAGGCTGGGATTCAATCCCTGCGGTCACGGCCGGAGCCGGGCACCAGCCCGGAGCCACCTCGCCCTCGGGATGCCCTTTCCCAAGCTCCAGGAGCCGCTTTGTCCCAGCCCTTTCCCAATCGCCCTCCCCTTTCATGTCACGAGCAGTGGGGTTGCACAATGGATGCTGGAAAAGCTGGCATCCCACGGGAAAGGCCCCAGGCAGCCGGAGCGTTGCGCAATGCCCACGTTTGGCAGTTTCCTTACGGGTTTGGTTTTTCATTTTGTTTTCTGTTGCAGCCCGAGAGCGCCGTGGCCTCGGCTGAAGGCACGGGTACCTTCCCAGACTGGGTGGAAACGTTCCCTGGGATTCCCTGCAGCCAGACCAGGACTCTGCCACCGGGAACATCTCTCCAGGGTTGGGAAGTCGCAGCTCCAGGGAGCAGCTCTGCTGCAGCCCCACCGTCCCTGCCCAGACCCACCACGGAGCAGCCCTTGGAGGAGCCCAATTGACTCCCTTGCCTGAGCCACCCACCGGGAGAGGACTTGGAGAACAACAAAGCCACTTCCCAGGAGTTTCAGTCCAGCTGAAGGGCCTTTAAAGTTTGTTCCGCTGTGCCAGAGTCCCTTTGAACTCCGTGGCCACCGAGGGGGCCGTTCCAAACAAAAGCCTGTTTACCAGAACACGGTGTCTGAGATGGAAAACACTGCAAATTCTGCAGGAAGTTTAAAAACAAAATCATTAAAAATCCACCAGGATGACATAAGTCCCCCTGATTTTTGCAGGGCTGAGCAGGGCTGGTTCCCCTCCCAGCTGGAGGAAGGGTTCATTTAGAAAGAGGAACCCAACGGGCAAGGAAGTGCCTGGCCAGCAGCTCCCGCTGTGTTTAGCGATCCCTGCGGGATGCAATTCCGTGAACACCCCAAACAACTGCCAGCCTGGGAGCCTGAACCGGGAAACAACTGGAGAGGAGCAATAACTGAAAGCCGGGGTCGGTCAGGGAGCACGGGATCACTGCGGCACAGCCACGGTGCCGCCCTTGCGCTCCCTGACCTTCAAGGTCTTTTCCAACCTGAACTCCATGGACACAACGGCTCCGGCTGTACTTGCAGGAACTGTCATATGGAAGAGGTTCCCCTGGAACCTCCTTTAGGTCACTGTGGTTGCAGGGTCCTTGTGGGGAGGGTTCATCTCCCTCCGTGGGTGCAGGAGCCGTGACTGACCACGGGCTCCAAAGACAATGGAGAAACAACAGGAAAAATCCCACCTCCAGTGCTGGGAATGATGGGAAACTCTGGGAACTCTCTGTCGCTCCCCCTGCCCTCCCTGACACATCTCACTCCGTGTCTGAGGAAAACAAGCAGCAAGGAGGTCTTTCCCAGGGATGCTTTCTCCCTTTTCCATACCCAAATCCACGGGAACAGCGCGAGCCGAGGGCGGATGGTCGCTGATCCAAGGGAAAAGCCGCCACGCTGGACAGCAGAGGCTGCTGGCAGCCGTTTCCCTGATGGGAGGAACGATTTCACTGTCTTTCCTTTCTAAAATGAAATTTGGTTGTAGCCCCTCCCTTGTTATCTTCCAAACCTCCAGGGAAAACCAGCCCAAGCTCTCCCAGCCGTGTCACCGAGCTCTGGAGGAAGGCAGCCATGGGGGATCAACGACTCCAGGGTGAAAGGAATCAGCTTTTTGGCAGATAAACTTTGAGATGTGAGCTGTGGCTGAGCAAACTCAGCCTTTTTGTGGCTCTGTGCTGGTACCTGGTTCAGTTTCTTCCTAAACCTCTGTTGCCAGAGGTGCTGGCGAGTTCCCCCGACCACGGCATCGGTGCCAGAGCCTCAGGTTAGTACAAGAGAAAGATCTTCAGCAGCAAGTGAAAAACCACGAAAATCCACGAAAAAGCAAAGCAAGTGAGTTAAGGATTGAATTCAAATCCGTGAATTGATAAAAAAAGTATTTTTTAGTGTGACAGCTCCTCTTTCAAACCACCTTGAAAGGCTCACCAGGAGGACACTGTGATGGTCAGCACCTGATGGACAATGTGTCCATCCTTTGGCAGCTCCAGCCCCAATCCCGAGCTCTCTGTGAAGGGCCCTTGGTGCCAGCTGACTTTGGGTTGATGTGCCTGAGATTCCAATGCCTTTGCTTTGCATCCCAAGGGATTCTGCTGGTGGGTTTTGGCACTGAGAGCCCCCACGCTGAACCCAGGCCCTGCAGGAGCCGCCCTGAGACCCTCACAACCGAAAAACCTGGAGCCCGAGTGGCAGGTGACAGGCTGAGGTCTCCTCTCCATGGAACAGCTCCAGCAGGAGCCATGATTTCCCATCACTGCTCAAAACCACCTCAGCCTTCAGCTGGAAGAAGCCAAAACTCGAGTTCAGGTTTTGTAATTCATGACCTCATTTACGCCAAAGCCTCTCCACGGGCACCGGTTCCAAGATGCTCCAGCTCATTGCGCGTAGGTCCCTGCACAGCCAGGCACCGGCCAAACGCTTTGGGCTCTGCCCTCTGGATATTCCCAAAGCAGCTGCAAGTTCTTGTGGATTAACACAGCTCCTGGAGAGCTGGGTTGGGAATCTCCACGCTGTCACTGAGCTGGATTGGGGATCTCCACCCCGGCTGCCACAGAATAAAGAGCTGATTGTCTCCCCTGTTCCTGCCTCGGAGCAGGACGTGGGGCTGGCAAAGCCGGAGCGCGGAGCTGCACCCGGACACGGCCACACACCTGGGCAGGAGCTGGCCCTGCCCTGACACCCCTGGACTGCTGCAGAACTTCCCAGGACAAGGTCTGAGCGAGTGCCACGGGGTCCTTAATGCCCCTTCATCCCAAAGAACTCTACGCTGTGAGGAGAGTCTAGCGGGAAGCGGCAGCTCCCGGAGCATCCCGGCTTCCCAACGGCCAAGTTTACAAAAAAAAACGGGAAATAGCTCACCAAGCCACCTGCACAAAGCACGAGCACAAAGATCTGCAACAGAGACAGCAAAGCAGCTCCAGTGGGGAAAAGATCAGAATTCCAAGTGATGTCGGAGTGCAGAGGCACAAGGAGCAAATGGTTCAGGAACTGCAGCTTTCCAGAAGGTGACACTTTGGACCAGAGAAAGCAACGTGTCCCTAAGGGGACAGTGCTGACTACTCGGGAACTACAGGAATTCTGGGAGTGCTCAGGGATGGGATGGCCCCACTCATGACAGCAAACCAGGATTTCACATGCGGATCATGGATTGTGCTCAAGGATCGCTCCTGGAACGGGAGGGTGGTGCTGGGATCTCATCAGTGCGAGGGAGGATCAGGCCCAGGCCCTGCTCCTTAGAGCAGAACTCACTGTCACTACTCACAGGTGGGCAGGCCCTGGCACAGGGTGCCCAGAGCAGCTGTGGCTGCCCCTGGATCCCTGGCAGTGTCCAAGGCCAGGTTGGACGGGGCTTGGAGCACCCTGGGATAGTGGAAGATGTCCCTGCCCATGAGCTTTAAGGTCCCTTCCCACCCAGCCCGTTCCATGATCTCCAGCAGCCCGAGGTGGCTCCAGCCAGCCAGCACATCTGCCCTTCCCAGCACCCCAGACCCAGCTGGTCACATCTCCATGGCACATTCCAGAGGAAACCCAGCGGGACAAAGGGAACAGCGCCAGGCGGCGCACGGAGAGACCCCGGGGGATGTGCCAGGGGAATCCCACCCTGTGTTGCGCCCTGCAGATGGTCTAGGGGCAAACACGGCTCCCTGAGCAGGGCCAAGAGGAGAGCATGGGGCTGCTCATCCCATGCTGGATGAAAGCCTGGCACAGAAAAGCAGGGAATGAGCAAGCCAAGGACTTGGCCTGCTGCTGACTGCAGTTCCTGGATTTCTCAGCAGGAACTCCCCCCTCAGTGCTCATTCCCAGGGCCACAGGATGGGCACTGTGGGGAAGAGCATCCTGGAGGGCTGGCTCAGCAGCAGGGAGCTGGCTTGGATCTGAGAGCGGTGATCCAAACCCGAAGGGCGGCAGGGCCCCGAGTGCTCTAGGGAGGAGCACAGTGACGCTCAGCTGAGGGCCCCTCACGTCACTGATCCTGCTCTGCCTTGCCCCACTGCCAGGTGGTGTCCAGCAGCACGTGGGGGTGTGAGTTTGGGGGGAGATGAGCCAACATCAGCCAACCTCTGCTTCCCAACCCCACCCCTGGGCCAGGTGAGGCAGCCCAGGACCCCCACAGGCACTCTGAACACTCCAACCAGGCTCCAGCAGATCCCAGAGGCAAAGCAAAGGAGCCCCCCAGAGCCAAGCACAGCCCTCACACACACACAGAGGGCACAGGCAGGAACCCTCTGGAACTGCCCTTTGGAATTCCTCCTCCTGGCTGGTGCTCGTACCAAGAACTTCTCCAGGCGGGGCTGCGGGGCTGGGTGGGGCTGCAGGGGGTGAAGCAGAGCCTCGGGGCCGTGGTGGCAGCGCTCCGGCGCCTGGGATTCGGAGTGAGGGATGGGATCCTTGTGTCATCTCAAAATCACGTTGTGCGTTTCCTCGAGCTCAATGTCCCTGCTTTTCCTGCCTAGGATTCCTGAGGAACCACTTCCATCAGCTTCTGGCACAGGACTGTGGCGGAGACTGCGGAGAAAGCGAAGGGAAGGTCAGGGATCACCAACAGAAACCTGGGTCCATGAGGGAAGGGCTGAGCCCTCTGCCACCCCACCCTGAGTCCAAGTACAATTTAAGGCTTGAAATATTCCGTGGATACTCCCTGCTCCCCTCCCGGAATTCAAACCTCACCCCGGGAGCTCTGCTCCTGCAGCGAGGACTCTGCACTGCTCCAGGACTCTTGGGCACAGTTTCTCCCTGCCTGCTGATACAGCACCTAAATTTGGATGCTCTGAGTGTGAGCAGCCAAAACTGAGTCAGGAATGGCCATGGAAAATCCAAGGTGAAGCTTTTGCTTCCAATTCTGAAAGCCACGTGAGCCCACAGCCTCTTCTGAAGGACAAACCCACCCAAAGCCCCCTGGCCTGCACATGGGGCAGGGGCCACTGCCTGGCCCAGGGCAGGTGGGAGCCAAGGGACCATTCCAGGTGCAGATTTCCCAGGAAAAGGTGCTCAGCTGAAGTCATTTTATCATCCCACCCATCCAAACACTCCTCTGCTCCCTGCTCCACTCTTGTTGGAGATCACAAAATATTCCTGCCTGGCCAAACTAATTCTAAGCACAACCAAGTGAGGCTCAGATCAGTTGGAGGTGATCAAATTATCTGCAAAGGATCAATAAATCCCATTTAAAGTTCCTGTGTTTCTCACTGGACGTTTGCAGGATTATAAATGTCTGTTCCCAGAATATTTTCAATATTCTCCTTACAACCCTTTGGTGGAAGAAAACAATGAATATGGTAATTTACCACCCAGGCATTGCAAAAATGGCTTTTCCAGGAACTGAGCCTAACACTCAGGATAAAAAAGTGAGTGTGGGAGACAGGGAGAGAGAGAGAGACAGGGGGAAAAGAAGAATAACGAGTGCTGAGCACTGCTGAAAGCCTTTTTCTTCCTCCTGAAACACCCAGCTAAGGCTAGGCACTTCTCCTTGTCTGCTTTTCTAGGTCAGCCCCTTGCAGGAGAGCGGGGAGGCAGCTGCTGAGTTCAGTTCCTCGGACAGCAGGGATTGACTTGGTGGGTTCAGGGGTTGAGGCAGAGGTTCTGTGTGCCAAGCACGGGCTCTCCATCCCTGCAAACACACCCTGGCCTTGTGGCAGCTGGTGGGAAACCTTGGAGCAGATCCCTTACAAATAATCCTGAGAGAACACATCCAGGGACCTTCTCTTCCCTCTGCTCCGCTGCCACAGGGGGATGCCAAGGAAAGCTTTGCCTGGATCCCAAATGTTAGCGCTGGCTAAGCCATGGATTGGGACTAATTGTGGATTTTCAGCAGTCAAATGGAGGCCAGCTGCGCTCAACCCTTCCTACACCACTGGGAAGGGATTCTCTGCTGAGCCAAGGCCTGGCCCTGGGCTTTTCCAGGAGCAGGGAGTTAAGCTCTGCTGCTAACAGCCTGTCTGCCAGGATTAAAAACCCCAAAAAACATGGTATTGGACTTAAACTTTGCCATTATTGCACATCAGGATGCATTCTGGGTGCTTGGCAGACATGGCAATCATCAGGATAAACTTGTTCCCGTGAAAGAAGAATGGATCAGAGCCAGGAGTTTGGAAGCTCCTCCACAGGGAGGAGAGCCAGCACTGCCAGCTGCAGCACAGCTCTGGGAAACTTTCTGGGAGCCAGAGCTGCTCCTCCCTGGAGATACTCACAGATGCCCTGGAGAACCCACTTGGGCTTGTTTTGCCACCAGACCCCGAAGAAGTAAATGGGGATCCCACTGAGGATGATGGCAAAGCCGATCCCACATTCCTTGGGCGTCATCCAGAAGGAAACGGCGATGAGGAACAGGCAGGCCAGGATGAAGAAGATGGGCAGGCAGATGTTCACCTGAGCAGGGAGCAAGGGACAGGTCAGGAGATGGGTCAGGGGAGCAGGGGAGGCTTTCCAGGAGTTTATCCAGCCTGGGGAGGGATGGAATGATTGTTCCCCCATGGCCAAGAGCCTTTCTCAGCACCGTTTTGGACCTCAGTTCCATAATTCCGTAATTCCTTACCCAAATCATCTGCACCAACAGCACCAAACCCAGCAGAGACACAGCACAAGCTGGGGCTGCTTCCCAGGGGACTCCAAGCAGGGTTCTCACCAGAGCAGCCCAGCTTTGAGAAGAAAACCCCAAAACCTAAGGGAACACGCAGCCAAGATTCTCTTTGGGAAGGTGCCGGTCCAGGCCCGTGGATTTGTTTCCCTGTGGGTGCTGCTGCCTGGCACAGAGCCGAGTGTGCTGTGGGATGAGGGAAAATCAGCCTTTGGGGGAGAGGCACCGGACTCTGACAGGATCTTGGCCTCCCCCCAGATGGGACACGGGGCTGCCAAGCTGGCCAAGGACACCGGGGACAGAGCTGGGCACGGGGCCGGCTGCTTTAGCAGGAAACTATTTTAGGGGAATTCCATGGGGTACAGAGTTACACGGAGAGCCACAGCCTGGGATCTGTCCTGGGGGAGTGTCACTCATGGAGAGATGCCACCACAACACCCCAGCCCCGTCACCCAGAGCCCCCTCACTGTGCTGTCCCCAAGGCAGCTCTTTGTGCTCCTGCACGGGTTCAGCAGCAGGGACACCTCCTTCAGCTACAACACAGCACTTCCCTGCAATCCCAGCCTGTCTTCCACGCAGGACCAGCAGCTGGGCCTCCCCTGGTGCTGGGAAGGGATCTGGGGAGGAACCCCCTGGCAGTGCCCACCCCGTTCTCACCTTGATGGGCCTCTCCAGCTCCGGCTTCTTGTACCGCAGCCACATCATCCCGATGATGGCCAGGGCCACACACAGCCAGTTGAAGAAGCTGAAGAAGTTGATGACTGAGAAGATGTTGTTGGAGAAGGCATAGAGCAGGGTCATGACACACTGAATCCAGGGAAAAGGCCATTAGGAAAGGGAGCAGGCAAAACCATCTATGTTACAGCACTAAACAGGGGGATTTAGAGGAAATACCTGCCAGGAAAGTGATCCCATTGACTCATTTTTATTTATTTAACCCATTTTCAATGGGTGCCTGGAACCATTTCATAAGATCATGGAATGGTTTGGGTTGGAAGGACCTCAAAGCTTAAAGGACCTCCAGTTCCAACCCCCTGCCATGGGCAGGGACACCTTCCACTACCCCAGGGTGCTCCAAGCCCCGTCTGACCCGGTGTTGGGCACTGCCAGGGATGGGGAGAATTCAAGACAGAAGCGGACAATGAGGCCATGATGGGGAGGGTCCATCTCCTGCAGGCACGTGCAGGAATGGCTGTGGCTCCATTCCAAAGGGATCCCAGCCCTGGTCCCTCCCCCCAGCCCGGCCCCAGGGCCTCACCGTGAACACAAGGGATGGGACGGGGGTGAGGAGCCGGGGGTGGATCATGGACAGGATGGAAGGCAGGTGCCCCTCTCGGGATCCCACGAAGAACAGCCTGGGAGGGGACAGGGAGGGGACACAGAGTCACAGCCCTGCAGGGCTTTGTGTTCAGCACACAACAAGTGGGGCCAGCCCAAGCTCGGCCCTGAGGCAGGACTGGAACACCAGGCCTGGAACACCAGCCCTGGCTCACAGGGGAGGCTGGAGGTGGCCAAGAAATGCAGGAAGGATGGATTTATGTCCTGCTCTCCAGGGACAGCACTTCAGTGACTCCTCAGACAACCCAGGGATGTGTCAGAGCCGGAACCATCTCAGTCCTGCCTCTCCCCAGCCTTTCTCCCCTTCCCGAGGGATTCTCATCCCTGAAGTTTCCCAACTTTCTGCTTTTCATTAAAGCCACTTTCTCACCAGCCCCGAGCCCTGAGCCTGTGTCTGGTTCTGGTTTATTGACCTCACCAGGACTTTGCTTGAGGGACAGAAGATTAAGAGCACTGAAAGGTTGCCTTTAATCTGGTTTTAAAGCCTGACTTTGTCTTCCTGCATTCCCCACGTGGCCTCCAGGCCCTCCAGACTTTGTGTCTGCCCACAGCCACTCTCTGGAGGAGAACTCCAAAGGAAGAGGAATTAAGCACAGCACATAAACAAAACCCACAGGATTGAGCAAGGCACCTACCGGGAAGAAGTGAAGAGAGATCCATTGACAGACCCAAAGCACGAGAGCCCAACAAAGACAGGGATGATCCAGGCCATGACACCGAGGTGGTAGTTCCCAAAATCCTAAATGGGGGACAACGAGATGCATTTCACACCCACAATGTCCCAAAAAACTCAGAGCTGCCCACAAAGAATATTTGGAGAAATCTCAACAAACGACACAGCTCGGTGCTGAAGCTGTGACGGAGCTTCTCATATTCCCACGTGCTGCTGCTCTTTCCTGAAAAAGCAGATTGTGGAATCACTCAAACCCATCAGCAGCCAGCCCTTCCCTCGGGGCCAGGACACGACATTTATCCAACAGCTATCGGAAAGTTCAAGAGCAAACGGAAACTGTGAGGAAACTCAGACAGCAGCTGCTGCCAAGTGCTGAGTCAGGAGCTGGGACACAGCCCTGGGGACACGCAGGGACCTGGCCCTGCAGCTTTTTGTCGCAGGCTGAGCCTGTGCTGCTCCACTGCGGGTCTGCACCGACAAGATGGGATGGATTTCCAGCCTCTGCTGTTCCAGGCCAGGCTGGATGGGGCTTGGAGCAGCCTGGGATAGTGGAAGGTGGGGTGGGATGGGTTTTAAGGTCCCTTCCCACCCAAACCAGGATTCCCTGCAGCACAGGCTGTGGCTGGAGCAGGGCCTTGGTCCCAAGCCAAAGGATGGAGCGGTGTCACGTGAGGGGCTCAGCTCATCCTGGGCTGGGAGAAACACCCTGAAGCCCTGAACAATCCTGGTCAGGCTCAGTCTGCAAGGTCGGCTCCCTTCCGAAGCCATCAGCGTTCCTGACCACACTGGCATTTTAATTAACAGAAGCATTATTTCTCTCTCTTAATTAAAACAAAGAAGACACGGAGAGAGAACAATCCAGTTCAGTGTTGACTGAGTGACCTTTCCCCATAAATATCGAGCTCTGGTAAGTGATGAGCAGTCACAAGGCCAGCAGCAACCTTCCCCAGCTCAGAATGAAGAGCAGCACTCAGTGCCACCCTCCCTGCTGCCCGGGATAATCCCCTCGGGATCACGCTGTTCCTCCCTGCTCCCGTCACAGCTGCTCTTTATCTCCTGCTCAACATCAGGGCTTCTGTAAGCAGCCCTGCCCAGCCTGGAACAAAGCAGGAGATGTGTGCAGTGATTCCAAGGCAGATTTCACCTGCTCTGGGATGAGTCAGGCTGGAGCAGCAGCAGGGATCTTACCACGGCCACGGCCTCGGACGTCAGCATCTGCTCCGTGCTCAGCGTGGTGAAGTAAGCCAAGTTGGTCAGCACATACACCAGAGTGACGACAGGCAGGGAGATGATGATAGCCAGAGGCAGGTTTCTAGGAAAAAAAACATCCACTGTCCTGGAGCAGCTCAGAGCGGGGAGCTGCTGATCGCAGGGATCGCCGCCCTCCTGCGCTCGCTCGCTTTGTTTGAGCCGCTCTGTTCTCCGGCTTTTCCGTGTGTCCGGTGTCCCAGGCACACACTGCTCCCATGGGAGAGGGGATATCCACAAGGGAACGGGCTGCCCAAGGAGTGGTGGAGTTCCCATCCCTCAGAAAACACGGATGTGGCACCTGAGGACACGGTTAGTGGCGACCATGGTGCTGGTTCACGGTCTTAAAGGTCTTTTCCAGCCTTAAGGACTCCGTGATTCCCTGAACAGCCTGGAGGCTGCAGATGGAGAGGGAAGGATCATGGCAGAAGGGACTTTTTGCGTGGAGAGGCTCCATGCAGGAGCACAAATCCAAGATCACTGCAGATTGATTAAAAATACCCAGCGGCACCAGCACGGGGATTCTCGCTGGGCAGAGGAGCTCCCTTGTGCTGGGGGGATTCCTGTGGGAGATGGGAACCTCAGGGGTGCAGTGGGCAGCTTTAGGCTCTGCCTAAACTCAGCTGGCTGGGCTGAGAGAACTCAAAGAAAAGGAGTTCAGGCACAGCTGAGTGGGTCTGTGACCAGCCTGTGCTGGTACAAATTTGCCTTTCCCAACAGTTTAACTTCATTTGAGAACGGGAAGTGAAAAAGGAAACCCTGCTTGGTGCCGCCCTAATTGGTCCAGCAGAGCCCCAAGCTGCAGGAGCAGAGTCAAATACCACGACTGCATCCAGCAGACATGAAAATAATTGCAAAATGCAGCCCCCCTTTCGCTGTTTCTCTGGGAAGGGGCGGATCCAACCCTGTGCTTCCCAGCAGGACCAAAGCACCCCCGGGGTCAGCCAGGACGGGCTCTTGCACAAATGCCCCCGAGGCTCAGCTCTCAGCAGCTCCCAGGCACCTTCCCTGGAGCAGAAGGGATTTCTCAGCACTGTCCTGCTCTGCTGAGGGCCCCAAATAACCCCGAGAGGCACGAGCAGAGCAGGAAGCAGCTCTTGCTCAACAGGATGGGAAGAGCACGGGACAAACACGTGGAGAGCAGCACAAACACGCGGAGAGCAGCACAAATGCTCGGTGGGAGTTTAACTGAGGCAGAAATAAAGCCCTGAGTGCTCTCTCCTGGCCCATAACTCACAGAGGTGTCAGGCCAAGGAAGCAGAGATTTCTCCCAGCGCTGATAACACGGCACGGGAGAGCAGGGAAAACAACAGCCCTGCTCCTGCAGGGATTATTGTTCCCTTTCCCTGATTCCAGGGAGGTGGAAGGTCATTAGTCCATCTTGTTTTCTCTTTTTCCAGATAAAGACCTTGGCTTCCTCCTCTGTTAAACACACGAGGAAGGGGCTTCCCCAAAACAGCAGCTTTTCCCCCAGGGAGGCCATGCCAGGACTCACACCTACCTGTAGGGATTTATCATCTCTTCTGTCACAAAATTCAAGTAATTCCTGCAATTTCAAAAGGACAGGGGTTAACTCTGGTTAGTCCATGGCATAAATAAAACCCTTCAGTTAAACTCATCTGCACAGGGATTCCAGGAGGGGCACAGGGACTGATCCTGTGGGAAAACTTAGGATGGCTGATGTTCAAGGCCAGGTTGGACAGGGCTTGGAGCAACCAGGGATAGTGGGAGGTGTTCCTTCCAACGCAAAGCATTCCATGATTCCATGATCAGGAGCCCTGCAGGGCTCCAGTTTGGGATTGACTGGGAGTTGGAATTGAGTTCGGTGTGGAAGGAAGAGAGAGGGCTGTGCCTTACCATCCTCCGTAGGCAAAGAGGCCGCTGTACAGAGCCAGCACGATGTTCCCAACGCCCACCTTGGTGCCCTCGAACGATTTCTCAGGGGTCAGATTTTCCACGTCACCTGCAGGACACAAACCCCGCTCAGTGCCACGGGATCTGAACCCCAAAGGCCTCCAAAGAAACCTGGAGGCAAGAGCTGCTCTTAGGATTAATTATCTTAATTATCACCCTGCTGCTTTTCGGGTTATGCTGAGCACGGGCACGTTTTCCCTCCAGTTTTCCAGGGATCAATCCAGCTGGGCTCATCCCCAAATGGTGACCCCAAAACCACATCCCAAGCAAGGACCGACTCCTCCAAACTTTCCCACGCTGCAACGTGCTGTCACCAAGGTGATGTCCCAGAGACATCCTGGGGACCTTCCTGCTGGAAGATGCTTTGCAAACAGAGATTGTCACGTTGTCCTCTCAACTCGATGCTGCTGGCCTTCGATAAAGCCCCAGGATTTCCTGCGCTTTCACCAGCCACCCAAACCCCCAGAAACCCAGGATTTCCTCCAGTCCCACCAGCCACCTGATAAAGCAGAGGCCTGTGGGAATCCCTTTGATTGAGGGAAGTCAGGTTCTGGGGGGTTGGATATCAGAAGTCACCTTCTTTAGGGGCCTGATGATCAGAAGTTCCTGTTGTGGATCTGCTTTTGAAAGAAAATGCCCGAAATAGAAGATTTGATTGTGCCTCTGGTCCCAGCTCTCCCCGAGCAGCCCCAGGTTTATTTATTTTGCTTTCAAACGCCCCACAGTTGTTTTGTTCCTTGTATTTGATGCAGGGTCTGGCTGTGGGACGGGGATGGCAGAGCCTCGCTCCCAGCCCCAGAGCAGGGAACGTGGTGGGATCCAGAGGGGCACCTCTGCACCCTGGGGGAGCCCATGTGATTCCTCTTAGGGCACGGATCTCTCCTAATCACCCCAGCAACAGCATCACAAGGCAGTCAGCAGGGGCTGCAGCTTAACCCTTCACCCCTCAGCACAGGTGCTGCTGGAAAAGCACAAGGATGCTCCAACAGCAGGAATTTTCCCTCTGGATGGCCGCTCTTCCCATCTCACACTGGAAATTCTCCCTCCCCTGTGCTGCTGCTGCAGAGGCTGGGTGACAAACGTGGATGCACTGGCCCTGGAACACCTCCCACTCCTCTTCCCAGCGCTGGGAAAGAGGGATTTTTCCCGGCAGCACCATCGGCCTCCCGGAGCATCTGTCACTCATGGGGCTGCTCCAAACCCCTGCCAGTGCCACAGAGCTGCCCCATGTGTGGGGGAGAGCTCCATCTCCTCTTCCCTCCTCCTTCCCTGACCCATCCTCATCCTCTCCTTGCAGGGGATGCTGTGGGTGTGAGCTGCAGGCCTACGGCAGCAGCTCATCCACAGGCTGGGAATCCATCTGGAGTGGGAAACCCAAGGCTCCTCCTGCCCAGATCCCAATCCCAACTGCTGTTCTCTGCTGGAGTCACCTCTTCCCCTCGCACCAGGAAGGTCTTTCCTGCATCTCCCTTGGGATGTGCTGGATGTATTTGATGCCCTGGAACCCGTGATCCTCCTCAGCAAAATGCACCAATCCTTTGTAAAAACACATCCCAAAATGCACCAATCCTTTGTGAAAACACATCCCAAAATGCACCAATCCTTTTTAAAAACACACCCAAGTGCAACAGGAGAGCCAGGAAATGCAGAGAGTGCTAAAAGGCTGAGTTTAACCTCAATTCCTGCCTTGCAGGTTCTCCCAAAATCCCATTTTAGCCCAGGTGAATCAAAGGGCTGAGCAGGGGATCACATTCCACTGCATCCCTTGGGCTCAGCTTTCCCCACCTTTTTCTGCCCTTCCTGAATAATTACCAGTCTGGTTCTTTCCAAGCCTTTTGTTCTGGGAATAAGAGACATTTTTTGTTCCTAGTGCCTGTAATTAACTACTACCTAAGCACATGGATGGACAGGGAGAGCAGGAGGCTCTCCAGGCATTTCAAGCACCCCTCAGGATGTCTCTTCTCAAAGGTCTCGGGCTCTCCAAGTTCCCACCCCAATCCATGGATCATCACCACCCAGGAGGATGCTCCCATGTGGGAGAAGCACAAGCACCACTCCATTTCTTGTCCACAGCTGGACACCAGCTCTCCCAAAATCCTCCTTCTGTCTGTCACAGGCAAAACCCTCTCAGGCCAAATGTTCCTTTCCCTGACGCAGCCAACACCTCACTGCCCTTCCCACCTCACCTTCGGAGAGCTGGAGCTCCCCAAAACCTCCCAGTGAGTTGTTAAACTCCCCATTTCTGTGCCCCAGGGTAAAATGGATTTAGCAACATGTCAGGACACAGTTAAATAACCAGAGGAGTGCCCATGTCTCACCATCCTCAGCATTAAAAAATTCTTCCTTATATCTAACCTAAACCTGCCTTCTTCCGGTTTAAAACCATTACCCCTCACCCCCTCAACAGACTCTGCTAAAAAATCCCAGAATTATTTAGGTTTGATCGTAATTTGGACCTTTGATCCAACCCCACCCTGTCAACCAGACTGGGGTGTGCTGGGGGAGGAGAGGAGAGTGACTGCGCTGGACCATCTACAAAACCCCCCAGCCACTCCATCCTTCAAGCCTCGACAATTCCAGGCCCCAGGCTTTGGGATCTGCAGCCTTTGGATCCAGGCAAGGGTTACAAATGTGCAGGTGAGGCTGCCAAGCTCAGCCTCGGGGGCATCCCGAGCCCATCCCTGCCCGCCCCAGCTCCCACCCCACTCTCCCCAGGCCCGGCCCTGCCCGTGCCCGCGCCCCGGAGAGCCCGAGCCTGGTTTGAACCGGCTGTTCCACCGCACTCTGCTCTACAATTAACCAAATTAAGGTAACGAGCTGTGACACAAAGCCCATTTGCTGCTCCTCCCGCTGCCAAGACTGCGGTAATTGTGCCGGGTCAGCCGGGGCCCTGCTGCGGGAGGGACCCGCGTGAGGCGCTGCGTGTTCGGGCCCTTCCTTCAAAAATGTTCATTTGCTCCCCAGTCATGTCTGGTCTGGTTTTAATAGCACAGCAATCTTCTCCTGCACAAAGCATTGCAGCGTAATTAAAGATTTTCAGCTTGCCCCAACAGCGAGGAGAGGGAACACGGCCATGCAGAGAGGGGGCCCTCAGCACGGGTGTCTGTACCCAGAACCCCAGAGGAGGAGATGGGCTCGGTGCTGAGCCATTTCCTGGGAAAAGCAGCGAGAATTCAAGGGACTGAGTCAGGAAAAGAAGAGAGAGGCAGGGGCCACAGTTGGGAGAGCATCCCTGGGGAATCGGCGCTCCTGGGAAGCGCAGCTCGGCACCCACAGGAGCTGCTGGGTTCTTCCTTTCTGGCTGCTCCTCTCTGGTTGTTCCTCCCTGGTTTCTCCTCGCTGGCTGCCCCTCTCTGGTTGTTCCTCCCTGGTTTCTCCTCTCTGGGGCCAGCCCTGAGCAGCAGCCCCTGAGCGTGGCCCTACAGCAGGGGTGTTGCTGGGCTGTAACCCTGGAGCAGGGAGGGCACCCAAGGAGCAGCCGCAGCTCCCCGGTCACGGCCCGGCTCCGAGAGTCGGCTGTGGACAGGCTGAGTCCTTTCCCCTGTTCCATGGAAAAGTTCCTCTGCTCCCAGGGTCGGGGAGCTCTGCCGGAGACATTTGTGATATTTTTCTCCTCAGGGTGACCCCAAGGGACCTGGGCTCACCCCTCACGACTCCAACTTCACAATTCCGTTTCCAGGGCTCCCCCCGGACACTCCTGAGGCCACACAACGTGCTGTCACCTTTCCCACCTCCTCTGCATCCTGCTGAGCCACCAAAAAACCTCCCAAGCAAACACCTCCTGATTTTCACAAACTGGTATTGAACAAAAAACAGCTCCCACGTCCTTAAAACTGGTATTGAACAAACAACAGCTCCCACCATCCTTAAAGGCCAAGCCTCCAGGTCAGAGTTATCAAAACAGGCAGTGCGGGTCTCAGCTTCTGTATTTCGAGCTGGTGTTTTTACAGTTTGGTTCTTTGCTTGGTTTGGGGTTTTTTGTTGTTATTTTATTTCTTTTTGGACAGCAGCTCCACACTTTTCCAAAGCAAAAGCCCAAACAGGCCTAACTCTGCCCTTAAACCTGCACTAGCCAAAACTTTTCTGCGCAGAGAGGGCAAGGAAACAATTATGTGAGCAGAACTGAGCTCTGCTCCCGCAGGGGAGGGCAGGGCAGGGCAGGGCAGGGCAGGGCAGGCACCTCCATCCCCTCGGGCTGCGGAGAATCCAGGATTAGGGAGTGAGGCCCATAAAACACAATTGTGTGGGATCAGCCCCGCAGCGTTGGACACCTGATTAATCTGCAGCAGGAGGCTGCCGTGGGTTGGGACACAGGGTGTGGCAGCTGTCCCTGTCCCTTCCCTGAGCGTGGTCCCTGCGGTCCCTTTGTGCCTCAGGGACACACCGGGAGGGAGGTTCCCTATCCATTGGGTTGGGCTCTGGCTGCCAGGGAGGATCCAGGGTGGGAGTCAGGCGTGGGCTGCGTGGGGAACATCCCCCTGCTCTGGGCTCCAGACTCCTCTCACAGCTCCAGCCCCGTGTCCCAGGCTGTGGCCAGGAGCCTTGGCCGACCATGGAATCCTGGAATGGTTTGGGTGGGAAAAGACCTCAAAGTTCATCCCATCCCACCCCCTGCCATGGGCAGGGACACCTCCCACTATCCCAGGCTGCTCCAAGCCCCATCCAAGCTGGTCTGGGACACTTCCAGGGATCCAGGGGCAGCCACAGCTTCCCTGGATGCCCCTGTCCAGGGTCTGTCCCAGGGCACAATCCCAGCCAGCTCTGCCACCCCACCCCGATATTGTTTGTAAAAAGCTGTTTAAAGGTGATGTTGTGGCTGGAAATTCTGAACTCTGCTGGGAGGGGTCTGAAAGTACCAGAAGGAAGATTCAGACCTTCAGTGAGCAGGGTTTGGCTCCTAAAAAGGCCGTTTTTAGTACTCCAGGTGCAAAACGGCGTCTGGCCCTGTGCGGTTGAGACATCTGGGTGCTGCTTTCATTTATCACATCCCTTTTGCTAGAAAACACCCCTTTGGCCTCTGGCTTTCTCCCTGGGGGTTATTTTGGTAGTTCCCAGTCCACATTTTTTTCCCTGCCTTTTTTTTTAGTGAAGAATCCCATTATTGACAAAGAAGGAAGGAAAGCTGAGTCCTTCTTCCTTTCCTCCCAGGCTTGGAGCACCCTGGGATAGTGGAAGGTGTCCCTGCCCATGACTGGATGGGCTTTAAGTCCCTTTCCACCCAAACAATTCCATGAAAAAAAAAAAAAAAAAGCCCAAATTAACCCCAAACCTCCTGCCCAGTCTAAGCTCTGCTCTGGAGTTAAACCTGCCTGCTCTGTCCTTAAGTGACCCCGTGCTGCTCTGGCAGATGCAGCTCTGCCTCCCTGACAGCCCAAAGGAGTCAGGGAGAAAAATGCTGCTGCCACCCAACAGCTGCTGGAGGCACCACAGACCAGGACTTTCACACCAGGCATCAGCCAGGGAAAGGGACAATATACAAAGGGACAATAAATCCAATAAAAGCAATTCAATAAAATCAGTGTTAAATTCTATTGCTCTGAGTCCCAAAGGCCCAGTTCCAGGTTTTCAAGCAGAGCTGCTGGTGAGGGATCACAGCAAGGGCTGGAGCTGCATCCCTGCTCCAGCTGCTCAAGGACAGAAACACTCCAGAAACTCTGAGGCATCATCCACAGGAAAAAACAGATGTAAAACATGCCTGTGATATGGGGTTTTTTCTAATTTTTTGACATCAAAACCTTTCCTGAACTTCCTCACCTGTAAAAAGCATGAGGGTGTCCTTAACACCCGAATTTTTCGACTATTTCACACCTCAGTCAGTTTTTAAGGGAAGGTTTTAAGGTGCAGGTGTGGAGGGGACATACCCACAGACATTGTGTCACATCCAGGGCAGAAATACCCCTCAAACCTGCTGTCCAACCCTTCTCCATGATCCAGTCCCAGATATCCCCCTCCCCAGGTGAGGAATACGGCCAAAAAATACCCAGTTGGACAGAAAGCAAATTGAGAGAGCTGGTAAAAGGAGAAAACCAAAATAAACCTTGTTTTTATAATACTGGAGTGAAAAAACTCTGATCCTCTCTATGTTTTAAGTTATTTCTATTATTTAAGTAAGTTATTTCTATAATTAAGCGTTTAAATAAGTTATTCATTATTTATTTTAAGTTTAATTAATTTATTTCTATTATTTCCAGGCTGTAATCTGGAGGCCAAACACAAAGTTTTACACACCAACACCCAGATCCAGGACTTTTCAAACCACACATCTCCAGCCCCAGAGAGGCTTTTAAAAGTTTCATTTTTGTATTAATAAAATAATTTCATCCCAGACAGCTCAGTTCCACTGAGTCAACCTCCAAGCACTTGAAAAGGCTGAGCAGGAAACCAAATTCCAGCCTCCTCCTTTGGAAAGGGCATGGAAGGAGTGATGGGAAGCAGCTGCTGACAGGGAAATGCTCTTTCCTGTGGGGCAAAATTGCCAGAGGCCTTTGTCCTTGAGAGATTCCTGCTCTCCTGCAAATCAGGGAAAGAGCCAGGGAAAGGATAAAAAGAGAAAAAGCCAAGAGCTGAAGGTGGGAGGTCAGTGCAGAGAGGTTTTTGGGAAGGCACAGAAATTTCCACATTGCAGCAAGAAACGTGGCATCGCTCCTCCCGTCTGTCTGTGGATATGGGAACACAAACCAGCAGTGGGACAGGAACCAGTAAAACCAGTTTGTTGTCCAGAGCATCCTGGGAATATACAATCCTATCTGCCCTGAAACAGCAGCCCCAGACAAATCTGGGTGCGGATTTCACCCCCAAACCAGCTGCCAGCTCGGCTGCATTCACCCAGCTCTGGTGGGAAGAGTCCTCCTTGTCCAAAAAAACCCATTGGAACGGGCACAGCAGGACACAAGGGAGTGGAAATGTGGCTCTGTGTGGGACACAGCTGGAGGACAGGGCAGTGTTTTCCCACTGTCGCTGAAAATGGACATTTTTGTGCTTTCCTTGAATTAAAAAAAAAAAAAAAAA
>VXBT01011514.1:258016-292160 GCA_013400235.1 Oriolus oriolus
AGAAGAAGAAAAAAGACAATCTCTTGCTGTATCCCTGCTAAAAGCATGGAGTCACCGGGAATGATGGAAAGGAAAACGGAGCAAGGTGCAAACTGCAGGTGGGAGCTGAGGGAGGGCCAGGAAAGGAGCTTGCACATTCTTAAGGACTTAGCAGAGAGCCTGGAACTTCCTTAAGGAGATTAATGGAATCCACGTTGGAGCCCAAGCAGAATCCCAGCTGTGGCACAGGGACTCAGGCAAGCAGGAACGCGTCACTCGGGACAAGGAACCGGGATCTGCTGTGGATCCCAAGGATCCCGCTCTGATCCAGGCTGGTTTGAGTGCTGGGTGCTCAGGCAGGGAGAAAAGGTCTTTGCCTCCAGGGGTTACTGTCCAGGAACTGCTCTGATCTCCCTGCCAGGTGGTTCAGCAGGAAAATAAATCCCGTGGAATTCCCTGCCCTGCAAGGTCTGCACAGCCACCAACACCTGAAACTGCAACAAACTTCAAAGGAAGTCAAACAGCTCCGGGGGCACGGGAGGGGAGGGGGGATTTTTACTGCACACAGGGCAGAAATCCCTTCTTGGTTACAGGCAGAAGTCAAGGGGAATCTTGTGGATTTCCACCTGAAGAAGCAGGGCAGAAAGTGGCTCAGCCTCCTCCAAAAAGGCCAAAAGAACAGCACATTCTGAAGATGTAAATTAAGATTATATCTGCAAACAAAGCCCAGTTGTAAAGATCTTCATGGTAAAATGTTAACCACCTAAAAGAGCTTTACAGTGACTTATCCTTTTCCTCCTGGGAGAGAATCAAAAGGCTCAGCAGAGCAGGCTGGGGAGCTGGGCAGAGGGAGGAGGTGTATTTTGTGATAAGCCTCAAACAATGTCCCTGTTGAGTGTCTGCACTGAGCTGGAAGAAAATAAAACCTCTGACAAAGCAAGAAATTCTGCAAAGACAGCACTGGCTCCCAGAGCTGGGACAGGAATTAGAGACACACAAGCACACACAGACACACCCCCCGTGCAGGGACAGGATTCCCTGGAGATTTTATCCCCTTTTTAGTATAAAATAAGGACTGGACTGCTCCCCAAGAAATGTTTATTCCCACAAAACTCACATGAAAAAGCCACACTTTGGTTTAAGTGTGAGTTAATTGGGTTTGGAACAAACTCAAATGGGTTTGGAACAAACCATCTCCCTGCTTTGAGAGGATTTTATGTGTGCATGAAGCAAACCAGCAGAACCACCAGAAAATCTGCTTTATCTTCCCATTTTTATCTCCTTTTCCAGGTGCCAGTGCCAGCCGAGAGCTCCAATCCCTCTGCTCCTCTTGGGCTCTGCAGCCCTGCCTGAGCCAGGTGTCCCTGGGTGACCCAGAGCTGGCCTGAGCCACTCCACACCTGGAACAGGATGAAGGGAAATGTGCAGGGGGAGTTTGTGGAAGGATTCAGATGACTGGGAGTGGTTTGCACAGGCAGAAATTCTCAGTGAGCAAAAGGCCGCGCGTTACAAAGAGATTTCCCAGTGCAGCAGCGCCAACATTTTCACTCCCTGCAATCCCAAAGGGAGAAGCCACAGTCTCTGTTTAAGTGGAAAGGACTTTAAGCGGTTTCAGTAGCACGAAACGAAGCCTGGCAGTGATATAAAATATAAAATCCCACAAATAAAATGCAAAACCTCAGCCCTTGGCAAAGCTGAAAACATCCCCCCAAGCACCCACGAGAACAGAGGAGGTTTGCAAAGCTCTGGAGCACCCGGGGTTGGACTCCTGGGCTTTGTCCCTCATCCTGTTTCACCTGCCCGGCCCCAAAAGGAGAAAAGGAGCAGCACTCACCCTTTGCCAGCTGCACGAAGCCCAGGATGATGATGAGAGCCAGAGCCAGCAGCTTGGCCGCAGCAAAGGCGTCCTGCACACGGGTGGCAGCCTTGACGCTGTAGCAGTTCACAGCTGTGAGCAGCACTGAGGGCACACACAGGGACAAGGTCAGCACCCAGCGAGACACTCCCGACGCACCCAAAATCACAAGGAATCTTTAGATGGGATATATGGAAGGAATTCCACCCTGTGAGGGTGGGGAGGCCCTGGCACAGGGTGCCCAGAGCAGCTGTGGCTGCCCCATCCCTGGCAGTGTCCAAGGCTGGATGGGACTTGGAGCACCCTGGGATGGTGGAAGGTGTCCCTGCCCATGGCAGGGGGTGGAATGAGATGATCCCCAAGGCCCCTTCCAACCCAAGCCGTTCTGTGATTCCTTCTTGCCTTAACAACCAACCAGAGCCTCTTCCCAGAAGAGAAGCTCGTTGGAAGCTCTGCAGCCTCCCACTTCTCAGTTCCACCCTGTATTTTGGCAGTAAGTGGTGTGAATGGTGCCCGTGGTCCTTGGGACGTGGAGTGGCGCTGCTCCACTGGAAAACACTCCTGAGGGCCTGGGAATATCGGGCCTGACTGCACCCCCAGCACCAGCGGCCACAGCCCCTGTGCCATCCATCCCATTTAGTGCTGCTGGTGTGTGGAAACACTTTGGGAATGTCAGGCTGAGCCTCCAGGACTGATCCATGGGAATTTTATAACAACAGCACCCCAAAGGCTCCTGGAATGACCCTGCTGAAGGGAAAGGAGCTGGGCTTGCCCTGACCCCGGGCTGGACACAAACAACACCTGCAGGTCACTGGGGCAAGGTGGGAAGAGGAGCTGGAGCTGTGGGAAGCCCCATCCTCTGTTCATCAGTGCCAGGGACAGCTGTAGGGCTGTGCCAGGGCTCCCTGGGCATGGAGGAGAGGATTTCCCAGCATGGCACTGCCTCCCCAGCAGCATCTGTTTGCTGAGAAGCTCCCGCTGCCCACAAGGTGCCCTGTGGTTAATGCAGCTACTGGGGTTTATTTCCAACCTTTTTTTGCCATATCCCTCCCCCTTTCTCCTGTGCATCCCGCTCCTGCCAGTGTGACATTCGTGCCAGGCAGGGCACAGCCTGAACCAGGCCTTGTCTAAAGCCCCAGAGCTGCTCCTGGCCGAGCTTTACCTGCTGCAGAGCAAACAATGGCCAAGCTCTGCTGCCCTCACGAATCACTGACCATTTTGGTGCCCTGCTCCCCACCCCGAGCCTGCTGCTTGTTATGGACACAGGCAGATGTCACACTGGGGGTGACAGTGCCCACGTCCTGGATGCCCTCCCTCCAGCCCAGTGACCCCTGGCTGTGCCCTGGCCAGCCCCAGCCCTGAGCGCTCACCAGCAGCACAGGGAGGAGCAGATCCCAAATCTCTTCCTGGAGCTGGGGGCTTTTCCCTGCAGGATCCTTTCCCAACTGGCCTCTGCCCTCACGCAAGGGCTCTTTCCCAGAGCCCACAGCTCCTTTTCACAGGAGCCCAAGGCCTCAACCAGAGCCAAACAGCTGCTCCCCAAAACATCCCAATCCCACTCTCCTGAGGGTGTGAGCTGGATCTGCACTCCCAGCTTAGAGCCCGGAGCATCCGATCCCAGAATCAGGAGTTTGGGTTGGAAAGACCTTAAAGATCCAGTGCCACCCCTTCTGCTATCCCAGGGTGCTCCAAGCCCCATCCAAGCTGGCCTTGGGCACTTCCAGGGATCCAGGGGCAGCCTGTGCCAGTGTCCCAGGATCCGATGGCTTTCAGGACCACTGGCTCCTTCCCCACCCTCCCATCTCCAGAATCCGCTGCCATTTCAACACGAGAGCACTTAAAGTGTGGAGAAGTGAGAGCTGCATGTGTCAGGAAGGAAAGCACATGATCCAGTGCATCCTACAGGAGTGACAGCCACAAGTAAACAAGGACTGCAGATGGATTTCGTACCGTGCCCTTGGAGCCCCTTTGGGAGTGTGGCTGACACTGAAATGACCCTGAGCTGTTTTTGGGGAAGCAGAGCCGTGCTGGGGTCACAGGACAGCACGAGCTGGGCTCTGGCCAGCAGCAGGGGGGAGTGATTGTGGTGACAGATGTGCCACACCACTGTCCCCGTGCCAGGGCCCTCCGCCCCGCGCTGCTCCGGGAGATTCGGGACAGGGACAGTCCCACCATGGCCAGGCCTGAGGGTTCTCAGCCCCTGGAGCAGCCCTGTGCCTGCAGGGTCACAGCTCTGTCACCACACTGGGACACTGACAGCAGGGAGGAGGAAACACAGCTGAACCAAGTGACCTTACAGTGCTACAGGGGACAAGGAAACACAGGGAATGTCACCCAGCAAAACTCACAGCTCACTGAAAGAACCTCCAGTGAATCCTCACGGGCACGGAGCTTTGGAGCCAGGATTCCCTTTGACCAGTGATTATGCCAAAAATAAACCTGCCCTTGTTTACAGAGGGATATTTAAAGGATGAGCTCACTCATCTAAAACCACGCTGCTGCTGCTGCTGCTGGGGTGAGGACAGCCCTGGGAGGTGTGACAGTGACATTCCCTGCCCCATTTAGGCATTCTGTGCCTGTGACAATAACTGCTTCAGCCCCACTTCAGCACTGATTTCTAGGGGCTGTTTGCCATGTCCCGGTTCTGTGCAGAGTCCCCTGGAGGGTGGTGGTGAACATAAAAGGCAAAAGTTTCCTACATGTTCCAAGTGTCCGTGTTCAGCCCCAAAACCCCATCAGTGCCAGATAAACAGGCTCCCTAAAAATGAGAAAACACTTTGGGATCAGAGAGGAAACAGGGCTGGAAGTTTCTGCCACGGTCGTGAGTCAGAGCCCTTGCAGTCACATTCCCTCTGCTTTGCTTTTCCCACTTTACAATAATATTTGTCTTTCCTAAAGGAGCACGGTGGAGTTACTCCACTTCAATACTTCCAACACAGGAATGGCCAAAAATCCCCCAGTCTCGCCCATCAGGAGGAATCCAACAGGCAGCAAACAGCATGAGAGCCTTTGCCATAAAACTCCAGGATAAATTCCAGTGGCTGCTGAGCTTCTCAGGAGGCTGGGATTTCTGAAAGCAGCCAGTTTGAGTGCTTTGATCCCAGATGCTGCCCTGCCACGCAGGGGCTGCGGGATCCTCCTGGCAGCGCTCCCTCACCTCGGCTGAACCGCTCCAGGAGAAACACGGCAAAGCTGCACAGCTCCACCATAAATCAGGGCAGTGATACAGAGATCAGGCTGTGCTGCCCTAATTCCTGCTGTGTTTTCCTAAGGCTCCAGCTCCTGTCAGACAGCAGCCAGGCAGAGCTTCGGAGTGACCCATCAGGAATCGTTCTAGGAACAAGGATTTGTGACCTGAGGCGCCACAGCCTGGCTCAGCCAGCAGCCCCTCTCCAAAGCTTTACATAATTGGGATAATAAGTGTTAGAAAGCTGAAGGGATGGCAGAGGGACAGGGGGGACTCTGCATAGAATCTCAGACTGGTTTGGGCTGGAAGGAACATTAAAGCTCATCTTGTTCCAATCCCATGAGCAGGGACACTTCCACCATCCCAGGTTGCTCCAAGCCCCGTCCAGCCTGGCCTTGGGCACTGCCAGGGATCCAGGGGCAGCCACAGCTTCTCTGGGCACCCTGTGCCAGGGCCTGCCCACCCTCACAGCAGCAAATGTTTCCCTTACATCTCATCTAGCTCAAGTTATTTATTACTCCTCACTCTGGCAGGAGAGATCCTGGTTTTTGCTCTCCAGGTGCATCCCTTCATCCCTTCACCCCTCCAGGGACTGCTCCAGCCCAGCCTCATTCCAAGATAACTCAAGCCACAAGAGGCTTTCAGTGGGAAATTTGGCTTTCTAAAGACAACAGGCTTCAATATTTCCTCTGTCCTGCAGTCCTTGCTGGCTTCAGGCATCTCACTGAACCTGCTCCACTGGCACCCACCTGCACAGCCAGGGAATTCCCCATTCCTGATAGGAACAAGGACAAACATCAGATCCAGGACTTTACCCCGCTCAATTCTCAGTTTATGGCTTTGAACTCACCTCCCAAGCTCCTTCCCAGACACAATCCCTAGATGACAAGAGGAATAAACACCTGTGAAGCAGCCAGAGAAATGGCTCAATCCCACCTAGAACACATCCACAATAAACGCTGGAACAGGGGGAAAGGCAGGATGGGGGAGAGCTGGGGCTCTGCCCACAGCAAACAGCGGGAACGGAGCCGGCCACGGCAAAACCTGGGCCTGCCACTTCTGATGTAATCCCATGCAACAGCCTGGGCAAGATTCCTGGAAAACAGGCAGGGCTGCAGCTTTCCCGGGATAATGGAGGGGAGATGGAGTGAAGATCCAATCCCAGCCCCACGTGGAACTGGCTGGGGGTGACAGGAGCTTGTTCAACCCAACATCCTGGGCGGCTCTGCAGGTGAAACGCTCCTGGAACGAGCGCAGGAATTCCTGAGGTGCTGGCACAGCTGCATTCGTGCTGCCTGTGGGGTCACACACACTTGCACAATGTCCCTTCCGTCCTGAATTTCACCTCTGCAGGTTTCCCTGGGCCTGACCTG
This sequence comes from Oriolus oriolus, assembly GCA_013400235.1. Lineage (NCBI taxonomy): Eukaryota > Metazoa > Chordata > Aves > Passeriformes > Corvidae > Oriolus > Oriolus oriolus. The sequence continues at coordinate 264,411 of VXBT01011514.1, forward strand.
CGGTGCCGCCTGTGTAACTCCACGTACGCCGCTGGAACACGGATAAACGTGTGGAAGTCGCTGCCTTTAAAGGACTAAACTCATTAGCTTGCTCTGAATTCCCCAGGGGTTCCTGTTTGTGGTAATACAGGACCCAGTGGAAAGGCACAGCAGGTTGGGAAGTCGTGGAAAATAAAGGGAAAATGAAGGGAAATCCCCTCCATCGGCTTCCCTGCCAGGAAAACAAGGAATATGAACTGTTCTACCATGCATGACTGTGCCTGTAACTCACATTTCCAAGGGGCCTGGCCCTTGCCACTGTAAGATGATGCTGCCATTTACCATCTGCCAGGGGCTGATGTTGATTTTCCCTCACAACTACTCCCAGAATCCAGCTCCTTTCCCTTCCCCATCCCACAGCAAAGGCTGTTCCTTCCCTCCCCATGCAGTGCAGGTGACACAGGAGCAGTTTGCTCTCCTACCAACCGTGCTGAAAGCAGGTTTCAGGCAGAGGCAGGACAAGCTGAGCCTGTGGGACTGAGGAACAAATCTCAGGGATGGCAGAGCACGTGGACCAGGCACAAAACACTCCATGGCCTTTAGGGAATTGCCGCCTGAGCCCACCAGAGGTTGGAAAACAGAGTTAATCCACACAGCACAAACAAAAAATTAAGTTATACTGACTAGAGTGGATTAAACCCATGGAAAAATCAATTCACCAAGGCGAGAAACCTCCACCAATTTTATATTCCAGTGGCTGGGATGCCACAGTGTCTCCCAAAAGTCTCAGGTGTTTCCAGCTGCACAGTCCAACACGAGACAGGCAGGGTCACAGGCAGAAAGTGCTTCAGGATATTACAACCTGACAGGCATTGACTGAAGAGTTTTGTGCCATGCAAGGTGGGGAAGGGGAAAAGCAGAGGGGAAAACTTTGCAGATATTTCTGCAAGGACAAATCCCCAGAGAAATTTAACACCCAGGGCAACCAGTCCGGGAAAGGGAGAGGCCTGGGGGCACACGAGGCTGTTGGAAAGCACTTGGCCCCAGAGCAAACGTGTCTCTATTAAAATCCACTTATAATGATCAACATACCTGGCAATGCTTTCCAATCCCCTTTTTATTCCTCTTCCCAAAACAGCAATCAGGGAATGGTGCATCAACAAAGGAGAAGGCAAAGGCTGCCCTACCAAGGAGTTTAAAAAAAGGGATCATCTCCAAATCTACCCTGAGGCCAGGAGCTCTGGATGTCCCAGCTCATAACCCCAGACATCCTGAACAGGTCGAATCTGTGCAACACCCCTATCCCTGTGGTACCAACATCCCATAATGACAGTGGGACACTGACCCAGGAAAACTCCAAAGAATTCCTCACCGTTGGAGGAGTGGCTCCTACCTAGAGTCAGGAGTTGCTATTTTGTCTCCTTAGGAAGAAGGTTGTGATTTGCTGCCAAGCTTTCCAGAGGACATGACACAGCAATTCCACAAACAGGAATTTTACCACAGGAAGACAAACAAAATATAGAGAGAAAAGATATGGAAAAGCTCTTTCTCCCTCTTTCTTCCCTTCCCAGCAAATTAACCATCCCAAGCTAAGCATCTCCTCCACGCTCACCTCACAGAAGCACCTTCCCCACAGCGAGCAGCACTTGCTGGCATTTCACGTGCACAGAATTCAGCTCTGCATCCTGGCTGGAAAAAGTGGCTTTCCCACCCCTTGGATTGGACCTCCTGGCCACCTCTGACCCTGGGACTATGAGACTCTTGGAATACTCAAATCAAGTGATGCTGCTCCGAATGAGGCTGACCCCAGAGGGGTTTTCCACAAAAACCTTCCCGATTTGTTGGTGCCGGAGGAGAAAGGCTCTGAATGATCTCAGTGATAACATAAATCATCCAAACACAGTAACATTTAATGGGATAATCGTTGTGAGAGCCAGGAGAGGGGTGCTGGAACTGCAGTGGCTGCTCAGTGTGTGTTTCAAGAGCCCTCCAAGCCCTCATTGACTTCTGGAGAGTCCTGCGAGTGTCAGAGCCTGTTTTCATTAATGCTGCTCTAATTAAACACAGATTAAAAAAGCAACCTCAGCCTTGCAGCCTTTGCCATCCAGCAGGGATTCCACAGACCCTTTCCTTCCACTCCACTCCAACGAGGGCAATTTGCTGATGGAGCTTTAGTCCCTTAATCCACCTTTCTGGAGGAGGAAAAAGAAATCTTCAAAGCTTCCCACCCAGCTTGTCCCGGCTGATGAATTAAAGGCAGCAGTGCTGCAGAAGGAACCCAGCGCACACAGACAGGCCCTGGGTGTGTTTTGGGTTTGCTTTTCACCAGTTAACACCTGATGAGGTGAAAAACCACCTCCTCTGCCCTGCACACACCTGGACAAAGAGCTGAGCTCGGCAGGTTGGAAGCAAAACCTTAATGTCAAATAAAAACATTCCTGCTTCCCACAGAATCTGTGATTCCGGGGTGGCATGCTGCCACTGGATATTCCCTTCTGGACAGCTGGGCAGCTGCTCAGGGCACGTGTCTGTACCCTGGGTTGGATTCCTTCTCCTCCCCTGACTCCCAGGTTCCTCACAGGAGCGTCGGGCACTTCCACAGGGCTCAGACCTGACTCAGCTCTGCCCTGGCCGCTGCTCATTGTTTCACTCTCCAGCTGCTCAAAACAAAAGAGACAAATGAGGAATTCATCAGCATTCCCCTGGAATTCCACGTTTGCGGAAGGAGTACCCAACAGCAGAGCTCAGAAGCAGTGAAGGAAGTTTAGACAAAATTTGAGGAAGACTAAAATTCGCTGGCTTTGGAAATAGCAGATATCGCTGTGCTGGGGTGATTAGTGCCAGATTTGCATACCTAATTAACAAGTGAGACACGAATTCAGAAGCAAACTGTCAGACCGCTGACTGGACACTGAAGAGCAAGAATGAAATTATACACAGCAGAATGTCCTGAGCTGGAAGGGATCCACGAGGATTATCGAGCCCGATCCCAGTTTTCCACTGCGGAGCAGATCTCGCTGGCAGGAAATGAGGGAATTCTAGAAGCTGTGTGTGGCACTCAGGGTGTCAGGATGTGTGGGATGAACAGCTCAGGCACTTGTGGAACACCCAAGAACCAGCTCAGGGCTGGAAGTAGCTTCATTCCTTGTCTCCCTGATCCACAGGGAATTAATTTACTGTGCCAGCACCCAAACTCCTGGGAAGGTGCCTCTGTGCAAGCAGGAAATCTGCAAATTAACAGGGGGAAATGAGGAATATCCAGGGTATCTTTAACAGACCAGTTTAACACTTTCCATCCCTGAGCCCTCTCTGGAACACACAGGGTGCATTGGTGATTTTCAGTGATTTTTGTTAGGATTTATCAGTTTGAATTGAAGAAATGTTCACATCCTGGCAGCAGGATGGGAAAGAAAGCAAGCCTGATCCCCTCACACCTGAGCCAGAGCACGAGAGCCATGGCTTAATTCTTTGCCATGTCCAGTATTGACATTGTAACAAAGATCATCAAATATGCAAATTCAAGATCTAATAACTGTCCCTCCACCCACTACAGAAGGGGTAAAACTGCTTTAGATGAGACCAGATGTGAGAGAAATTCAAATTATTGCTGGGTTTTCACACAAACGCACAAACTCTGCTTCCTGAACCGTCAATTTTTGTGTTCCAAACACTCGGACGGATTTTGTGTTCGCCGTCCCCTGGCATTTGCTGTCCTGACTGCTCAGTTTCAAACCACCAACCATCCAATCTCACAGGTAAAAAAAGATGCTCCAGTTTCTGAACCACCCAAGTAACCTGCAGCCTGGAAAGCCTTCAGCCAAATGCTTGGGGAACACGAAATGAGCCAGGCTGAGGATGAACAGCCTGACCCATCCTGCTCCAGGAACACTTCCCTGTGGTGCATTCCCACCCTTTATCCCACAGGCACTCCCAGTGCCCACCAAAGAAGCCCTGCATCCCAACTGTGTGGAGATTACAACCTCCAGGGCAGAAAATGCCTATTTGTACTTAAATCCTCCTTACCACCCACCTTGTTTTCCTCAGCACCTTTCAGGGGAGCTAAATTCCCTCTTCCAACCATTTTTTCCTCTCGCTCAAGCCTGTGATTTAGATTCCCTTAAAGCATTAATTCCGTCTCTGAAGCTCACGGTGGCGAATGCTGAACAACACATGATTTATTCAACTGTTCAACGGCAGCAAAGTGGAAACAAATAACTTTTGTTATTCCTCCTCTTACTACAAACTGTGCAGCCAAGTGCATTTCGTGTGGAGATACAAACTTTGCAAGGAATAGAGCTGGGACTGTTCTGCAAGGCCGGATTTTGGCTACTGGATTCCAGCCCCAGGTCCCAAATTCCTCTGCTGCTTCCCAAGCTGCTCTCCCCCGTTCTGAGGTAACTCATTCATGTGTGTGCTACAGCCTGTGCACAAATAGGTCATTTTTTCTACTCTAGAGCTTTTGAAAGGAATAAAAAGTCTCTCCCTGGGCAGTGTGTGCCTGAACAAAGCTGTTTGTTAGTCCCCACGAGTGTTGTGTGACTCCCTGAGCCCTCGGAGCAGATTTACTTCATTTACTGTTCCTGGGCCACGATGTGGTTTTGGCACCGGGGAGATGAAAAGCTGATTCCAAAAATCAAAGTTCCAACAATCAAAGTTCCCGAAAGCTGCCTTGCTGAAGGCGCTGCAGGACGAACAAACCTCCTGGAGCAAAGGAGACAACCCCAAATTCAACTCTAAGCATAAACAAAGCAAGAGCCAGCGGTGCAGGGGGGAGCAGAGTTTAAAGGAGAAACACATGGGAATGATACAGAGCTGGAGAACTCCAAACTCTCGCCTTGGCATTTCAGGATAAAGGTTCAAGAACAAACTCTGCCGCAGGGAAACTCCTAATTGCTACCAAAGGAAGGCTGGAGACATTTCTTGGAGAAGGATAAACGGGAGTGAGACCTGGCTTCAAGGAGTTTCACGCTGCAAATCCCCCATCAGTGAACACCTCCCAGCACAGGCAGGTCTGTTTAACCCTGCACTGGGTTTTGATCAGTAAAATGGGAACAGAGGCCAGTTTTGGGGAATGATCCTGCAGATGAAAAATCACTTATGGTTAGGAACACGTTCTCAAAGGTTTTGCCAGCTCCAATCTGTGCTTGCACTGCAAATTTCTGCTGTAAGGCAGCAAGAAAACCCTAAATTATGCCCCAATTCCCTGGTTTTTCAGCAAGGAACACGAATGCCGTGTGCATCCATGCCCCTCTCCTGCGTGCCCCTGAGGAAACCACGGTGCAGACTGGAAGGAAAGCTCGAAAATCAGATTTCCAAAAGGCAAGACACCCCTCAGCAGGACTATTCCCTGACCACGTTACAGCCTTCTTAGTTAAATGACTAAATCTCCCTAATAAACGCCCTCCACACTGCAAGAAACTTGGATGGAAATCCACATGCCTGCCTAAGTACCTTCATACTCCTAAAAATTCAGCTGGGGACTGAGAAGTTTCAATCTTGCCTGAAGAAAGCACAGCCCACTGCCCTGCCTGTTATCAATCCTATAATGAGCCATATAATTTACCTCCCAAAGCCTGGGTCAGGTTGGCCATGAGACATTTCCAGACGATATATCTTCCCTTAACGACCATGTGCTGCAGCCTTGGGATGCCAGAGATCCTCCGAGGGGGAAGGAATCTCACACAACGCCCTGGAAAGGGCAGCACAAACGAGCAGCCTCCTCTTTATCACCCAAAATGCAGAAATACAGAGATCACCTGGCTGTGGTTTTGCATAGTGAATAAATGCTTTATAAACCCCTCACAAAAATTATATCCCCTCCCAACAAACATCTTTATAAAGGCATTAAATTCCAGTGGAGCAGAACGGATTGAATGGGAAATGAGGAGGGGGAAAAGCAGGACACGGTCCTGTATTTAAAGGACTGGGAATTTACAGGATTGGGAATTTGGATGGGGTGACTTTGCAGTCACCAGAGGAACGGAAAATAGGATTTGAATGGCAAAACTGCAGACCCCAAAATACCAGAGAGGTGATAAAAAGTGCACCAGGAGAGAGCTCTGTGTGCCCAGACAGATCTGTGTGCCCAGGCTGGCACCACTGGCCCTGAATTCATCCCACCGTGACCGAACTTCTCTGCACGGCAACGCCTCACAGACAGCACGTTGGCTAGCAGAAAGAAACCCCCCAAAAGCAGGTTTTGAGCACGGTGTCAGCGCACACACGGCCGGGAAATATCTCCTCTCACAAGTGGTGCTGAAAGCAGCTCAGGGGCGTGTTCAGCACCAGCTGCCGGTGAGAGATAATCGTTCTCCTCACCCAAACCCCAACATCAACGCCCATCCCGGCCCCGCAAAGCCTCGGTACAAGGGGATTTTACCTTGCCCGGGCACAGTCCTGTGCGAGAGCACAAGAAATCCTATTCCAGCTCCCAGGAAAAAAGCACGCTGCATTTCTCACACGCTGCGCTGCCGGGAATCAGAGAGGCTCACTAGCTCACAGCTGGCATTTGGGGAATTTTTTGCTCAATTTATTACGGATGGGGCCACATTTTCTGCTGTGGCTATTCAAAACAGCCAAAAAAGCCCTTCAGTACGCAGCCAGAGTATCACAGGAGAGATGGTGCAGATCTTTTGGGGAGGGTGATGGTGAGGGAGGAACCACGTGGAGAAGGGCGGCGGGGACCTGCAGAGGGTCATCGAATCATGGAATGACTTGGGTAGGAAGGGAATTTAAAGTTCATCCCATCCTATGGGGCAGGGACACCTTCCACTATCCCAGGGTGCTCCAAGCCCCGTCCAGCCTGGCCTTGGGCACTGCCAGGGATCCAGGGCCAGTCGCAGCTTCTCTGGGCACCCCGTGCCAGGGCCTCCCCACCCTCCCAGGGAACAATTCCTTCCCAATATCCCACCTAACCCATCCTCTGTCAGCTGAATGCCACGAGCGGCTACTTACGGACACACAGACAGGCCACCAGCTTGGCAGCCTCGTCGGGCACGGGGCAGGTGGGGAAGATGGGCTTGAGCAGGTACGTGGCGAACACCAGAGCCACGATGTACTGCGAGGAGGGCCGGATGATGAGCAGCTCTATCCAGAGCTTGAGGAAGGCGGGCAGGGAGCCGTACACCTCCAGCATGTAGGCGTAGTCCCCGCCGGACTTGGTGATGGTGGTGCCGAGCTCGGCGTAGCACAGCGCGCCCACGATGGAGAAGGCGCCGCACACGGCCCAGACCACGAGCGACAGCCCCGGCGAGCCGGCCTCCCGCAGCACGCCCGTGGGGGTGACGAAGATGCCGGAGCCGATGATGGTGCCCACGATGATGGCCACGCCGTTCAGCAGGGTGATGTTCCGCTGCAGGGTCACCCCCTCCTCCGAGCCGCAGGGCGATGGCGAGCGGGCACAGCCGTTCTCCTGCGCCCCTTCCAGCATCTTCTCCATCGCCTGCTTCTCCTCCTCCTGCGCCAGCGAGGCGGCCGAGCCGGCGGGGCTCCGCTTCTTCACGGCATTGCCGGGGGAGCTGCCGCCGCTGGCGGACATGGTGGCGGAGCGGCGGAGCGGCGGGCGCGGCCACGCCGCCACCTTCGGCCGCCCCTTTTGTTCCGGCGGCGGTGGGCCGGGCTCCTTTCCGGGGGGAGGAGGAGGAGGAGGAGGAGGAGGAGGAGGAGGAGGAGGAGGAGGAGGAGGAGGAGGAGGAGGAGGAGGAGGAGGAGGAGGAGGAGGAGGAGGAGGAGGAGGAGGAGGAGGAGGAGGAGGAGGAGGAGGAGGAGGAGGAGGAGAGCGGCGGGAGGAGGGCAGGAGCCCGGGGGGACGGTGCAGCGCCCCCGGCTCGCGCGGCAGCCGCTGGGTGCCCGCTCGGCCCCGCTGCTCGCCGGCGCATCTCTGCCAGCCCGGGCCCCTCGGAGCGGCCCCGCGGCCCAGGAGGGGACAGAAGGAGCCGAGCGGCCACCCCGCAGCTCTGGCCCAGCCCCGGGAGCAGGCGCTGCTCGCTGCCCGCAGGGGAGGTGTGTTAGCAGCGCTTCTCCTCCCTGCGTGCGCGCTGTGTTCTTACAGGGAAGGGCGGTGTGTTCTGAGTGATCCTGTAAAGGAGAACGAGCCCTGCGTGTGTCCAAACCCGCGGATCCTGCCTCTCCCGGCTCCCCTCAGCCCCATCCTGCTGGGCTTTTCCGTGCAAATACACAAGCACAGGGCAGGGCCCCGGCGCTGCACCACCTGCACCTCTGCAGAGGCGCTGCAGGAGCCAGCCCCTCCTGTCAGACACCAAAATCGCCAAAAGGGCTTGTCTGCAAAATAAATCATCTGCCAATCTCAAATCTAACCGCCATGCCAGATGCCAAAGGCACCAAAAATGCTTGTTTGCAAAACGAAAATATAAAATAATTCACCGATCTGGCAGTCGTGCAGGCAAAAAGGGCAGTGCCTGCCTCACTGAGGGCAGAGGTGCATCCAAGGAGAATCACTTGGACACGACAATAATGCCCAAGGAGCCAATGCTTCAGCAAATCCAGACTCCCTCTTGCCCTGGTGGGACAGGAGAGGAGCTCAGGGGCTCCAGCCTGGAAGCTCTGATTCCAAACATTCCCTCTGAGAGTGGAAGTGGTACCTCTGAGGAGCTGCTTCCCAGCGGGCGCTGTCACACGAGGAGTGGTGCCCAAACTCCAAACCCCAAGGCTGGTGTCCATCCTCCTGGACCACCCTCCTCTGTGCACGTTTCAGACAGGCAGGAGGTGGGGTGGAAGGTTTTCCCCAAGAGAACTCCACGGAAACGTGACATCGACATTCTGGGGGAAAAGGACACATTTCAGTTACATTGAATTTCCACCATGAGCGCTTCCCGCCATTCCAGGGATCCCCACCAGCCCAGCCCTCGGAGCACTAATCCGAACCTGACATCTAGTGGCTGCTCAGGGGCTCAAAAATCTGCTGCTGACTTCATGCAAACATCCAGATTCAGGAAGAGAGCAAAGACAGAAATTACCTTGGCACTCAGCACGTTCCTCCAGTTCTCAATGCGAAATGTGACCTGAAGAGACTGAAAAGACTCTGACAATTAATTAAAAATTAACAACAAAACATTTATCACGGTTTTTCTGTAACCCCAAAAGCCTTTCTTTACCTTACCAGTTTACCATTACAGGCAATTTTTGTAACTGCATTTCATGATTTATCCCAGGTAAAATGTTCAAAGGACCATGAAATCAGGAAAAGCAGGTACTTACAACATTTGGGATTATCCCTGTGTGAGCCTTGTTACATCAGGATCCAGCACACAGGATTGGGATTGAAATTAAGTGTTTGTTTCAGGGGTTTTCAGATGAATGCTGAAACTCAGTTATATATCTGGGGGAATAAAATTATTCCTCAAGGGATTTACTTCAGTGCTCCAGGCCAAGCTCCTCGAGGCCAATAAATGACCTAGAACCTGAGCTGGAAGGGACCCACAGGGATCAAATCCAATTCCTGGCTCCAGGAATCCCACCATGGGTATTTTACACTCAATGCACAGACATTTCCATCAACTCTCACAAGAACAGGCCTGAGTTATCCTGTTCTAATTCTTCCAAAAGGGAATTTCTAACTGGACTCACAGCTAAGAACCTGGAAATCCCAGGCTCCAGAGGCAGTGGGGCAGCAGCCACTGAACTGCCCTTTTCCACATGTTTGACTCTCTCGCAAATTAATCCATGGAAGTTAATTCTGCAACTGTTTTTCCATTTGTATTCCTGAGAAAACACCAGCCTGGCACTGGGGTGTGTTCCCAGAGTGCTTGATATCTTCAAAGCACTTCTCAAATGCCGAGTGTTGTTATCAGCCTGGCCACGAACATTACCTCTCCTCAGGCCCCCAAGTTATTCCGCAGGATCTTTGAAGACTATTTGATTATCCAATCAGTTCTCCATGTGCTAACACTCAGGCACTCGGAGTTTGGCACATCAAAAAGGAGGAGGGAAGGAATGATTTGTCAGGAGGACAAACAATGAGCAGGAGCAGGAGCAAATTGGCCATTTGTGAGGAGCGATGGGGATGTTTTTAACCGGTTCTTTGGAAAAGCTGCCTTGAGCCAGCCACCCTGCTGGCAGCAAACCCCCCATATTTCTTCAGCAAACACCTCAGCTGTGCTGATAAACAGCTCAGAGCCGGTTTTCCTGGGTAAATGGAAGGGGTGGCAGCTTCTAGACCCATTAAATGTCACAAGAACAGAGCTGGCCTCACTCCTAACCTGTGCCACTCTTTCTCCAGAAGAAAACAGGCTGCCTACCCCACAGCACAAGTGGGGAGCCTTCTGTAAACATCATCTACAATTATTTTAGGGGGATTCCTTAACCAGGAATGGAATCTCCTGTTCTTCCTATCAAAAGAAACTTCTTGGGATTAATCCAGCGAAACAAAACCTGTTTGTGTGACAGCTGGACTCCAAGCATGGCTCAGCTGTGAGACAGAGAGATTAATGCTTATTTCACCCAATTTTCATAGAATCATGGAATGGTTTGGGATGAAGAGACATTAAAGCTCATCCAGTTCCAACCCTGACACCTTCCACTATCCCAGGGTGCTCCAAGCCCCATCCACCCTGGCCTTGGACACTTCCAGGGATGGGGAACCCACAGCTCCTCTGGGCACCCTGTGCCAGGGCCTCCTCACCCTCACAGGGAAGGATTCCTTCCCAATACCTAACCTAAACCCACTCTCTTATATAAACTTTAAATTGATATCAGTAATTTAATTTATTTAAAGGGTTTTTTAGGGTTATTTGATAGCAGTTTTGTAGCCACAAGCACCGAGTCACACCACACGTGGGCTCAAGGCTCAGTTTTGCCAAGGCCATTGACGGGACAGAGGAAGGAGCTCGGCTGACAGGTCCAGTTTAATGGGCAGTGTCCAGTGAAGGAGCTCAGCAGAGATCCTGGAATCCTGCTGGAGATGGCCCGTGGCATCTAGCTGGATGTGATCAATCATGAGACACCCTTCAGCAGCACAGAGAGCTCATTGTGCTTTCATTCTAACACAGTCCAGCAGAGTCTTTCAGAGCCTGGAAGTATCACAGAACATCTGACAGCTGATCAGACTCCACTCCTAATGAACTGGGCCATTCCCCAAGAGGAATTTGAGTATTTTCTTTGTCAAGAAATCGGATTTTTTTACTTGAAAAGCTTAATTACACAACGAGATACAGGCACGGGTTTCTCTGTTCCTTTATTGCAGTTGCACACTAATTGTAACAGTGTAAAATGCAGCAGCTGAAAGGTTCTATACATCAGGGAAAAACTCAGGGAAAGGGCCTGTATCCCAGGGAAACATAAAGCATTCCCTGCTCCAGGTGCTGTCTGCAGAGACAGGGATTTCAGTCAGTTCTGATCAGGCAGGTAACACACATTAAATACACAATGTAATAAAGGCCACAAAAACGAGATGCACAAAGGAAAAAAAGCCAAGATGTGCCAGGAAACACAAGTTAAAACATTCCAGATTAAGGCATGAAGGGACCCTTCCTCCAAAGCACAATTCCAGTCCTCTAAAAACCTGTGGAGATCAAAGCAAACTCCAATTCTAGAGCTTTCAAAACGAGGGGAGACCCCTCTGCGCTGACAGAAGGCACCACAAAAGTGGTCAGGAACACCTGAAGTGTGAAAGTTCTGGAATGCAGGAACAGAGATCAAACATTCCAACACCAGAGGAAGTTGTCCCAACTATGAAGTCACCAAGAACAAGGTAAGAGCAGCATTTCAGAGGGAGATTGAAAGGCAGCTGGAAGTCAGGCCAGAACAGACACAGCTCTGTGCTCCAAACCTTCTCCCCCCTTTTCAGGGAGTTGTCCCAGAATTATTCCTGTAAGTCTTTAATTCCTAGGACCTGCAGCCCCAGGAATGCCTCCCAGGGCAGCATGAATAAAGTGACTCTTATGCAAGGAAAATACAAATATGTGCTTTGACCCTTTCGTATTGTGCCACCCGAAAGAGCCCAAAGATTCCTTTTTAACTTAATTGTGCAAAATCATCACAAAAATCAGCTCTAACCCAACAAGCAAATCATTTTCCCACACAGAACTGAGAGAATAAGGCACAGGGATTCCATGCCATCTCTTGTTTTACACACATGTGCAGGCACACAATTATTTTCCCGAAGTTAACATTCACAAGGTCAATAAAGTCATTGTAACAGAAAAGTTAAAACTGAAAAAAGAAACCCCCCCCCCCCAAAAAAAAACCCCTTTGTGTTCATTTCCAGATTAATTCCAACAATCTGCCCTGCAGCTGAGTTCCTGCCTGCCTTACAGAGATGCTAAAACACTACACATAAATGCAGTACCCAAGAAACAGCAAAACAAATGTAACAAAACCCCTGTAAAACTTCTTTTTGTAGCACAGTAGAGTTATTTTTCGTCTACATTAACCCTGTCTCCAGATATTTGAAGTGATCAGTGCTGAAATTGGAATTTATCCACTTTATGTCAGTAAAAATAGGTGTGATTTGATATAAATGTGGATACAGCTTAACAGTGTGAGTGGATAATTCACTATTCTCTAACAAAGCTTCCATGGCAATACTTGAACAAAGCAAATCTCTGTGAGAACTCTGAATAAATTCCATGAGAACTTTAACTGGATCACTGGGAATATCCCACATCCCCTCTGGTGGATGCAGGGTGGTGAGTGGGTTCAAAAGGGATTTACACATCCAAGAATAAAATCTGCCTGGGTGGAGCAAACCATGGAGAACTCGGTGGGTGTGAGGCTGCTACAGAGTTACAGAGCAGCTGAAGTGAAACAGTCACACCCTGGCAGTTCCCGAAGAAAATCTGAATTTTGGGTTTGTTGGGAAAGCTGGATTAGCTGGTGATTCTTCCCAGTGGATCAGACATCCAAAAGCTCAGTGGAAATTACAAAGGCAGTTAAAAAACTGAGCAATTACAAAAGTTTTTGAAAGATCCATTCGTAAATGATAAGGAGATTGATGCATCTACAGCCCAGTGCTGCTGAGGCAGCTCTATTTGTAATTAAAAGGCAACATTAAGATGTCTTTGTATTGCAATTTTTTCTATTAATGAGTAGAAAGTATCTGACCATGCTGCCATCTTTCTCCAGGGTCCTGCTCAGAAAAGTGTCTGCAAGAACAGCACTGAACAAAAATCTCAAACTTAATGACGGGATCATTATTATTATTATTATTATTTTATATTCAGGCAAAAAGTTAAGTAATTCTTTTCCTATTGCCAGAACTGTAGATATTCCTTCCAGCTTTATTTTGGAACATATCATTCTCCAGCACAATCATCACTGATGTGTTTTTGTAGCTAAAAGTCTGTGTGATGATGGCAAAGACTGCAGAGTTCAACTGAGATCACGGAATCATGAAGTCATGGAATGGTTTGGGTGGGAAAGGACCTTAAAGCTCATCCCATCCCAGCCCTGCCATGGCAGGAACACCACCCACTGTCCCAGGCTGCTCCCAGCCCCATCCAAAGAGAGATGGCACAACCGAGATGGAAACATTCCCCCAGGCAGGGAGGGCTTGGGGCAAGTGGTGAAACCAAAGAGCTCCACTGCCACACTGAATTCCCTACAGGAAAAATATCCTACACTGGGATAGGAGGAGATTTTCTTCCTTTTACCACGCAGAGTCACTCCAATTGAAGTGGCCACATTTCAGGGGACAAAGGCACAACTGTTGCACCATAACAACAGCCTGAGGTAGAGCTATTGAGGAAGGAAAGGCAGGATCTGGGCACTCAACTGGTTCGACAAGATTACCTCAAACCCTTAAAATCATCAGGGTCACACTAACAAGCGTTAAGGTGCTTTGAAACTGAACACTTGGACTTCAAAAACCAAAAGTATCAATTGGAAAAGTCTGGATTTAGCATTGCCAAGCCAGGTCATGGCTTCACTCACGCTGAATCTCACCAGGAATCAAACAGGGAGAAAAGATTCCTTAAAAGGCTCCTCAAGCACAACCCATGGAGGTCGCACCAGGAGTTCTCAGACAGAGCTGCTCCTCATCAGAAATCTGGTGCATGAATTTCATCTGCTAAACACAGCAGAGCATGAAGAGCCAGAGAGAAAGGTGCTTGAGAGACAATGAGTAGCAGTAGGATGTGAGAGGTAGGTAATCCTTGGGGCAGCTGGCCCACAGCTCCTGGGAAAGGCTCGGGGCTGGCAGCTCACACTGCAGCTCTGCTCGGTCCACACGTGAATTCCAGCCCCTGCTGGACCTCGTGACCATAAGGTGCAATAAAAACAAACTGGTCCCCACTTGCCCTGAAGCTGGGTGAGTCTTTTTATAGGAAAATACATCTCAAGGCAAAACTTTGAAGAGAGCACACTGCGAGTTACCAAAATAAAACTGAGTGCTAGATTTCAGGAAAATTGATTTGGGCTTTTTTTCCCCCTAATCCCACTGGGAGGGTCAGCTGGGCCTTATCTAATCTTGCTTTCCTTTGATGTGATCAGTTTCCCAGGATCAATTGGACATTTTCACCTAATTTGCTGCTCTTGCCAGTCTTGAGATACTGGTGAATTCTCTTCTCCTCCCTTCTCCTGATACATTATCAATGCGGGAAAACAAAAGCTGCCAAAGCCAAAAGCTTCTACAGTTGTTAAAAGGTTTTAGAAAAAGTCTTCTGGCTCGTGGTGTAGTTACAGTGGGCATTCTGTGGCACCCACATCAAACACGGAATGTGCAGCCAACAGAATGGAAAGAGGTCCTGAAGTCATTTTTGTCCTTCTCCTCTTGTCATCCAAAGAAAAAGGAAGAAGGCAAAATGTCTCTGAGACAAGCTAGTTCCCTTCCAGCTCTCTTCTCAGACATCAAACAATTCCCCAAAAGGACCTGATCAGTACTCACATTTTTCATTTCTTCCCACTTCCTCCTTCCTAACAATTTTTACCTAGGATTATTAATTCATGCAAGGCACTGAAAGAGCATTTGAAGAGCCACAGAAGAATTCAGAGAAGGAGCAGGGGACGAGCTCTCCTGTCCTTAGCTTTTCCTTTAACTCTCTTAATAACTGATCCCTGCCTTAGAGCAAGTCAATTTGCTACGCGTTAATATTATTTACTTCTTAAAACAAAGCAAAACTAAAAAAACCCCCACAGTTGCCCTACGGAAGGTCGAGGGGCACCGGCTGTGAAAGGGCTGCAGATAAAGGAGAAATCATCCAGACTGGACTGAGGGTGCTGGGCCAGCTAAGGCCTGACCTGCTCGGCGTGGGGCCGCAGCTCGGGCTCCAGCAGGCGCTGGGGGCGGAAGGACGAGCGCACCGTGCGGTTCATCAGCGGCTGCAGCGGGCGGAAGTTGTCCACCATCCTCTTCTCCTCCTCCCCGTCCGACGTGAACAGCAGCATCCGAAAGGCCTCCAGCTGGGAACCACAAATGGCCACTTGAGTCACTTCCTCAGTAATTCCCCGGCTTGGGAATTCATGGCAAAAGGCAAGCATTTATTCTCTTTTTTTTTATTCCATATCCACACCAATGTGCCATCCTTAGGCAAATTAAATCCCAAATGTGGCACACCTGAGAGAGCTATTTCCATTCAAATACTTCATCCAACCTCCATTTGCGCCCTCCCTGGCACCCAGAGAAGAGGGAAGCCCAAAAAGCACCAATCCCCAGAGTTGTTCTCTCACTGGGATTAAAATAAAGTATGCAGCAGAGCACCTTTTAATGCTCATTCCAATGGTAGGTCACTGCTATGCCATGAAAAAATGAGAAAAATTTCAATTTAAAAGAATGCCACACTGTGCCTGCAGCTCTCTGTTAACAGTCTCCATTCCACAAAATATTCCCAGTTTCCCTTCTCTCCACAAAAAAGGCTGCATCATGCTAAGGAGAGCAAAATGATGCAGTATTCCAGCAAGTTCCTGAAACCCCTCCCAAGTTTTCAATGGGCAGCTTCCAGAATTGTGTATCACAGATCAAGATAAAACTCTTGAGAATAGTTGGAAAAGTTGAATAAAGCTGGAAAAACATCCTGGAGAGGCCTTAAGTCAGTATTAGTGGATGTTAACGCCAGGATTCCTCCCAAAATCCAGGGTTGAAGCAGTCACAGATCTCTGTGAAAACACAGCCAATTTTTGTGTTTTCACCAAGAGCTGCTGGTAAAGAACTGGTTCTGTGCATCTTCCCCTCCGTGGCAGCAAGAGGGGTGATCTGAAAGGAAAATTGAGATTTACCTGATCCTCATCCACCTCTATTGGCTTCTTCTTAATGATCCACGTGACGGATTCGGTGAGGGGGGGAGTGGTCAAAGAGCCGGCGTAGGTCCAGTAATCAGGGCAGGAAGGGATCAAACAGGAGGGATCAAAGACATCAAACTCGATCACAGTGTCCTAAACAGCAGGGAAAAACATTTCAAAAGATGGTGTTTTGAGAAAGAAATGACAGAAAGTTGCAAAAAATATCTTGACAATGAGATTAAACACTGTGTTACGGGTGTGCATGGGAAATGAGGTGTTGGCAATGTTAATAATGTAATAATTTTAAATCACGTAAACTTGTATAAAACTGGGTTTGAGGTGTAAGGGGCAGCTGCTGAGTGGACAAAATTTAAATATTTCTGCTGTCCCCACAAGCCATGAGGAATTCAGTGCAGGAGAAACAAGGAGTGAGAAGGATCAGCGGCCTGAGGCTTTGCGGGAGCTGGATGCAACCAGGAAAAAGAGAGAATAAGTGGTGGAATAAGTTCAGATAGTTGTGCCAGATCTGAGACTGCAAACAAAAACTGTTTTACTTTTCACCACGTCATTTTAGGCAGCAGGAAGAGGACTAAAGTTTTATTTAAATCAAATATTCCTGTCTCCAGAATGTTCAATCCCACAAGTGGGATATCAGACAGAATGTAGGAGCTTCAAAACCCAGGAATTCCCACACAAACATTGCTCCTGAGGGATTTTTAAGGATTTCCTGGCAGATCTTGACTTAGTTTCTTTTAAATTCACATGCTGTAAATTATTATATTTCCATAATAGATGTATATTCAGATTTGGGGAGGTCTTCTGGCACTGAACTGCCGTGTTTGGTGTTTGTCTGGCAGAACTGTCACTACTCTGACACAAAAACTGGTTTTATTTGGATTTTAAAAACTCCTTCCTGTGAGAAACAGTGGCACAGCGACTTCAGCTGGATGTGAGCAGAAGCTGAAAAGGCAGATGTGGTTTTTTGTGTTTTTTCAGAAGTGGGTTTTTCAGTCGATGTGGTTTGTCAGAAGGGAACGGGCACGGGGAGGAGGAGGAGCTGCTTCTGAGCACTGTCAGAGACTCAGCGCTCCCTCTCCTGGCAGCACTCTGCTAGGAAAGATCCCATTCCCCCAGCAGAAAATTCAGTGTTTATAAAAAGAGCAAATAATATCCTCCTTACAGAGCAGACAAAAATTAAAAGGCCTTAATCCTGCAGAAAATAAATCCCCATTTCAAGCGTGTCCTTGTAAGGGGAAACAATCTCAAGAGCAGCATTTCTTCAAGTGGTTTGGAAAGCTTTACTGAAAAATCAGCTTCCCCTCCCACTTCCACTGTCATCAACAATCAGCAACCCCGCTAAAATTTAAGGAAGAAAGCTTCTCTCAGTGTTTTGTTGTTCTCCAAGCGTTCTTTCTGTTGGGTGACAGTGGGTGGGACACCTCAGAGCACTGACCTTGTGTCTGACTGCTGGCAGGGCATCCACCAGGGTCTGCAGCCCTTCGTGCCGTGCTCCCAGCTGCAGGGACACGGAGGGGTTGGACAATCAATAAGCTGATCAATAATCAATCAGTTCTACTTATCAGCATTAGTATTTTTTTATAACAACAATCATAGAATATTTAGGGTTGGAAGGGAGCTCTGGAGATCATCTGGTCCAAGGCAGGGGCACCTGGAGCAGGTAACACAGGAACACATCCAGGTGGGTTTGGAATGTCTCCAGACAGGGAGACTCCAGGCCCTCCCTGGGCAGCTGTTCCACCCTCAACATAAAGTTCTTCATATTGAGTTGAAACTGGTTTTAGTTTCTGGCCATTGCTCCTCATCCTGTCACTGGGCACCACTGGACAGAGCCTGGCACCATCCTCTGACACCCCTTGGAGACATTTGTATGGATTGATGGGATCCCCTCCCAACCTTCCCTTAATTGCCCTAAATTGGCTCTAACAGAATGCAAATAGAAAGGCATCATTACAGCTGGTCACAGAGAATGAAATTACCTTTAAGAACACTCCAATAACAGCCAAGCCATTCCCTTCCATCACAGCTTCCTCAAAACTCGGGTACTCCACAGCATTCCAGTGCACCAAGTGCAGCTGAAACAGGAATGAGGGAGAGATGAGCCCCTGCTCAGAGCACACACATCACACCTGACCTTGCCTGCATTTGCTCCTTGGCAGTGTGAGGCACTGCAGGGAGCTGCCTCACAAACCACACACCACAAAAACGAGGAACAAAGTGCTGTTGGTAAATAATGGTCCTTCCCAACCTTCTTTTTTTTTTTTTTTTCCTTAAGCAATAGCTAAAGATCCACCCACTGCATTTCCCATATATAAAAGGGATTTATTCTGTGGGAGTCTGCCTCCAGGAATGCTGGTTAAAGGCATAGACAGAGCTCAGTGTTCCTGGAGTGAAAGGGCTCTTCCATCTCTTCCCAGGAGGAGCAGAGCACACCATCCTCCTGAGGAACATCCTCCTGCACATAACAATCTTCCTCTGCACTGCTGACAGCCAACACATTGGAGAGTTTTATGTGGTAAATAAATACCCCAGCCCAAAAACTTAGTCACAGTCTCCCTGTTAATGAGGATCCTGCCAAGCTGGCAGCACCACTATGAACACACCAACAGGAGATAAACATCTCCTTAAAAATAACCCATCATCACTTGACAAATTCTCCTCCTTTGGCAAAGAACTGTGGTCAAAGCTGTCACACTTTCACATTTCACTGACTCCATCCGTTTTACTGACGTTTTCTTCCTTAGCAGTTACTTAAGCATCAAAGTTTTGCTATTTTAGTAACTGTTCAAGAGTTGCAAATAGAAAATAAAGCGATGGTTTTGTAGAGTACTTAGTATATGCTTTGTTTCTCTGAAAGATTTAGTAACAACAAACAAAGTCATTTTTAACATTCAGTAATGGCGCCAATGTCCAGTTTCCAGGCTGTTCTTCTCCAGAAAACACAGTCAATTTTTACAGAATAAAAGAGCAGATGAGCTGCAGCACCCACCAGGTCTGATCCTTAAAAATAAACTGCAATTCCTCAATTTGGGAACTTTCACAGACACACCTGTTCGAAATTCTAACCGAGGTGTTTGCATTGTTCAGCATTTCATCTCATACCTCTGCTGGGTAAAATTTACTGTCAACTGTGTGCTCTGAGCCCCAGTCGTTTATAGCTCCCCAGTGGAAGTGGAACTGCTTTAGCCTGTACTGGTTTTCCAAGGGCCCTCCAACGATGACTAGAAAACAAAACAAGACACACACGTTGATAAATAAGAGTTAGAATCGGCCAGACAAGTAAATCCTTGGAAAAATTTTGCCCAGGAAAAAGTATCAGGTGGAGCAACCCAAGCAGTGCCTTATTGCTTGGCTACTTCTAGACTTTGTTAGGATAAAATGTTTCAAGCAAACACATCCCTGGTTTCCCCTGCATCAAACTGGAGATGAGCTGAAGAATCTCCTCATCCATCTCCCCCTAAGGGAATGTTTCCCAGCTGACACCAAGTTTGGCACACTCACAGTGATGAGTTTCACACTCTCACCCCTCTGTCTGAGCAGGAGAGTGAGGACTGCCTGACCAGGAGACACTTGACAGGTGACACAGCAGTGACACATCCATTAAATGTATTAAATGACATCCCTACAAGCCTCAGGAGCTGTGAAAAATATTGACATTTCTCATGACAAGACTTCAAAAAGCAAATTTTTCCAGACAAATCAGTATATTGAGTCAAATGTTCTACTCTCCTCCAAGCTACGAAAATCCAAACATCTTATTCTGCTTCAACACAGCTTTCAGACTGCACAAGCAAAGGTCAGCCAGAAATATGTTTTATTGTGCCTACAAGCTGTGCATGAAATATTTCAACATCCAGTCTGCCCCTGGGCAAGTTTCTGAGTTTCTGGAAGCTTTAATGCCCTTTTTATCAAGGAGTAAAGGTAAAACTTCAGTCTGTTCTGATTTCAGAAGGCCTCCCATCCTTTTGCAAACACATGAACGAAGAAGTTCATGCCCAGCTTTCTGCTTCCACTCATTCCCTCCTACCTGGACCAAAACCATCCTGCAAAGTCATCCTGCTAATTATTATATCGAGCATCTGGTAAATGAGAAACCATAATTACTTCCCAAGGGCTGATAGCTCTTATGGAATCAGAGAATCATTTAGGTTGGAAAAGAGCTTTAAGAGCCTCGAGTCCAACTGTTCATCCAGCACTAAACCATCAGCATCTGCTGATTTTTACTGAACTGTAGGACATGGGGAAGTTTTACAGCAAGCCATAGTATAAAGCACCTAATCCAACACTGCTTTTGAAAATAAGCTAATCACTTTCTTGCTAAGGAGAAAACAATGAGAGGAATTAAGAGATTTTCTTGTGGTTTTTTTTTTCCTAAAATCCAGCCAGCAGGCTTGAAATTCTAAGCAGACAGGCCTGGCTGTGATAAAGGAATAAATTAAAACAAGCTGTGCAAAGTGACACTGAATTCATTTCTTCCACTGCTGCTGAGCTCTGGGCATGAATGCAATACTGACCATCATTAGAAAATCACAATGCCCCAGCCCTGGAAGTGCCCAAGGCCAGGCTGGATGGGGCTTGGAGCAGCCTGGGATAATGGAAGGTGTCCCTGCCCATGGAAGGGGGTGGAATGGGATGAGGTTTAAGGTCCCTTCCTACCCAAACCATCCTGGGATTCTGTGATGGAGAAGGGGTGGGATGAAGATGTGGCTCACACAGCCAAGCCTTTCAGAACTGAAGTTTCTGTACTCCAACACGATCCACTCCTGAGTGTGTGATGATGCAAACCCACGAGTGACTATAAATTTGTGTTAATAACCACATCCACTTAAAGATTTGCCTCACAATTAACTTTAGGCCCAGACACATATGGAAAGACTCAGGTTCCTGTAGCGGCCCCCAGAAAGTGACAGGAAACAAATAGGAACTTACAATCCCTTTAGAAGCATTTCCTCTCAAATTACAATCTCTAAAATTTCAAAGCAAAATAAAAGTTCAAGGGGCTCCAACAACAAGAATCACATCAGGTGTTTATTGCAGCCCTGGCTCTGTTTCAGCCTCGTTTCTGACGGCACCACACACAGACAGACCACATGCTGTACATACCTTCCCCTCACCCTCTTCTTCCTCCTCCTCCTCCTCCTGCTCTACCTTCAGCTTTAGCCCAAGTCTTGCAAACCCCATCTCAGGATTCGGGCATTTCTGTCTATCCTGGGTGTCTTTCTCATCTTCTGTTTCAACTGTGGTGCTTTTGTTTGTTCCCAAGCTTTCTTCTCTGGATTTCTATGACTGTTAGACAGAAGCTGGCAGAGAGAAAAACCAGAAATAGCAAGAGTAAAGAGAGAAAGGTGCAGGAGAGAGGCAGGCACCTGAAAACTGGGAGTTATACAGCAACACCTCACTATCTGTTGTTTCTCTGTCATTTTGGAGCCCTGTCACTGATTATTTGATGCCATCCTACCCCTCATGGACTTTAATTCATTTGAGAAGGATGAGGATGACAGAAAGGCAGCAAATGCTCACAGGGAAAGATTTACCTCGAGGAAAGTCTTACAGACAAAGCAGGTAAGCTCTTTCAGAGGTGAGCACCTGAGTCCTGGTGATTCCAGCCTACCCTGCCCATGTGCAGTTAAATATTTCATATTTCTGAACCCCCTACAGGCAATTCCCCTCTGTTATACCAATTCTTGCAGAAAAAATCCAACCTTGTTATCCACTAAACATTTTTCAGCATCATATCCTCAACAGATAGCGGGGTGTGGCTTATAAAGCAAGAGGCTGTTAAATTAAAAGCAAAGCCAGTCTAAAATTAGTAAATTAAAATCACTGATGAGGTTACAAGTGATGTCTCTCCCTTAACCCAACCTCACTAAAAAAAACCAGTACTTTGTGCTGGAGAAACAGAAGGGCAAGACTTGGCTTCTTCATGATATCAGTGCTCAAATGAGCAAGGGCAAGGATATTCCCTCTTGGGAAGGGATATTCCCTCTTGGGAAGGGATATTCTGAGTGAACAGCTAGAAATAAGAAAAGCAAAACAAGCCCCAAACATCACACAAGCTCCCTGCATTCCACCACTGCCATTTTTGCTGTGCTGTTTTATGAGCCTCTTTCCAAACATCAACCAAAAACGTTGGTGTTGTGAAGACAAAGTGTTTGTGTGCTGGAGGCTCCCTTCCCAAGGGCATTGCTAAATCCCTCAGGAAGCTGGAGGATCTCTCATGGTGAGCAGCCACCTTAAACATAAATGACTCCAACCCAACAGGTTCAAACTTGCTCAGGGTCCCTCAGTTTTTCCCTGCAGGACAAGCTGGGCAATCACGTGCTTCACAACAGCCCTGACCAATTGCTACCAGCTCACCTGCCCTTAGGAAATATCTTTATATTCTGCAATATCCTTTGGTAAAGGCAGCTTTTAGCAGGAACAATGAACAGAAAATCTGGAATTTGGGAGTAATACCTTGATTTTAAGTCAATTTTTTTAATCTATTAAGGATTTTAAAAGGTTGAGCTGCTCAGGCCAGAGGCTTGTTCACGTGAAATTGCTGGAATGCATGGCTGGATTTTCCATGCACTCCTGTTTCCCCTAAAACAACAGGGACACACACACCTGCTCCCTAGGGCAGAGCTCCGTGTTATTTCATTCCCTAAAACCCCATGGAGATAACCATGTGCGCTTTCCAACTGCAACTCTTTTGGCTGCTGATTATTTCAAGTGCATTAAATATCTCTATCAACACCACAAAAGATAAGTGGCAGATTACTTCAATAAAGAGCAGCGATGGAATCAGGTTTCAAATTGAGTAGGTACACATATAAATGACTGAAGATTGACTCACGTGGGCAAAGCTTATTACAAAACCTACAAGAGAGGGCACTGAGGCTTGTGAAATGAATTTCAACATACAGCAGGGGATTTGTGCACAACGTCCATGGTAATAAAAACACCGTAGATGTGAAATCTGTGTAGAATTTCTTCATTATGGTTCCCACCACCATAAACCCACGTTTAACTCCAGCATTTTTTAACTGTACATTCATTTTCAACATGAGGCGTTACTCCTCTCTAAGCGTTAATGAGACATTAAATAGATTTTTTTTTCCCCCCTGAGTTTCGCTTACTTGATCTGTCAGTAGAATCATCAAACTCCACCAGGAAGGAGTAGCCATTGTTCCAGATGTGAAGACAGGTGCTTGGGTCGTAGCTGATTTTCAGAGGCTTCAGGAAAGGATCGTAAACACTGTCCCTCCACTGGATGTCGATGGGAGACTGCCGAGTGCCTCCGGGAATTGTCAGCGGGCTCTGCCACAGCGGATGCACTGGAAGATGAGGAGGAGAGTCAGGCTCTGAGGCAGGATACAGAACTTTCTGGCAAGGGACAGTGCTGTGTCACCAAAGGCTAATTCGAGTCAGCTGGTGCCCAGCAAAGCAAAAGAAAAATAAAACATTCCAGTTGCATGACTCAAAGCCACACAGGGAAGAGCAGTAATTTGACTTAGAACCATGTCAGTACCTTTCTGCCTTTGCAGAATGCTCTGCAAAGGAATTGCCCCCCCATTTCCCAGAAAAAGAGGATGTTTTCCTGTTATCGCCAGATTTTAAGGCAGCTTTGTTTGACAGCTTTCATTACACACCAGTAGCATCAGCTCAGCTGGGAGTGCTCCAGACATGGGATAATTCCCACTGGGAAGCAAAACATTCTCTAGAAGGCAACACAAGCACAGGGGTTACCACACAAAGGAGGGGTCAGAGCTCCTGCAGCAGCCACACCAATCCTGACCAAAACTGCTTCGTGCAGACAGGTCCTGCTGATCCCACACCTGTAAAACCCAAACCCAGCAATTTTGGGGGCAACTTGGGCCCCTCAAACTGGCACAAGCAGGGTAGGTACATGAATAGTTTCCACAGGAGTTTATTCTGCTTAAAACCAGAACAGACACCTGCACGCACCTGTTCACCTGGTGAACCACACACACGTTTTGGTGCCCTGTCCCTCTGCTGAATCCCAAATTGTGATGCTTTGAGCATCACTTTACAAGCCACTTCACTAGATACTACTGCTCAGGGTGTTTTACAACGAGGAATTAAAAATAAATTAAACCTTCCAACCACTCACGCGAGCGGTGGCTGAACAACTTTCCCCCCTCCTTTCCCCCAGCGAGGAGCAAACTTTACGGAGCTCCACAAGGTCAGCTCAGGCAACAAGCGGTGCAAAAACACTCCCTATATTTAAAACACTGTCATTTCCTGCTGTTTCAGCCGAGGACAAAGGCAGGCTGAGCTCGGCCTCCCTGCGGCTCCTACACAAAGTCTGGCAGCGCGGGGGGCTGGAAGCGATGGCGGGACAGGGGCCGGGCGGGACCCGCTCTGCTCGGGCTGAGGGAGAGCGGCACTCACGGGCGTCTCGCAGGCGGTAGGAGCAGCAGGCGCCGAGGCTGCACCGGCGGCTGCCCCGCTGTGAGGAGCAGGAGGAAGAAGAGGCGGCGGCGGCGGCCGCCCAAGCGCGGCGGAGCAGCGGCAGCATCGCGGCGGAGATCGCGGAGCCGCCGCCCGGCTCGGCCCGGCCCGGCCCGGCCTTGCCCGGCGCGGCCCCTTCCGGCACGGCCCCCCAGCAGCGGCCTCAGGGGCGGGCCGGGGCTGCCCTCAGCGGCTCCTCATGCTGTGACAGCCATAGAGCAGCGGCAACAGCTCCGTGAGGGTGGGGGTTCGCCATTTCCCGTGCTCAGGGCGGTCGCTGTGCCCCTGTCAAAAGTGCGTCCCCTCACACCAAGTGTGGCCCCTCACAGCAAAAGTGATTCCTTCGCACCGAGTACATCCCCTCAAAAGAGTATCGCCTCACCCAAAAAAGTGTCTCCTCACACCAAAATAGTATTTATTCCTTCACACCAAAGTGTTTCTCCTCATATCGAGTGTTTAACTTCATATCGGAAGCGATTCCTTCACATCGAGTACATCCCCTCACAACAAATGAGTATTGCCTCACCCAGTGTCCCTTCACACCAAAATACTATTTATTCCCTCACACCAAAAGTGATTCCTTCGCACTGAGTACATCCTCTGACGCCAAAAGAGTATTGCCTCACCTCAAAAAATGTCCCCTCACACCAAAAGCAATCCCTTTGCACCAAAAAATGCACAGAGGTGGGTGGCCCTGGCACAGCATGGTCCCCGCTACAAGCCACATTTAGAAAAGTTATGGGAAGTTAATTTTATGTTTGCTTTTCTTGGCTGTCACAAAGGCAAGAGGCCAAAATAGTGCCACCTTGGATGGTGAAAGGATCAGCCCAGTATTCACCTGACACTGCTTGAGGCAGCAAAACCTTGATGAAACTCGTTAAAACCTTCATCGCTCCTCCCATTCCTGCTGTCAGTAAGGAACACATAGCAAAAAAAAAAAATTTTAAAAAAAAAAAGGAAAGCCAGTAGAAAGCTGAAAGCATCAGTGAAAGCTCAGAGATAAAGCAAGAGTTCTAATTTCTGCCAGTTCTCTCGGACAGCCAGGAGAAGAAAACCACCCTCAGCTCCAGATCTTCTTCTTTGGACCTGCTTTGGACCATATTTCTTATTTACTCTCTTAAAGTCATTTTTCAAATCTGCATTTATCTTTTGGGGATTTTTTAATCTTGTTAGGATGACTTTTGAATTTTCACAAGGAGCCTAACGTAACACTGAGAATGTTTTACTGAAATGGAGACAGGACCAGATACTCAACCAGCTCCAGCCAAGAAGTGTTTGCTCTGTTTTACCAACATTGTGTAAGAAGTTTCCATTGCATTCACGGTATAACATGTTTAAAGTACTCCTGAGTTGAGTAAGAGCAGGCTGAAATCTGGCAAACGATTGGCTTTGAGTGGCTACACGATCACAAGCAGATCATCAGGAGATGTGCAAACAGCTTGTGATGTCAGGATGTTAGACCGGGTTTAAATTTCATTTCACTTCCTCCCTGCAGTCTTTTTTTGTGTACCGGGATTCAGCTGCAAGCAAAATGAATTCCTGCTTTGACTCCCAACATTTTCTAGGATAACTAATTTACTATTCTCAACAGAATTCTTCCTGTAGCTTAAAAAGAAGAGGTGAATAATCAATGAAATTGAAAAGACCTGCTGCCCGTACACATCATGATTCAGTCAGGCTTAATCACAGTTTAACAGCCTGTTGATCATGGTTAGGCAACTCTTTAGCACAGGCGTGTCTTGCTGAAGCTACTGATGAACAACAGGCAGCTCCTGGTCATCAGGACAGCCCAGATGGGCTTCAGGTGTTTCATACTCAGCACACACAAGAGACAATGGGGGTTTATTCTCATCTACCAACAAATTATTGTCATTCCTTCACCGTTCTTCCTTGTTCCATTCTTCCAGGATGTGTGCTCTAAATACAACTGATAACCTTGGGCAGCTTAGAAATTACATCTACACCTGGTTCAGTAATTACAGAAAATCACAGAAAATTACAACCATCCCTTTCCTGTATGTTAAAGCTGATCAAATTTTAAAAAGCCTCAAATTCCACCGCTTTACACAGTGGCATTAAGGCAACCCAACTCCATGAAGCTTTTCAGTGGTTTGATCCTGCAAGGTTTTGAAGAATGTGAAGTTTTTTACAGAGTCACTAAGCTGAACAGAGTGATTCACTTCTCGTGGGCTGAGCAGCACAACCCAAAGGAAGTTCATGGCACACTCGGAAATGATGGGCTGGAGAAGTACAAAACTAAAGAGAAGTAACTTAGACCTGCAGCACTTTTGTTTCTCTCCTGAATCATTCACAGAACCTCCATCCAGTTTTTCACGTGCACATGCTACTTCTTCCTGAGCACAAAGTTCAGTAAAACTCTAGCATTTAATTTAAAAAAATCCTTCAAAGAAAACCCTTCAAAATATGACCTCAGCGGCAGGGAATTGGTTTGGTTTAGAAACTGCAGAGAGAAAGACAAGAACTACCTGTGCCAAAAGGAAACTTTAACCTTGTTCTCAGCACCTAATCAATGTAGCCAAAATCTTCTTTTCTGGACCATTCCAGAAACAGAGTTTTCCCTTGGCCATGCCCCAGCTCGGGATGGTGATTTATGCCAGAGAGACGTGGCTCTCATGCTGCAAGAGCTGGAGAGAACAGCAGCAGCCAGAATCACAATATCCCTGTTGCTTCCCCCAGATTGTTACATTTCTGGGCCATCTGCAGGGTTCCAGCTGGGCTCTCTCTTGTTCCTGAGCCCAGAGTGGTTTCCACAACCAGAAAGGGAAGAGCCCAAGGGATGAGCTCAAGTGACGCAGCATCTGTGTGGAAAGAGAAACAGAAACCTAACTAGGAGTTTTCCAGTGTCCAAAGTTAATTTTAAAAAAGGTGAGAACTGAGAAATTATTGGGCAGTTTGCACCTTTTGCTCACTGAGGAAGGGCCTGGTCTGGTGTTTGCCTTTGTCACACACCCACCTCTGGTATTGTCAGAGCAGTTAAACTAAATTTTTTCATACAAAAAGCACGACCAAGATGCGACTCACCTGTGAAAATGGATCTGCCACAAACAGACCTAATCTGTACCTGATTTATTTCATTTTTTTAAAAATCCCCAACAGACACAGTGATGC
>VXBT01011517.1:10279-31399 GCA_013400235.1 Oriolus oriolus
GGGGCAGGGCTGGGGCAGGGATAGAACGGGGCTGGGGCAGGGCTGGAGCGGGGCTGCAGCCGCGGCTCCGCCCGCAGTGGCCGCCCTCGGCGCGGTCCCGCCCCCGGAGCAGGGCGCCGGAGAGCCGGGCCGGAGGGCTCCGCGCTGCCCCATGGCCCCGGGCGCTGCCCCGCGGCTGCTGCTGCTGCTGCTGCTGCTGCTGCTCGCCTGCGCCGGGCCGGGCGGCTGCGGGGAGAGGAGCCCCACGGGGAACAGGTCGGTACCGCGCGGGGCGGCGGAGCCGGGTGAGCGCAGGGTTCGGGCGCTGTCCTTCGTGCCGCGTTCGGAGTGCCGGGACGTGGCTGTGGTTTCCTTCCCAGCCTTGGAAACACCCGGGGCTAATGCGGGAATTAATTATTTTGAAGCGGGCGGCGCGTCAGAGGTGTAACTTCGGCACAATGTTGTGGACGTGGTTTAAAATCGGGTGTTTTCTGTGCATCCGTCCCACGTTTCATTACATTTTAATGACTCTCACGCTGACTTTGCCCGGTCCCTGGGAAAACTGAGTTATAAATAATATAAGAGCAAGGGTGTGGAAACTACCCAGGCACGAAAATGTGCTACTTGTGCAGAATATTTGAAGCGTGAGTTCAGTATTGCAAGTGAGTATTAAACTTAAAAAATTACTGGAGATTTGGGTTTATTGCTAGTAGTGCTGCTTCACTCTCTGATGAAACACAAACAGCCCCGCTCATAGCAGGGGGAAGAGGGGGCTTTGTAGAGCCAAGCATTCTGAAAGTGAAAACAGCCTGAGCTGTGTGACTTGAATGATGCCCATAAGTCACCAAAAACACGCAGAACAAACATGCTGATGGAGGTCGCAGCCGTCAGTAAAATCTGTGCATTTAAGGCAAGAAGGACATGTGGTGATTTGCTTAAGCTTGTATTAAGAGATCTGGTAGCCAGTTACTGATAAATAGTACAATATGTTGTCATTGAATAGCTTGCTTGCCGCTCTCCTCTGCCAGTTCTCAGATTTCTCACTGCTCTTCTTAGTATAAATCCACTTTTTTTGTTTTTTCCCAATCAGACCAAAATCTGATAGACAGCAAGCAGTGGAGCACTACCTGAACTTTATTGCAATAAATATGAAGAGATGAAGTCGTGATCTTGATGCCAGTGAATTAAATGGGAATTTTGCATCATTGGGAGGAGGATTGTGCTGGCACAGCGTTAATTTGGTAGAAGTACTATGAGTTCAATTTGCCTTTTTGTATTAAAAATGGAAGCTTGGGTATCTTCTTGTTCTGATCCAGACCTTTTTGGACATCCATTAAATTGGAAATCGAACCCCAGTAATCAGTGCATTGTAAAATATTTATGGAAATCTGTCTCCCTGTGTCAAATTAAGTATTTGAAAACTAAAGAGTTAAGGGTTTTGTAGGCACTTCTTATTGATGGAACTTACATAGAGGCATTTAAAAGTCAGCAATGTTTTTTGTCAGGATGTTTCTTAGAAAGAACCAGCTCTTTCCTTGAATCTGGTCTCTCCAAACTCACAGATTTATAGTGTTAATAACTTCACTGAAATCCCTTATGCTGACTGTCCCTAGGACTGCAAGCAGTGCATTGCCCCCAGGTGCTCCTCACCTTTCATGACTTTATTTTTAGTGCATTTGAGAGATCACATGCTATTGTCCAATTAAATGTCTCATAAATGAGCAGAAACCAGCTCAGCAGCCAGCGAGGAATTCTGCAGCTGGGGATTATCAGTCTGAGGGAGATGACTCTGAAGGAATAGAAATACTGTTTCTGTAGATGTAGAGTACATTTTCCCATCTGGTGCAGTTCATCAGAGCAGGCATATGAAGAATAAAAGTGTGGACATGGCATGAAAACTGCCTGTGGCCTCCCCACTCAACCCTGCTGAGTGCCAGGATTATTTGTGCGGCTCATCTGATGGAGGAAATGCTGTTTGCATGGAAGTCCTCAAGAGTCTTTATCAACTTTTGCAGACAAACAAGCCAGACTCGGTTATCTTATGTAGATGGATAATGTCATCTGATAAGAGGGAATTTACACTTCTTTATACTTATAATCTTATTTAATTGGGTTTTACATGGTGATTAGTCATTCCAGTGCTTTGTATTAGGGCTAATCCACTTTCATGTGGGTTCCTAACATACTTGGTATGATGAATTCAACACACGACATATGTGCCTGGGTGTGTCTGGGAGAGTTGTTTACCAAGAGGTAAGAGATAATATCAGTCATCCAAACATACACCATTTGTCGTCAAATGAATTTGAAATTTCAGGGTAGGAGAGGCTGATAAAATGTGAAAGGCTGGTCTCTAAATCAGTGTGCTAAAAATTATTTGCTGTGGAGAATGCTCAGTGCTAGCTAGTTCCTTTTCTCTTGTGCATGTAATTACCACTTCTATAATCAAAAGGGAATACCTATTTTTTAACACGCAGTTATTTTCCAGTTTTTTACTTTCAACCCTTTTGTTTCCATGGGATGTGCTCCAGCCGAGGACGCCGGGGCGCTGAGATTCCCCAGCTCACCTTTTGGGTGGAAAAGCTGCTGTTTTGGCAGCAGTGCGGCTGTGGAGAGCCACCCGTTCGTGCCATGGATCACACCCCAGTGACACCTCAGGGCTGAGTGTCAGAGCAGCTGGCAGAGCTGGCAACATCAACATCCACTCGCGCCTGCCCCAAAACCGGGACGTGATTGTCCCCGCGTGCCACCGCGACGTGCGGCGATGGATTTCCCTTGCTGATGGGACTGCAGGCCTTGTGCAGGAGGAGAGCAGGCAGCCAGCACTGCTAATTAGCAGAGTAATTAGCAGGAGGGCCTGGCTGGAGGCACCTCCCCTGCGTGGCGGGCATGGGGCTGAGCGTGTTTGCGGCGCCGTGGGGCATCGCGGTGGATCCCGGGCCGCTCTCTGCTCTGCACTCCCCATGGAAACACAAATGTTCCATCAGCTGGGCACATCCGTCCCTGTCCGAGGAGCCTCATGCTGCAAGCAGAGATGTGACATCTCTTCCAGAGTGGCTGCATGGGGCTGGGCAGGAGCCAGGATCCATTTTTTCCTAGTGGACAGTCACAAACACAGAATTAACCTTTCCTCTTCCCGGAGCAGCGTAAAAACCTGTCAGGGAATGAAGTGAATATCACACTTTTACATCATTCTTTTTCCAACCCCAGTATTTGAGTCTGAGTACCACAGCATGGTGATTTCCAAGCTGGAGTAACCAGCTATGAGTGCTTAATTATGCATATAGTGTTTAATTATGCATATGGAGAGGAGCTAAAAATATAACTAATCATAACTTGATATATATATATATATATATGTGCAACTAGGTATAACCAAATTCAGAATAACTAAATAAGTTACATTCATTTCTTTTCGGCATGCCTTGGTTCTGTAGCTATCATCATGAGAAAAATGCCCCCAAATTGCCTTTTCCAGCCTGAAGGCACAATCTGTCATGAAGAACAACTAGAAAAGACAAAAAAAAGCTGCATCAAATTACAAAACACTTGTTCCTAACTGTGAAACAGCCTGAGAAAGAGTTTTGTTTGAGCAAGAAAACGAGGTTTGGTCCATTGTAGCCACATTTTTGTTACCTTTGTGTCAAAATCTGAATATTTCCACCCACCTTTGAAGGCTGCTTGTTGCTGGGACGAGCAGCCTCAAGCCCCTTGGAGACCCCAGGCCAGCTCTAACCCTGGCACCCAAAGAGCAGTGGGAGAAAGGGGGACCCACTCTGAGAAGCCACTGGGGTTTCAGAGCTGCAGCTGAGGACAAGTTTGGTCTCTGCATGTGTAAATAAAACTACCAGATAAAATTTTGAACAGAGTGGAACTTTTCTGAAGGTTAAGATCTTCAGGAAGTTCTTCCAGCTTGGCAGCAGGCAGGGTGGGCTCTAGGCTGTCCCTGCTGCTTGGACTCATACTTGTCTGCCCTTGAGGATGCTGTGATGGAAATTAGGTTGGGATCACTCCTTACAGGGATCCCCCTGCCCAGAAGGACTCCCCAGAAGTGCCAAGCCGCGACTTTGCAATTCCAACACCTTACGGTGAAATGTGCACATAAATACTGAAAACTGCTCTGATTCCTAATGTGTACCTGCCAGCCATGGTGTAAATATTTCCACAAATTTCCCAGCTGCGGTGGTTTGGAAAGGTTGTGAGAAATGGGGCAAGGGAGGAGGATGAAAGTGTGTTTCCATGTGCACAGGGAGGCGAGGCAGGTCTGGAAGGCACCGGGGGGCACAGGCAGGGCAAGGTGTGCGGGGGCTGTGGGTTGGTGCTCACAAGAGCAAATCAATCCACGTTCCAGGGGGATGCAGGTCCCAAGGAAGCTGCTGTGGTGGGGAAAGGAAAGTGTTCCTGTGACTCAGGGAGAGGAGTCTGGTCCTCAGTGAGTCCTGGTTTCTCTGACTTTGATCTGTAGGTGTTTATTGGTGTGTGTGAATCCCCTGGGCTTGATGCTGTAGCTCAGGGAAGCAGATTGTGCTGACACCAGCTGAAGACTTCTGCCTAAGAAGAAAATCAGATGCTGACAATTTCATCAGCCTGGTAGCTGTCAACTTCAGATGTGCTTCACCTGAGCCCTGCCTTGCAGCTGACTTCCATGGGGTTTGTTATTGCCTGGAACCATCCAGGGGCTTTCTTCACATGGTGTAAATCTGTGCTTGGGGCATGCCAACCCCCTGCTTCTGCTCTAAATCCATCGTGTTGCTTCTGATCCTCCCTGGGGAGCCAGGGTGGTGCAGAGCCCTCCCTGGTTCCCCTGCTTGTGCCCTGGAACTGGCTCTGTCCCTAACCCAAAGCTGACATCCCATGGAATGGGACAGGAGGGGTAGTGAAGCCTTTGGTCAGGGTGGTAAGGACATGGGAGTGCCTGTCAGGGCTGGCTCATCTGACTGATCTCTGAAAATGAGACATTTTTAGCCTGGGTACTGCAGCTTTGGGATAATTTGCCCTGTTCTCGGTGGCACTCACCAGCCAAGGACCTGAGTTACCCTTGGAATGTTTTGTGGAGTGAAGCAGCAACAGGAGCTTTCCCCAGGAAACTTGCTGCAGACTTTAAATCCAGATGCTACACAATAAATACTGTTCTCCTCTCTCCTAGTTCACGTGAATTTTCAGATCAAGATTCTCTCCAGAGGAATGGTAAGGCTTTCAGTGGGCTGAATCCCTGGATGCTGGTTCTGTTAGTGTGCCTGTAAAAGATTTCATTCCCAGATGTTCCTTCTCTTTGCACTGGTGACCCTTCTGTCACATGTTTTTTTTAAAACATAACCCTCTTTTAAAAATACCCTTTAAAGGATTTACCTGTTAAATTAATAATTTACTGTCCAACTCTGAGATGCAGTGAGAATGTGGAAAGAAGAAGCATTCACCTTTTTTTAACTCAGTGAAAAAAATGGTTAAATGTTTAAAGGATGGAGCTGTGAGAGTGCCCATGACATGACCTGTGCTTGTGAAACTTCACCCTCCTGGTGAGCAGGAGGGGTGGGATACCCTAGGATGTCAGGATATTTGTCACAGCTTCCTGTCTCTGGCAGTGCAGGGAGAGAAGTTCCCAGCACAGTTACCACACTTTTGCCAGGCACTTCAGCACATCCTGTTTGATGAGTTTGCTGTATGAAGAAGAAAGCAGCTTTTGTTGTGTTTGAGATGAATAAATACAGACATAGAATAAATCTGGTAATTTTGGGGCACTGGAGCTCCTCCCAGTGAGGGTGACAAGGTGTCCAGTGAAAAGAAGAGAAACTTCAGCGAACAAGAAAGGTAAATTAGAAAATACATGTATTGAGGGCAATATTTGCTGCAAGCCGAGTAATTTCCAAGGCAAAATCAGTAATGCTGACATACACATTTTGTGCAGTGGTAATTATTGTTTGCATCAGAATGTCCAAAGTTTTATAACTGATTGAGAGTGTATAATACGCTAATAATGAAATAGCACTCCTTCTTCTGCAGGTCAGCGCTACAATGGTGGCGTGAAGCCAAAGTTCAATGCCAAGCAAGTGGCAATGGCACAGGTAATGTCTGGAGGAGTGGGTCTGTGAAGCCTTTTCACAGCACATTTAGATCCCTCAGCTTACATCGCCGAATTAAGTTGGTTTTACTGTTGACAACAAACAGGCAACAAATCCATCTGAAACCCTGTACAAAATACTCTCTGCTTTTCTGAGCACTGAAGTGACACCTCAGGTGCTGCTGCTGGTGCTGGCTGACGGTGGGTTTGGGCAGAGGATCTTTCTGAAAGGACAAAATCCTTATATCCATGCCCTGTACAATGGCATTTCCCTGCTGTGACCAGTCTTGTGCTCATATCACTTGGTACTGAGGGAAGAGCTGCAGCAAAACTTCAGATTTTTAGTGGGAGTTTTTTCTGAGACTGGGCTGCAGGTCTTGTCACAAACTGAGCATGAAAGGCTTCCTTCCCAAAAGAAGCTAACCAAAAGTGATGCACTCCCCTGTAAGTAACATGTTGAACAAATCTCTCTCGCATGAACCTCTGAGCAGACAGCCTTGTCGTTTGTATAAATACAAGCACAGCCACTCAGCACATTTCCTGAGCATGATCTTGCCTTGCTTTCAGCTTGTTGCTGTCAGTACTTACGAACTGTAATCCTCAAACATCCTTGTGCCATATGTAAGGTCCAGTATCAAAAGGGATCTTTCATGGTCTGAGCAGAGAGTTGGGATTTGCTAATCTGAACAACACAGACAGAAAAAAACATCTCTCTTTAAGCCAAGACAAAACCTTGGGTCTTAACTGTGTCCCTTCTGGAGCCTGGTAAGATGCTGTTTATGACTGGGACTCAGGAAACCTCTGCTGTTCTAATGGGAGCTTGCAATCATATGACATGTTACAAGCAGTCGTGCAGGTATTGTGTGTGTTACCCTGTTCAGATGGGACAGAGGTGGTGGCTGGAAATTGGAGTGCGAAATCTGAGAATGGCAGTCCAAATCTTTAGTTCTTTCTGAGCCCTAAGTCACATTGTCTTGCCTGACAGCCAAGTTGCCTTTTTGCCATGACATTTGGCCTGTAAGGGATGGCAGTTTCCTGGTGTCTGCGGGTGACGTGGAAGCTGCGGTCCCTGGGTTTGAGTCTTTTGTCTGATTTTGTAAAAACAGGGATCCATACTTGATCCATCCCCGTCTGCAGCAGGTAATTCCCTGGTTTTAAAGCCATGGTAAGCCAAGCTGCCTGCAGATAGGTGTAGACTTGGACATTTCTCTCAGCTGGACAGCTGCCCAGTGTGCCTCCAGCATCGTGGGCTGTGTCCTTGGCACAACCTGACTCCTTTCCAGTGTGCTGAAGCAATTCTTAGAGCTGTCCTCGAGAGTCTTCTGCTGGGGGGAGCACCCTGTGGTTCTAGCTTTGCCTCAGCCCTTCTGTGCTGTGCTGGCTGCTCTGTGAGGTGCCATGGTGGGAAGGGGGTGCAGCCAGATTTCCCTCTGCTTCCTCAGCGCAGGGCTGGCTCCCAGGGCCAACCTCATGTGTTCTGGCGAGATGGCAACTCCTGGGATCACATCTTCTGATAGAAATCTCCTGTTGGTCCCTCAGGTTGTCAGCTACAACCTGAGCAGGGGTGGACAGTGGGAAGGACCACCCTGGAGGCCGTTCCCCCACAGCCACTTCAGCCCCCTGAACGTCACCGTCAATGGCACCCCCTGCATCCTGTTCTGGGCCAAGAGGATCGTGATCAGGTTTGAAAACCACACCCAGCTGGATTTGACAGAGAAGACCTTTGGTGTCCAGGCGACCGTGGACGTTGGGGACTCAAACTGCAGCGAGGACAGTGCCATGTAAGGGGAATTGTGCTCTGCTGGTGGAGCTGGGGCCAGATAACCACTGTGGGAAGTGCAAGTGGGAGAACAGGCCTTGCAGAGCCCCAGGCTGTTTCTGATAATGTCCTGCCATGGCAGGCAGCAGGGGCTGTGTGGATAAACCCAGCCTTTCATGGCACACATCTTCAGTTGTTGTGATGGTGTGGTCCCTCTTGAGCAGCCAGCTTTGCTCCCAGTGCCCATGGGGCTGAAGCTGTTGGTGTGTTCAGTGTCCAGCTGTCTTACACGGCTGCTTTGTGGGGCTGGAGAGTGGATCCTGTGCTGAATGTGGGGCTTAGGTGATGCCTTAGGTTTTAACTCTTGTATTTTTCAAATTTTGTACTGCTTAGTGTGTGACTCTGAGCTGCCTTGCAGCCTGGCAGCTGCTGCTCTCTCAGGCTCACACAGACATAACAAAGCCTCTCCAGGCCTGCTCCCCAAGGACACCCAGCCCGTCCCAGGCCCAAAATGTGTAACCCAGCACCTTGAGAAGGGGGGCGAGCTGAGGGGCAGTTCCATCATTAGCTAAAGTTTAATTGGCCAATTTATGCTGATCTGCAAATGGACCAAACCTGTAACAGTGTGAAGAACTCGTGACTCGGGGTCCATCTCGGGTGCAGCCTTTGGCCTGCCCAGGGTGTGCCTCTGAAGGCCTTTCCAATAAATATCCACCTTTATTCCCTTACTCCTGCCCAGTCTCTGTTTCCAGCTTGGCCTCTTTAGGCATCAGAGGTGCTGTGCATGACTGAGTGTCCCTTCATTGTGCCAGCAGTGCTGCACAGGGTGCAGGGCTGTGTTAGGGCAGTCACCCCAAATCCCAGGCTGTGATCCGTGAGGTGCTGGACACAAGGAGTGGGTTCATCACAGGCCTGCATGTGGCACAAGAGTGTCTGACAACCTGACCTCTGCATAGCAGCCTGCCACTAATTTCTTCAGTATGAGCAGCATTTAGCAGTTTTGCTAGGTGTTTCTCACCCTGACTGAGAGCTAATCATTAACCCCACTGCATCCAAAATCCTCCAGCCCCCTGTTCTAGGCAGGCAGGTGGTATTGTTTTGTTTCCTTTGCCATGTGCCTGATTGCTTCTCTCCCTGGCTCACACCACATTCCACTCTGGGAGGCCTAAAAATCAGGAGGGAGGTTCCTAATTGAACATGAGCACTGAGTCTGCCCCATAAACACAGTTTAAATCTGTAAGGACACACACAGCAATGAAAACAACAGGACTGAACCCAGCACTTTCACTTATCTTCCATACAACAATTCACCTGTACATCTAAAATTGTTGTCACAGTGTAGAAAAGTAGGTGTTACCTCTTTCTGATTGTACAGCACACGGTGCACAGACATTTTTGTGAGATTACCAGAAAGGTAAAAGTGAAATTGAAACAGAACCCAGCATCATCATATTCAGCAAGGCAGTGTGACTATAACCTCATCAGCCTGTGAACTAATCCAGCACTGTTTTGACAGGCAGAGGTAGAGAATGGAATAAAATTATGTCAAAAATAAAAACTGATGACAAACATTCCTCTCTGTCTTCTGGCCTACAATTTGGAAATAATCTTAGTCTGATTAGTAATTACTGTAACCTAATAGAAAGAATACTAAGGCAAAGTTAAGGGTTTCAAAACACAGAGAATGGTATCAGATACAATAACCAAAGCTGCACTGTTTTTTTAGTTGAATGCCACATTTGCCTGTGTCTAATCCTCGACTGTCTCTGATTTCCCTTCGTAATAAAGCAAGGGATAGTCTGGATGCAGTGTCCTGTCCTATGGGACCAGTCTTACCCAGGAAGTCTAGATCACCTCTGAAATTGCAGGGCTAGCTGTTTGGTGTGGATTTGTTTGTTTGTTTGTTTTTTAATTAATTTTCTGTTTGTTTTAGTTTTGGTTTTTTGGGGGGTTTCTTTTGTTCAGGCTTGTTTTTGGATGTTTGTTTGGTTGTTGTTTGGTTTGGTTTTTGATTTTGTTTTTGAAAATATTCTTCCACTGAAATTTTAGAAGTCTTTCAGAATCTGCATGTTTTCACTCTGTTTTGTTTTTGCCTTACATGAACAGTGAGAATCTCCACGCGGGTTTTAAGAGGAAAAAATACTATTTTTAAGCAATAAGAATATATTCCACTTAATCCTGTATTACATTAATTAACCTGATAGGGCTTTCACTTCATCAAACCTCAGGTGCCCAAGGCTGCTGCGGGGGAGCTTCGCAGAGCTGCCTCACAGCCAGGGCGCTTGTGTGGCTGTGAAGAAGGAATGTGAAGAAGCATCTGCTTTCCTTTATGCTCTGATATTCAAAAAGATGGGGACGAGGTGTCTGTTTACACTTCCTGATGGCAGGCAGGGGTGATGCTTGACTGAGATGTCATGCCTTGAGAAGGAGAGCAGGCATCCACTGAGCCTAATTATCAGCTGAGGCAGGAAGCAGTGGGACTGAGTTGTGTTGGAAGTTAAACATGAATTTCTATTCTCCCTGGGTAGTCTGGGCCTCATTCCAATTAACAGGTGAGCAAATGTATTTCACCAGAGGAATATTTATCCTTTCAGGTTTTTTCCCCACTGACTTTAAGGGTAGGCTGAACAAAGAATTGTGTGCATAACTGAGCTTAATCTTCTGTGCTGCTCTTTTCTCTGAAGATTTCTGAATTTCTTTCCTGTCTTGATGTTACTTGCTTTTTGACCTAGGCTTTCCCTGAAGTTTGGTGATGTTGGCAATCTGAAGGGACTTGTTATCAGGTAAGTTTATATAATAAAACCCTTACCAGATAATAACACGTGAACACACATTGCTATGCAGTTGCTCAGGGAATTAGAGAGAATTTGTTTAAGCAAAACTAATGTGAGGGAAACTTGTGTAATTGAAACACCTGCATCCACCATGTGTGTCTGTCACCTGCCTTGTTTTATTAAGGGGTTTCTTTTTCTACATTGACTTTTCCACTCATGGAAAAGTTTGGTTCATCTCTTTTGTGTAGCATCTTCCCATGTCTGAGATTTTGTGTAAGCCATGCTGATTAACTGCAGACTGGGCATCAGACTGTGACCCACTTTATGTTTGCTTCTTGCTGATAGAAGAAAACAGCATTTCTTGATGAGTGACTTTCCATGCCCAGGGTGGAGGGACAATACCAGTGCTGCATTCCTGTTTTCATCACTAATTAGGCAAAATCCTCTCACATTCTTCCTGCTTTGTGGGAGGACACCAAACTCCTCGAGCTTCCACAACAAACAACCTCAAATCCCAGAATCCAAGGGTGCTGGGGGTGGGAAGGGCCCTCTGGAGCTCACCCAGTCCAAGGGATGATCCCTGCCCAGGCAGGGCCCCCGGAGCGGTGGCACAGGAACGTGTCCAGCTGGGGCTGGGATGTCTCCAGACAGGGACACTCCAGGCCCTCCCTGGGCAGCTGTTCCAGGCCTCTGCCCCCTCCATGGAACGCTGTCCCTCACTTTCCAGGCTCCGTGGAAGGAGCAGGAGGTCATTCTGATATAAAGTGGCCATGCCAGCGAGTGTCCTAAGGCTGTTCAGCGCATCAGTTCAACAGCTGAAATCCTCTGACTCACTGTCTTACTCTCCTCTCCTCAAACACGGCATCTCCAGGCTCTTGTTAACCACCAGCTACTACCAGCTGTCTGTGCAGAACTGGTTCAGCTTGCACAGGCTGCAGCTCCTGTACAACCACTCAGTGCAGGCGACGTTCAACGCCACGGGGATCCACGCGCCGGCCGCTTACTCCTTCCACTGCGAGCGCGTCAGCAGCCTGCAGAGATACGACGCCCTGCTCGTCCCCAGCTCTGCAAACGACCTCTCCCAGCTCTGGGAGGTCACCTTCATTGACTTCCAGGTGATGCCACAGATTTAAGCCAAATGGATCCCGTGGGTACATTCGGGGGGTGGGGTTTGCCCTTCTGTGCCAAGGAAAGGCTGTCACCTTCCATGCGCAGTTTACACTTGTTCCTGACATGGAACACAAATTAGAAAGTAAGGCTTTCCCTGTCAAAGGAAATTAGGGGCTATTTTTGGTAGTCTCTCTGCTTGTGTTCCCTCTAGTGGGGAGTGAATTTAATTTCCAGTGTTATATCGTTCTGAGCTGAGCTCTCACACTTGGCATCGACAGCAGCACCACACACCCAGGCATGGGATTCATCTCACTTCACTTTGGATGCCAAGGAATTTTATCCCTGTGCCCTGATTATAGTTACCCCAGCCTGCCTCTAAAGCCACTGGATAATTCCCCTGACCCATCTTAAGTCCTTATTTTAGGATGAGATTAATAATCTTCTGGAAGTTCCAATTCTTCTGCGTTGGACAATGAGGGAACCTAAGATGGCAGGACTGAAGCGTCTTGCGTGGAGATACCTGGGTCAGAGGGCATGAGGGGCTGAAAAAGGGAAGGGACAAAGCTGATCCCCTTTTGTCACCATGTGAAGAATGTCTGTGGACTGATTTAGTGGAGCAGACACTCAGCTCCCTGCGTGCCAGTGTGGTAAAAGCCGTATCAGAACTGAAGCCACGAGTAAAACTTGTTGCTGTCTTCCACAGCTGGGTGCAGCCTCCTGTAGTTTAGCTGGTTTGCTGCCGTGTCCCACCCATGGGGAACTGGTGAGGAAAACCTTATCCTGGGGCAGGCACTTGGGAATATTTCCTGGCTTGTCATGCTGAAGTTCATGCAGTCCAAAGCAGGGAGTCTGGAGACTCCCAGCAAGTGGTGCTGGAGATGCACAGTTAACATGAAAGGTACCACACTTGGAATTAAACATTGCTGGGCCATCCAGAGTGAGTGTGGAAGATTTTGTTTGAAACACAGCTGCAAATCCTTTGGGCAGCAGAGTGGAGGGGGTTAGAAGAGCTGGCAGTTTCACAAGACTGACCTGCATAAACTTTGAGCATTAACCCAAGCTGTCAGTGGGAGACACAAATTTGCCATGTGCAGGTGTTACATTAGCAATTCCTACTGCCATCAGGAGCAAATTAACGAAGCAGCAGCACTTTATTTAACATGATCCCTCTTGTTCTCTCCGCAGATTCAAGGTTTCAACATTAGAGAAGGGCATTTTGCCTATGCGAGAGACTGTGCATCCCTTTTCTCCCCAGCGATCCTGATGGGGTTGGTGATGTCCCTGATTCTGCTGCTGGTCCTGGCCTATGCTCTGCACATGCTCATCCACCTGAAATCTCTCGACAGGCACTATGAGTGCAAGGCTTCTCCTGCTTATTTCGCACAGATGAAAGACAGTGACATGGGGGACGAGAAGGAGCCACTGAGAAACAGTGGGAATGAGTCCTACGAACTTAGAAACCAACAGTTTGGTAAAATCTATATTTAGCAGTGTGTATCTCTCTCAGTGAAACGAGGCGTTTTCCTCTGCTGGCACTGCTGTGTGTAGTCTGTGCAGGTTTTTCACCAGCTGATGACAGGAAAAGTAGGTAACAGATTGTGTAGCCAGTTATTCACTGATAATCATCTCAAAGATGCCTTGGGAAAGAAGGTGAGGTAAAAAAATTCCATTGTCAGTATGGGATATTCGTGTTGTGGTACTTCATTCCTGTAGCAAAAAGCCAAAATGCACAGCTCTTCATCTAGCTTACCAAGCCTTGAAGAGAGAATCAGTAATGGACACTTCGAAATTCAATAAAGGTTAAAAACCCCCCCAAACCAAAGTCTTTGCTTGTTCTTTCAGAAGGCAAGGTTTACCCTTATTTTGTATTTGCTCTGTGCCCTGAGAAAATAGCATCAGTTTCTCAGGATGTGCTTTCCTTTTATTTCCCAAGTTACATCCCCTCCTTTCTGTCCCCATAAACTCCTTTTCCTACTTTGCAGTCTTCAGGGCCACATAAGCTGTGTTTTTATCCACAGCATGGATGAAACAGTGGCTGCAGGACAGCAGCATCCTGGTACTTCCCCTGTGTCTGAGCTGGAGGTTTGCCCTGAGGATCTGATGGGAAAACACCAGACATCTGGTCACAAAGGCTTACCCTCAACTTCCCGGCTCAGCTCCTTGCCAGGAGGTGGATTATGAGCATTATATCCTGTAATTTGAGGTTAATTTCTTTTCTACCAAATCCCATCAGTCTCCCTCGGGAATTTTACCTGAATGGAGATAGCCAGATTGAAAATATGTATACACAGAGATGTGGGAGCTGCCAGCAGTGGAAAGGAGGCTGCGATACAACTCTCACTGCTGCTTCTGGGAGTTTAGGATACTGTCACCCCACTCATCCTTTCTTCTGGTACAGGTAAAGTTTGGGAACTCCAGATTAGGTGGAATTTGGCCCTGATTTCTAGCAAGTAACAACATAGCAATGTTCTTGGCACTGTAGTGCTTTTGGGCTACAAGTAATGGAAACTCCAGCATGATAGGAAAAACCAGATTTGCAAGAAAATGCATTTCTTATTTTAGATTACAGAATTAATTAGTTGCTCATAGCCTTTGCAAATGGTTCTCCAATGGTCTTTAAACGCCTTGAGAGATGTCCAGAGACACCCTGTTTATTAGTGCAAGTGACACACGGACTAGATGTGGAGTCCTAAGTGGTCAGTTCATCTAGGAAGGCACTTCAGATGCAAATAAAAGTATCTTTGACACATAAGCAGGCATAATAAACAAGCTTTTGAGGGCTTGCCAAGGCTGCCTGTGGCCATTTGCTGCCAGATTTTTATCTGCTCCACAAAGGGAGGGAGCAAGCCAAAGCAGGAACGCCTGGGAACCTGAGCGAGGCTGGCATGAGAGGGAGAGGATTAAGCACTGCCCAGGGCGGTCCCTGTCCTGCACACAGCAGTGGCTGAGGTGCCAGAGCTCAACAGGAGATGTTCCTCGTGGTCTGGAGAGCAGGGCTGAGGATGTGAAAACCTGGCCCTGCTCAATGGCAGCCGGAGTGTCAAAGCTGCTGTGAGTCCCTGATGTGAAATCCTCACCCAGGAGAGCTGTGCTCCCCAAGCCCCTGGTTCCTGAGGCACAGGGGCACCTCTCCCTCCCACAGAGTTCATTTCTCCTCCTGGCTGGTGTCTGAGTGTGCTGCCAGGATAATTCTGACCTGTCATGAACTTGCATGGTTTCACACTGCTGCTGTGACAGGTTCTACAGGACTGAGGTTGGGAATAAGGGAGTTTCCCTCTGGTCCTCTCCCTCACTCCTCACTCCCTTTTCCAACCCAGTGGTGTTCCCTTTGCTTCACCTTGGTTTTCAGGGTGAGTATCTGCAGGCTTTGTGCTTGAGAGGTTCAGCACTGCAAATCTCCAGCACATGCCAGTCCAGACTTTTTTGGTGCAGGATTTCAAGATTTGCGTGTGTCTGTGTCCCTTCCAGGCCCTCCCGAACAAGAGACAGTAATTTGTGCCTGGTAACTTATGAGGAAAACTTTGGAAGTAAAAGAGAAGGCTGAAAAAATATTTTAAAAATTACTGAGAAAAATAAAATTTCTTACCATTTATCAGCTTTTTCTAAACCAGGGCATGACTGGGATATCCTGGGGAAAGGAGTACACAAAGGAGTTATCTGTGCTGTGACTTTTTGTGTTGCAGTTCTGCCTGGCAGTGGCAGGTGATTCTCCTCTGCCAGGTATCCTCTGTGTCATCACAATTCTACTCAAATGACAGAAGGATTTAGGAAGGATAAATATGCTAATTGAACTAGACAGGAAATACAAAGCTTGTCACAGGACTGGAAGGATGACCCATCTATTTGTAAAGAGTTAATGATGCTTTGGTGGAAAGTGCACCAGAAGGAAAAAAAGTCATCCTAATTGCAGTTTCTGTCTCCTGGTGCCATGTATAAAAGCAAGTACCCATGGCTGAAAAACACAAAAATGTGTATTCTTACATTCCCAGTAAGCTGTGAGCCAAAGAATCCTTATCAAATGCACATTAGGGAACCACAGAGACATTCCACTGCCTTGGTCCTGAAACAGGAAAATTCAAGGTGAAATGATATGTCTGTTGCAGAAGGAAAATGCACTGGCATTAACAGATTAATTTATAAAATGCAAGCTGTTTTTTCATGCATAATTTAATTTCTGCAGGAAAACACAGCAGCCTTTCCAACGTGCATGGGTTCATTCAAACAGAAACCTCACAGCATCTCTTCGAAACTGATTCCCTGTTTCAAATTCAGGGTGCCGTCCACTCCCACTCAGAGCCAAAAGGAAGAGTCTCACTGGGGTTCCAACATCTCACCTTCCTTAACTCAAGCCAGAAAAATTTCAGACTGTAATAGTGCTGAATTGAGCAAATCAATACATCTGTTCCTCACTCATCTCACCTGCTTTAGTCAAAACGTTGTATAATGACCCCTCACCCCAATATTTGGCACCTTCACACTGACAGGAAACGAGATTTTCAGGCAGCACATGAAGCAATGTTGTTTGAGCTGAAGTGGTGGAGTTTTGGCATAATTAAAAATGGACAAGGAATAATCAGAGCCAGTGTCACCGTAAAAGCAGGGAGACAAATCATGAGCCCAGCAGCTGGTGAGTAACGCCGAGTTCCAGGGAGCCAGAGGAAAGAGATTTATTTCTTTCCTTCAAGGTTTTTAAATGCTGGCATTTCCCTCTCCTCCTTGAAACGCTGATTCTTGCCATAGCAGCTTTGGTATTTCTATTGTTGGTTTCTTTTTTTTTAAATCAAGAACTTCCAAAAAGTTGGATGCAGCCTCTCATTTCAGAAGCTGTCCCCAGGAACTCAGAAGGCATTTTCAGGGTGGTTGCCATTATCGAACACCTCCTGAGGTGTTCTCCATCTCCAGTAAGCCTCGTGACATGGCATTTAACTGGCATGTGATAGGCCTTAAATCTGATTTAGTGGCTCCTAGATCACCCCTTAATTTGTTCGCTGTAACAATAAAGCAAATCAATACTAAATTTGATGTTATAGGGCAAAAGCTTTAAGAAATCAGAAGAAAGTGCTAAAAATTGTATATATTTTTTTTTCCACCTTTTTTTTTTTTAAGCTGGTGTCTTATCATACATCAGAAATTTTAATTTCTTTCTCTTGAGTCAGTAGTGTAAATGTACTCACGACTGATGTTGTATTTGCAGCCTAACAAAGAGTTTCAACTCCTGCCAGTTTGGGAGCAGCCTTCCTGAACGTTTTGCAGCTACTTCTGAGTGCTTTTTCTGAGTGAGTTTCTTCTGTTCTGGCTGCCTAAATACCTGAATAGGTCATTGCAAATAA
This sequence comes from Oriolus oriolus, assembly GCA_013400235.1. Taxonomy (NCBI): domain Eukaryota; kingdom Metazoa; phylum Chordata; class Aves; order Passeriformes; family Corvidae; genus Oriolus; species Oriolus oriolus. Next base: position 27,290 of record VXBT01011517.1, read on the forward strand.
TTGTCTGGCCTGTTTGTAGGTAAGTGCTGCTGCTTGGGCATTTAATAGAATATTGACTTGGGATGGAAGCTCAAGAAGTAGGTTTTCCAAATAAATGAGGCAACACTTTTGGTTTGGCTCCATGATGCCTCTTATACCACTGAGCTGCCTCTCAGGTGTCCTGGAGCCAGTCTAGAGCTTTTCTACCATTTCCATACGTCTGCAGTGGAAAGAATTCTTTATCAGTCTTCTCTCACACAAAAAACCTCAACCATAAACCACCACAAAAACCCCCAAACCAAAACCACACACGCACAGAAAAACAAATCTGAGATTTTCAGCTCTGGACATGATTTCTCATTGCTTTCTTCAAGCTAAAGCTGGTCTTTCCAGTGAAAAGGAATTTGCAGCATTTTGTCTTATCAACAGCGAGCAGGTTTATCACTCCCAGCTGCAGTTTTCTGTCACCAAATATCAATCAAGGCTCTTCAAGGGACTGAAAAGCTCTGTTCCAGTTATACCCACAACCTCAGAAATGTGAGAGGCCTCAGAGAAAGGGACAGTTTTAACCTCACTTCTTGAAGAACCCTGCGTTCAACCACTCTGCACACACGGCCTGTGAAATGGAGTGTGGGGCTGTGACAAACCCTGCCCCTAATCGGCGAAATGAATTTGGGGCAAATCCTTACACCTGTTCCCAAATAAGCCCATCCTCAGTATTAATGTTCTTCCATTTCAAATCTGCCTCTGTTTCAGCTGGCTGGAGGTGACTTGGCTCCTTGTGCAACACAAGAAAGAATCTTAAATCCCTTTTGCAGCAGGGCCGTTGCCTGTGGTGCCAGCTGGGAATTTTCAAGGGTTGAAAGGGTTTGTATAAACACAGTTACAGTAAAACTGATTCTCTGCCCATCTCCCTTGGCGTTGTTGTCCCCAGGACATGCCATGCAGCTCCTGGAATTTTGCAAAACTCTGCAGGGAAAATTTAAAAGGTGCAGAATTACACATATAGGCTTGCTGCAGCGTTGGGAAGATTAATGGGTCACCATCAGAGGGGAAGTGATAGTGTCAGCCTCTGCAAAGGCAGATTCTTCGTGTCCTTAAAGTGATCAGAAAATCTTCAGTTCTCCTGGAAATCTGCTCAGTGAATTACATAAATCCCTGGTAGCAATTTGTGCGGGAGCATCGTAGTCCAGCAGTGCCTGAACATGTTTGGGTCTGTTCCTTGGCCTAAATGCGAGGAAGACATTTTTAGGCTGCGTTCTAATACTTTCTTTTTGTTGTTCTTTGTTCCACAGAAGTAATTTCGGGGGGAACTGTCACTTTATGTGCAAGAGGACCAGAGCAGGGTCTAGCCTTGAGGCCTAGTGGGACCTCACTAATTTCTTTTTTTCCCTTCCAAGCTCTGAAGTGAGTTAATGGTTGCAATTATTAGAGGTTTGTTGGGGGTTTTCTGGTGGTCCTTTAAGAGGCCTGGATTACTGCAATCATGTCTGAATTGTTCTGAGTTGGTAAAATCTCGTTGCTTCCAGGACACACTGGGAAGAATGGCTGGGAACTGTGAAGGAAATGCAGGTAATAATGCAGAGGTGAATTACGGGGAATGAAACCCCCTCTCCCCCCAGAACACACCCAGCCTTATAAAGTGTCTTTCCTTGGTTCTGATCACTCCTTTGTCTGCTGACTCAGACCCTCAGCTGGCACGTAAACCCTTTCACATGCTGTGTGTGCTGCTTCGCCTAATTCATTCCTACCGCTTCTGGCCATGTTTGAAATACAGGAATCTGACTGAAATGTGGGGAGAGCCAGTGGGGATCTCTCCCGTGGGCTTTGGAGTTGGCACGAGTGGGTCAGAGCAGAGCTCTGTGTCCCCCCTGGCAGTGGGGGGTGTCAGGGGGTGTGGGGTCGGTGGCAGCTGTGGTGACCCCAGCACTCGGGCCTTCCAGGGCTCCCATCAGCAGGAAGAGCAGCCCCTGGCCCCATGTTTGCTGCGAAGCTTCGCTTTCGTTCTCTCTGCCCGTCTCGCTCCTCTCTTCCCCGGCTCTGCCGGGTGTCCTGCGCTGTGACCTTCCCCTGCTGGCTGCCGCTCTGGAAGGCTGGCACCTGTCCCCATCAGCCCCAGGAGCATCCGGCCTGTGGCCCTGTCCCTGCGCCTCTCCTGCCGCACAGGGCTGTGACACTGATGCCTAAAAGGCAACCTGGAAATAGAGACCAGACAGGAGTAAGGGAATAAAGGTGGATATTTATTGGAAAGGCCTTCAGAGGCACACCCTGGGCAGGCCAAAGGCTGTACCCGAGATGGACCCCGAGTCCCGAGTTCTTCACTCTGTTATAGGTTTGGTCCATTTGCAGATCAGCATAAATTGGCCAATTAAACTTTAGCTAATGATGGAACTGCCCCTCAGCTCGCCCCCCTTCTCAAGGTGCTGGGTTACACATTTTGGGCCTGGGACGGGCTGGGTGTCCTTGCAGAGCAGGGCTGGAGAGGCTTTGTTATGTCTGTGTGAGCATGAGAGAGCAGCAGCTGACAGGCTGCAAGGCAGCTCAGAGTCACACAGTGGGAACGCAGAGGTCTGAAAAATATAAGAGTTAAAACCTAGGACATCAACACCCTTCCCTCTGCTGGGTTTCGCTTGTGCCTGTCACACAACTCCTGCCTGCCCTTCTCCATGGCTGCTCACCCCTCTGGGGGCCCCACAGGAGAGCAAGGACTTCTCTCCTGTCCTCCTCCTGCTCTCCCCTCTCTCCTTGTTTTCCTCCCAACCTCTTTTGAACTCTGACAGAGGTTTTATCCTCCGCAAGCCCGAGCGGTGCTGCTGCCTCCCCTCCCGCGGATTTATTCCCTGGGGTCTGTGCTTCCCCTCCTCGCTCCTTGTGGCTGTCAGATGTGATTTCCCGTGGTCCTGCACACGGATGATGTGAGGCAGAGGAGCAGTCACCAGCCTCAGGCGCTTCTTCCTCCTCCAGGAGAGGGTCAGGTCACAGCTGGCTGGGATGAACCTTGCCAGTCTGGGGAGGAAAATCTATTTAATAAGGGGATGCAGATGCCTGGGGAGAAGGCAGCTCTCCTGCAATCCCAAATTGATCCCAATTAAAGACTGGAAAAGTTTTTTCCTCCTCACATCCTGAAAACCTCGTGGCATTGACTGTGTCTTGCTGGAGAAGAGGTTAAAGGAGGCTGTGGTGTGGCAGAAAGGGTCTGGAGTGTGGCAGTGGAAACTGTCCACTGCCTGGGGAGGGGCACCCACGTGAGGGGGACTTCAAAAACACCAAAACCATTTACCACGGAAATCTGAACAGGAGGAGGAAACACAGTAGCACAAGGAACTTTATTCAAAGATGCAAAACCAGCTGAACAAGCGGTATTTCCTCAGATAAACCCTTCAATCCAAGATGACTGTGCAGGGTTGTATCTCTCAGACAAGTCAGCTGAATTTAGTTGTGTCATGCACATGTTCAGGTGGTTCAGGACAGCACAAGGGAATCTCGGGATGCAGAGGGATGGGGCTGCTCTGGCCAGCCTCATCTGCACAAACTGGGATGCTCCAGTTGCAGGAACTGGGATGCTCCAGCTGCCCCGGGGTTCAGCTGCTCCCAGATGGGCCCGCTCTGGGCACATGTGCAGCACAGGAGCACAGTGCTCTCCTCCCTTTCCCCAGATGGGAGCTGTCTCTGTTAGGCTCGTGGGCTGGCAGAGCAAGAGAGGGGATCTGTGGCTCTACAGGTGGGGATGCACCCCTGGGAAGGGGCCTTTGGCTCCCCTGCCTGTGCCTGGGTCTGGTTCTCTGAGCAGTGACCTCCTCTGGATGCCTGGGCAGCTGGAGCACATCATCCCCCCAGAGGAAGGAGATTCTGCTTGTGACTTTTACTCGTACAGCTGCAAATATCCGAGCTGGGTCTTGTGCCAGATTCCAAGAGGCTCCATGGTGAAAGCTGTCCCTGGGAGATGGCAGCTACCCAAATCACAGAGTCACAGAGTCCCTGAGGTTGGGAAAGCCCTGTCAGCCCATCGAGGCCAAGCTGTGCGTGATCGTCACTTTGTCCCCAGCCCAGAGCACTGAGTGCCATGTCCAGGCCTTCCTTGGGCACCTGCAGGCAGGGGGGCTCCAGCAGTGGAAGAAAAGCACCGTGAGC
>VXBT01011517.1:36173-49364 GCA_013400235.1 Oriolus oriolus
CAAGTGAAAGATTTAGAAATAATATGACAGGGTTAATAGAAGCCAAGAGTGAGGCAAAAAAGATAGAGGATACGATGGACTGTCGTGTCCAGGTCAGACCATTGTCATGGCCTAATTAGGATTCACTTGTCAAATGGTTATTTAAAGCTCACTAATTTTTGCCTCTCACTGCCTCTGCCAACTGGGGTGTGTGAGCCAGCGGATTTTAAGTAGAATAGAATAGAATAGAATAGAATAGAATAGAATAGAATAGAATAGAATAGAATAGAATAGAATAGAATAGAATAGAATAGAATAGAATAGAATAGAATAGAATAGAATAGAATAGCTTATCATATCCTGAGCTGGAAGGGACCCACAGGGATCACCCACTCCAGCTCCTGTCCCTGCACAGACCCCCCAACAATCCCACCCTGGGCATCCCTGGCAGCGCTGCCCAAACGCTCCTGGAGCTCTGGCAGCCTCGGGGCCGTGCCCATTCCCTGGGGAGCCTGGGCAGTGCCCAGCACCCTCTGGGGGAGGAACCTTTCCCTGCTCTCCAGCCTGAGCCTGCCCTGGCACAGCTCCAGCCGCTCCCTGGGTGCTGTCCCTGTCACAGAGCAGAGCTCGGAGCTGTCCCCGCGCTGCCCTCGGGAGGAAGCTGCACAGCTCCACGAGGTTCACACCCTTCTGTTGCTGTGCCAGCGCTGTTCTTTAGCCTGACAGGCGTTCTTCCTCCCCAGGGTTCACCCACGGGTGTATTTTAGGAGATCAATCACGCTCCCTGGCTTTGATATGCTAAGCAAGCCTTTCCCACATGCTCTGTGATGGCCCTGGCTCCTCCCCAGTGGTCCCAGCAGTCCAGCCAGCTCCACTTCCAGCCCCAGCTCCTCTTTGAACTCCCATGGCTCAGCAGCAAAGGCCATTCCAGATGAGGGTTCATCCCTGTTTAATGAAAGAGCATTAATGGCTTACCTGTCTCCCGGATCACCGGATCCCGCATTTCCCTGGCTTTGATGGTGAAGAGGCTCTGATGTGCTCATCAGTGCAACAGGCACACATGCCTGACCCCCGCCTGGGGTTTGCTTGGCTCCAGCCAGGCCTCACCACTCCGACTGCAGGGTTCTCTTGCAATCTTTGGTGTGGAAAGTGCAGCTCTGGGTGGCAGTTCTGGCACTCCGGGGCGCAGCCGTTCGGTGTCCCCTAAACACGACACATCCTGCGTGTGGGCTGCGGGACCTGCTGGCTGCTGGGGGTGGAAGCGGGATGGAAGCCACACCACCCACGTGCCTGGCGGCATTTGGGACAGGAAATAAGGACCTGAGAGGCTTTTGAGGGTAAAAGGAGGAGGGACACCTGTATCTAACCAGGACAAGAAGAGCACATGAGGAGCTGGCAGCTGCAGAGGCCAGTGTGTACAGATGAGGTGGCCCAAATAATTGTTTGGGGCTCTAGTCCAGGTCTGTGGGACGTGGACAAATCTTCCCACTGCCTGGGACTGGATGTGAGTGTCCGTTTGTCAAAAACTGGGTGCTGCAGAAGGATTTGAAGTTCCAAGCACTGGGGGCTGTAAGGCGCTCAGAGGTGAGGGGATGAGGTGCAGAGCTTCAACAGAGAAAACTGGAGGTTTAAACCAAAGCTGCTGCCCAGTGCAGAGCCCCCATCCCTGCAAAGGGTAAATCCTTGCAAGGAAAGGGTTGAGATCTGCTTGGATGAACCACCCCTTCCTGAAGAAATGCAGGGAAAGCAAAGGTTAATGAGGAATTGAAAAGAATGCAATAATTTTGTGTCCAAATGAATGCATAGTGTCAGTAGTGATTAAACCAGGGTGGAGCTAGACTTGGCAGAAATAACGCCTCTGTCCTTACACCACAGAAAAAACAAATGAGAAGAAAATGAATGTCAAGTGTAAGAGTCTTAAGAGTAGAATTTTGTGTGGTGTATTTAAGGGTTAAGCAGATGTGGCCATAGGTGAAATGACTGCATCTCAGAGCACAGGGAAGGTGACAAAGCACAGCACAATGGCCAGGGAAGGAGGAGGAGGATGAGGGTGGGTCTGAACAACACACAGTTTGTGCTGAAATCTGAGAAAAGAGGAATTCATCTTTGCACTGGAAAGATTGTCACTCTTGTCTTATTTTTCTCTAGAAGAGTCCTTTTCCTTTTTTCCTTTTCCTTTTCCTCTTCCTCTTCCTCTTCCTCTTCCTTTTCCTTTTCCTTTTCCTTTTCCTTTTCCTTTTCCTTTGCCTTTTCCTTTGCCTTTCCCTTTCCCTTTTCTCATCCTGTTTCCATCTTTTCTCATGTACATACGTGCCCAAAGTCAGAAATTTCCAAGGGGCAGATGTAATTTCGCAGAAACACAAACTCAGAGCTTAAATGGCTGCATTTCACCATCAGTTGCACCAGTTTCAGAATCTGGCTGCACCTCTGCATCACTGAGTTGCACCACCAGATTCAAAGCCTGAGGGCTCTATGAGAGGAGAGTATTTGGCAGAAATACACATAATTCAACATGCAAACTCAGTGTGACGTTCTTCTCTTCGCTCCAGAATACCCTGAATTCTGTACCTGGTTCCAGCCACAGGTGTGGTTTGCTTGCTTGTTTTTGTCTGTGTTATTTGTGCAGCTGATGAGGGAAAACTTTGGCCAGATCCATGGGCAGATTCAGCTTTTTCTTTTCCTTTTTTTTTCACAGTGATGGCACTGCACTGATAAAAACCATAAATATTTCCCAGTTCTGGGTTCTAGTGTTACCACACGGACAGAAGTATTTGCTTTATTTTATGTTCTGTTACAGAGAAAGAGGCTGCTGTGATATGCATGTAGGGAAGCAAAATAAAAGTTTCATTTTGTTAAAACTATTATTTTTCTCAGACTGAGAATTCTAGATCATATTTATTCAACAACAACAGCAAAAACAACAGCAACAACAACAAGCACCACAACAAAACAAAACCAGAAAAACTCCCCACCACAAAAAAAACCCCATCCCCACCCCAAAAGAAATTCCCCCCCAAAAAAACCACCAAAACCCCACAACAGCAACAACATAACCCCACCAAAAAACCAATTAAAGAAACAGCCAGAAAAAAAAGGAGAAAGGATTCTAGGTAAAGCTTGCATGAAAATCACTTCTGATGAAAGATAAGGTCTGACAAGTGAACCAGGTCAAGCAGCACACATTATCTCTTCTGAGTTCTTCTGACTCATGCTTTTAATTTAATGGTAGATCTCTTTAAAGCTCAATGGTTTGTTTGTTTGTTTGTTTTTAATTAGGAATGTCTGATGACCACTGGAAGAGTAGTCATTTGCTTTGAAAAAAAAGAACCCCAGCAAAACACAAGGTCCCCTTAATTTGCTCATAGTTACAGAAAACGCACTTTTTTGGCATATGTAATTAAGGATGTATAATCTGAATGTTTGTCTTATGTTAAAAGAAGGAAGAAGGTGGGCAAATCATTTATCATTTTGCACATTTACTGCTGTGAGAGCGGACAGGTGCTGACTCCCTCTTTGTTCACTGGCAATTGTATGAAGCAGAAATGATGGTGGGGAAAAAAACCAGTATGATTTTTGGGTTTAAATCTAAACTTTTGGGTTTGAGTTTGAACCCCACTGCAGTTAAAGGTAGGTCTGTGCTCCAAGTGTTGTGCTGGGCTGGGCTCTGCACCTGAGTGAAGACAATAAATTTTTATGAACCAATGATGTACACCCACGTTGTTAATACCATCCTTCTCTCCATTCTGGGTAATTCTGCCCTTTTTAAAAATGGGTTTTACTATTTGATTCGGGGAAATTCAGTGAGAACAAGCCTTGGTCACTGGCTCACAATCAAAACCATAGCAAATGCAGCTCCCTCACTGGCGCAGCCCCTCTCTGGTCGTACGGGCAAATGGAAAGGACTGTGATGAGAAAGCTGTAAACCACGCTTGCTGGCTTAATTTTGGCATGGGATGGCTGAAGGATTTACAATTTCACAATGAAACCTTCATCTCAGGCTGGTTAAAAACTGGGGGAGGGAGAGGAGCGGAAATTGTGGTTCCAAGTTCACCTGAGAGAGTGACCCCGGCGCTGTCTGCATCTGGGTTCTAATTAGACAATATTCCTGGTCTAGACTGCAGCAGTGATTAAAACCAGACCTGACGCTCTCGTTTGAAGGAAAATCGAGTTAGCCTTTATTAACTCGCAGTTATTAACTTCATGAGGTACAAAGGAATCATTGAGCTGGAGCTGTTTTGGGGTTTTCAAACCGCGAGTGCTTTCCAGGACCAAGCTGTACATGGGACGGTGTGGCAATCGTGGCTGTTTCCTTGCTGAGCGTTCAATCAAGGGCCTGCCTTCAAACAGAAGTGGCTCTGGCCACCTAGGACTGGCCACAAGAGGCTTTTTCCTGCAGCCACTGAAGCCCAGCACGGTTTGGGTGGTGGTTCACTGGCCACGGTGCCCACTGGGGATGCGCTTGGGCCACCACGCTGAGGGACTGCTCACAACAGTGGCACTGCCACCCCGTCTCCCCCTTTGCCCCCAAACTGTGCTTCTGCTTGGTCCTGAGATCCACATCTACCAAGGATCTGGGGAACCTGAGCTGAAAGGCATCCAGCATTGCTGGTGCTTTGGTGGGTTCACTTCTCAGTTTGTCGTGGATGTCTCTTTTTGGACTTAGTTTAGAAGTCTGAGGGTATTCCCATCCTCTGGAGATACAGAGAGGCCACAGCTGAAGTTCACTGCACCCCTTTGGATGTGTAGGCTGTGAGCCTTTGGTCCCTTGCTCAGAGAGTGGCATCCCACGGGGCCAGGGCTGCAGAAGTCCATGAGGACATTCCTCTTCAGCCCGGTGAGGGTCAGGTTCACCGGGGGAGGTTCAGATTAGATACTAGGAATTTTGTTTTTTACTGAAAGAGATGTCAGGCATTGGAATAAGTTTCCCAGGGAGGCGTGGAGTCGTTGTCTGAAGAGGTGTCCAGATGTGGCACTTGGGGACATGTTTTAGGGGTGGTTAGGGTGGTGCTGGGGTGACAGTGGGGCTGGGTGATCCTGAAGGTCTCTTCCAACCTTGGTGCTGCTGTGGCTCTGTAAATACGGGAGCACGTATTTACAAAGGAAAACCTAACCCCAGAGAGAACAGCCGTTTGACAGGTTTTCATTTTTTGTTTTTCCAATTAATTCCTTGCACAGCTTTTGACCATGTCTCAAAAGCATCAGAAAATGTGAAGATTTTAAATTTTCTAACACTGGAATGATTTCAGTTTCCTAATCATGCAGGTGTGACAGGAGTTGCTTTCCTTTGGGGAGAGGAATAGAGAGGGAAGGAATTCAAAATGATGATTTAATTGTTCACAAATGAGATTCTCTGTGGAAAATACCTGCAGAGTCACGGTGCTTTGGATAGATTTGGCATTCGGGTGGCAGAGTCTGGGCTGTGCCTGGGGCTGGGAGGCTGAGATCAGCTGGTGGGAGGCTGAAGCGGGGTGCTTTTATTTCCAAAGCACATAAATGACAGCGCAGTGTCAACAAATGGCACACACCCTTTATTCTGCTGCAGGTGAAGGAGTGATGGCACTGCCTGGTAGCAGGGGAAACACCTGAGTGACAGAAAAACAGGTTAGGTAGAAAAAATATCACCACTCTGTAGAATCTGATGAAGTCCCGCTGATCCTCTTCTTCTGGTCTTCTTGGTGTCTGCAGACTGTATCCATCGGGTGGTGGAGGGAAGAGTCCAGGGAACACAACCTCTGCTGGGTTTGTTTTGGCCCCGGTTCATGGGGGGAAAGCCCAGGGACCTCCCCCAGGGCAGGGAATTGCACACTGGATGCTGGAATGGGCCACAGGGCACTGGGGTGATGTGATGGTGGACCAGGGACATTTCATGAGTCCTTTACACCTTCTGAGATGTGGCAGCTGTCCCTCAGGTCGGTGTGCCTGGCTCCATCGCTGCCCACCAGAGGTGAGCCCTTCACCCTCCTACCCGTGAATGTCCTGGTACTCCAGAGGAGAGATTCTGCATCTGGGTCAGTGAGTAAGGGAGGAGAGTGGCAATGTCAGATTAACCCACCCCGAATCTTATCAGCCTCTTCCTTTATTTGGGAACTCAGTTTGGAGCCTCAGGTTCTGCACCTCGGAGCTGCTCCGTGCACCACGAGCAGAGCACGCACGATTGTTGGAGCCACCAGCACCAAAAGTGCCGGCTTTTCCAGCACCAGGTCCAGTGCCTGAGTCATTAATCAGAGCCCAGTCCCTGACATCCACTTTCACTCAGGTTGTCTCAGTTACTTTTTCCCCACAGCCATAGTTCTGGCATTCCAACTTGCCGCTGATCCCCTGAGATGCCTCTGAGCTTGGGGCACTTCCATTCTGCATGTCAGAAAACGAGACACAGTCACACTGCCTAAATTGGTGCACACCCCCACAGCTGAGCACCCCTCCTGGCCCTCTCCCTGCCTTCCTTCCTCTGGGAAGGGAACCTGTGCCCTCATGCAGGGCCAAAGTTCCCAAAGGGTTGCAGTGAGAGCTCCTCTGGACCCAGGCCCAGAGGAAAGCCAAGGCACAGGGGTTCAATTAAAACCTTTGGATAAGCTGAGATACATGGAGTCACACCAAAGTGAAATAGAAATATAGATTTTTAACCTTTGGTAGAAACATATGCTAAATGCTTTAAACATTTGAAAAGCTGCGGCAAAGAGACCTAAAGCACAGTCTGTACTGCAGCAGTGTCACCCTTTCACAGAATTTCTCTGCTTTAGACAAAACATAGATGGAACTGCACTGCTCACATGTTTTAGACAGAGTGTTCACACAAACAATGAGAGCTGACAGAAACCACGTACACAGATCTGTGTAATACCTGTGCAACGCTTGTGTCAGAGTTACGGCTGTTAGGATTAGACCAGGATAGGTTAAAAAAGAAAAACTAGAATTGTGTGTTAATTGTATTGGTCAATTGACAAATATAATCCACACTTCTGTAAGTTTAGGGAAGAAGAAGCTGTTTTTCACTTGCTGTTTGCCTGCTGCTGCTGTTACTGCTTGGCCCTATCATGTAACTCCTTTGGACTCTGCCTTCAGAAAACGATGGGACTATGGAATAAAGAACTTTAGCAGGACAGCACCCTCATCTGAAAAGGGAGGGTATCCCATCAAAAGCTCAACGCCGAAAAAATATCAACAACCTCGGCACACACATCTGGTTCCCCTCACTGCTGTGGCGGGGAGGTGAAGCCCCCAGAACGTGCAGAACTGGAGCTGGCGATCCAGCCCTCGCACTGTCCCCGTGGTGCCTTCTGCAGCAGCAAAGCAAGACAAGAATTGATGATGAAAGCTGAAAGTGTAATAATAATGGAGCTCGGTTGTCACGTATAAAACAGGAGACAAACACAGGCTAATGAGAAACAGAGTGGCCCGAGAGGAAGGGAGAAACAATGCCTGTACTATGGGGGGAAACATGAGAAAGGCAAATAAACTGTCAGCTGCAGGAGTTTATTGCAAGGGAAAAAACCCCAAACCAAACCGTTCTGCAAACAATGACAGAAAAAGGCTGGAAGTGTGTGCCAAGTGGAGAGTGACAGTGACATCTCCTTGGACAATATGGTTTTCACTGCTTCCCACTGGCCTGGAGCTGGAGGAGCAGAGCCAAGAGCTGGCTTGCCCAGCTAAGAGTTTGGGTTGCATTGAAGTGTGCTCAAGCAGGCAAGCTCCATACCTGGCAGTGGCTTGGCTGGCGGCTTCATGGGGTTTAAAACCAGAATTAGACTGGGTGAGTTCTCCCCACTGCAGGAGAGCAGCTCCTGTGCCCATCACTGCCCTACATGGCCAGGGATAAGGCTGAGTGATGAGGGCTTCACTAGCCAGGCTCTAAAACCTCTTCTTGACAGAAACCATTGCCTGTACCTCCAGCAGACAGCTGGGATTAGGGAACAGTCAGGAGCTGTCATTTACAGGTGGAGCCCCACGCTCAGTGCAGTTTGCAGCGCTGCCAGTGGATCTGCTCATGTCACAGCGGGAGAGGGAGGGGCNNNNGGGAGAGGGAGGTGCGGGGGCACGGGACAAAGAGAGTGCTCAGAGTAATTTCAGGTGACTGGCAGCTGAAGAGGCAGATAATGTGAATATTAAGGGCCAGTGTGTGGTGGTCAGAGTGTGCAGCTCCTGCACTCTGAAGGACAAAAAACCCCCTTTGTGCACTTTTTCCACGTGGCCCCTTTCTCCAGCTGTTAACATCTTGCAGTATGAAGGGTAATAACACCATGGAGTTTTATCATGTCGTTATTGATAACAGCTTTATCAGTTCTCTATTGCTTTCCACAATCCTGGCGTATTTTGCCAGTTTCCTTGTAGATCTGCTTTTTGTTTACCTGAAAAAGTATCTCCTGAGCTGAGTTCTTCCTTATGACATAGGCATGGCTCCACGTGTGCCCGCTCCTTCCTCCCTCCATCCCTCCATCCCTCCCGTTTTCTGCTCAGAGCTGCACTTTCCATGACAGCCCTTATCAAATGCATTTCTTAGGCATCTTTCTTTGTCCGAAAGCTGCTGCCAGGAGGGCGCGGTGTCCGAGCTGTTTCTGTGACGTGTCCTCAAAGGACACTGCTCTGAGCTGCTCCGGCCACTCTCTGCTTTCATCTTTCGCGCCGCCAAATCGTTTTCACCCGTGATGGCCCTCCATCAAACGTGCTCTCCCTGTAAATGCCCTCAGGCAGGAAACCCATTAGCAGATGGACTCCATGACCTTCTCCAGAAAGGGCTGAAGTTGCAGCTGTGTGTACTGTGCAGAAGTGAGAGAAAGTTTATTTCTTCTGCTTTGTTTTACGATTTTAAAATTTTTTTTTGCTTGCGGTGGTAGATTTCTTTATACCTGGAGGGGGAAATCATCTCCCCATGTTGCTTTCTTCACCTGCTTATTGCCTTTTAATTTAGTGCCTGCTAACAGGAGGAAATCTATATTTCAAGGACCAAGCACTGACAGGAAATGCTTCTTCAGGCGTCCTGTTGGCACGCGGTCCCGGGGCTGGAGCGAGATCTCACACCGAGGAGGTGGAGAGACATCCTTTGCTTGGGGAAAAGAGGGGGAAAAAAAGCCCCTGAGGGAGCTCCTTTCCATCGCAGCTGGTGGAAACAAGGTGCAGGCCAGGTGTGGGGCTGGTCAGGAGCCAGGCAGCGCTGCCTGCACTGAGGGCAGACGCACAAGTGTAGACCTTGGAATTACCCCACCGAACTGTGTGGGACACAGCGCCCAGAGCAGTGTGGGTGGCAAAGCCGGCGAGAGAGAGGCCACAGACTGCCACAGCCACGCTTCCAAAGCATCCATAGGGAAAAGGGTAAGAAGCAGTCTTCAGGAAGGGTCCTAGCTGGAAAAAGTTTTGGAGTTTTGAACAGAAAAGTCTCGTCTCCCGCTGCGCCAACACAATGGGGGAAGGGAAATGGGGCTTTGCACATTCACTGCAGAAAAATAGGAGTGCATCAGACAAGTATCTGATTTCTTCGTCAATTACTTCTTCTAATGGAAGCAGCATGTCTGTCCCCAGATTCTGGCTAGCTGCTGGAATTGTAAGGGATGACAGTGCTGCGGGGTCACCCCACAGAGCCAACCTCCCCCTGCTGCGGCAGGGGGATGCTCTCCTTATGCTCTGTGCTTATCCACATAAGGCAGAAATTAATTTCTTTAACACTCTCCCCCCACTGCTGTCCTTCCTTGGGGATCAGACCAGGAGGTTTCTCATGCTGAGGGACCCCTGGCTGCTGAGGTTTCCTGCTTCCTGTCAGGGCAATGACCTGGCTCTTCGCTGCTCCCAGCCCAGGGTGGTACCTGTAAATGCTGAGGGAATTAAAGCGTTTAACAAGTGGTGTTGTTTTGATTACAATGCCCTCTGCTCCTCTTCGGTGATACTGCAGGAACTGCTGAAGTACCAGCACAGCACGTCACCTTTTCAGAACAGAACACCTACCATCCGAACTGCGATGAGCAGCGTGTTCTGCTGCCTGCTCATGGACTCCCGAGCTGCAAAATATTCGCAGAAGCTTGTTGACGGGACACGGGTGTTTAGCACGAGTGGAAATGATATCTACTAGGTTAATCTTTGCAGGAACAACAGGATCTCTGCAGAAACAGCAGAAACCCCTCGACTGACACCGGTGGAGCAGCAGAGGGCATCCGCAGCCCGCGTTTGAAGGCGGCGAGGAGAGGAGCGCTCGCTGGCAGAGCTCAGCGGGACAATGCTGGTTTAACCAGCGCATGGAAACCCTCGGAGCATCCTGCAACGCCGGCAAAGTCCGCGCCAGGGACGCACTTGGCGCTGCAGCATCTTCAGGAATGAGTGACGAACCGGGCGAGCGCTGTCCGGGCACCGGGACGGAGCGGGCAGGACCTGCGGGCGGCGATGAGCGGGGCAGGTCCCTGCGCTGTGCCTGCCTCTCCAGCCGCAGCCCAGGGGTTTGCTCGGGACTAAACAAAGCCATGTGCTGTTTACAATGTGGTTTGCGTTTGTGCTCGCCGAGGCTCGCAGTGCCCCCGCGGAACAATAGCTCGCTGAGCCGGGCAAATGGGGAACAGCCCGCGAACAATGAGCAAACAGCGAGAGGGAGCTGGGCTGTTTTAATTCTCATCCAAAAATCCGAGGCAATCGGTTTCTTAGCGGAAAATAAAGAGCTTATGAAGCTGCTGGTGCATTGTCACCATTCAGCATCCTGGAAATTGGATTCAGATTTTTGGGAAGGTTCTTAGACCAGCGGATGGAGCAACGCTGGATGGTGCCAGCCTTCCCTCGCGCTGTGGCCTCTGCTGTTTCCTTTAAAGGATTTTGTCACAAATGGAGGTTTCTAAGATGGCTGCAGCCAGGGACATTTAGAAATCTGCCCTGCGTGTCTAGCTCTGAGCAAGGAGCCTGGGGAAAACAGAAACAAAGAGCACTGGATCATTCCTGCGCTGTGAACGCTTCTTCTTGCATTTCACATCCTCTAAATTAGGGTAAAACCAGACCATTTCAGCATCCCACGCTCCCCTAGGGTGAATCACAGTGCTCCTGCAGCCTGAGGGCAGGTTTTTTTCATCAGTACAGAGATGAAGAACCTTGGCTTGCACGGGAAAGACAATGAAATTAATCTTGAAAGTGGTGACCACGACCCTTTGTTGTGAGAGATTTACCTGCTCTAGGGGTATGAGGCATTTTCTTCTTTGCCTTTCTTTCTCTTGCATTTCAGAGAGCAGAGAAAGAGCGAGACTGCTGGAGTATTGAACCCAGGTAAAAATATACAAGTTTTAGTATCTAATTCTTAGAGGTGGCTGCATTTCCTCTGACTCTAAATCCTCCAGAAATGGATAGTTTAACTACAAGGGTGGTGCTCAGCGAGGAAAAGCAAATGAAGGCAAAACCAGAGATGCCAGTGAAATAAATGGTGCCTGAAATGCAAACTGAATGTCTTCACAGTTCAGGGGAGCTCGCAGAGGCACTGCCCTGACATTCCCTGTCCCAGGATCTCATTTGTCACCAGCTCCATTCCCAGCGAGGCTGGGGGCTGCTCCCTCGGGAGCCGCGGGTGCCTGGGGAGCGGAGCCCGAGGGCTGGGGGAACCTCAGCTGTCCTGCTGTGCATCTGCTGCCCGGCTCTCTCACTCCTCCTGGCCAGCACAGAGCCCAGCCCCAGCAGCAGCATCCCCTCCCTGGGGCTGCAGCAGGGGTGGCAGCTCAGGGTGGCACCAAACAGCACCTCAGTTCCAGGCTCTTCCCCAAAGGAGGCTGAGTGCAGCTGACTTTGGTGCTCTCCACAAGAGCCTTGCCCCAAGTCTCCCGTGGCACTGCAAGAAACCCTCTTCCCAGCCATTACCTGAGCTCCAGCATCACCTCTGCCTGCAGGACCTTCCCTCACGCGTTTTGGGTGGCCACCACCCGCTCCCTGGCCGCTTGGCTCAGCCCCAGGTGAGGCGTGAGAGGAGGCTCTGAAGCGCTCCCCCTGCGCCAGGGCTGCTGCTGCGGTGCTCAGAGAAAACAGAGGATTTCTGATGATTTCTGGGGTGCTTCACTAGCAGTGGCTGACAGGAGTTGCTCCCAAATTCCAGCAGAACCTCCTTGGACACAAATTTGCTTTCACATCACCAGGGCATGTGAGTGCTTGATTGCTCTCCAGATACAAAGAAACCTTCAGGGGTTTTTTTTGAGCACATGGGAAAGATTACGTCAGGGTGAAAATGTGGGAAGGGAAGGAAGTGGAGCCCAGCATATTTTCCAGAGGTGTGGATAAGCGAGAAGATTTCACCCCGTTCAGTCAGTCATTATCCTTTATCTCTTCTGGAAAGCAAAACACCAGTAAAATGGAAGTGTTAAGTTAAACCCCTTTCCAGAAAGCTGAATTTATCCAGAGGGGATTTTTTTCCTGGAAGCAAGGATCAGTAATAGCTTTTGTGTGAATTATCCAGCTCCTATTGTTGAGCTGAGTCTTCTTTCTTCCTTTCATGATTACCTTCTCCCAAACACCTTTTTTAAAACAATCTCTGGAACGGTTTTCCCAAATGGAGCTCTTCGAAAGAGAATAATTCTTCTTGGCTTATGGGCCCAACTTTCTAGTGGGCTGGTTAGTTGGAATTGTTCCTTTTGGGTAAGGTAAGGTACCCAGTAGAAAAAGACAGGTTTTAATATCTTTTCATGATGCCCTTTTGTGTTTCAATATTACCAGCCAATCAGAAGGTAATTGGAGGATATGGATACCTCCTAAACTTTGGGGAAAATAAATCTGTCTGCAGGATTTAGGCTCCAGAGCAATAAGTGGGAGGTGATAACAGTCTGGAACAGAGAGGAAAAGGCTCTGACGAGCCTTTAGCTCTGACGAGGATGTTCTCTCAGAAGAAGGACAATGGTTTTCAGAACTGATGGATATTATCTTTGTTTATTTTGGCTGCCCATCTTGAGAAGCACATTGGTCTCATTTCTGAATCATCAAGACTGAGGCAGGCTGTGCCCTGGAATATTTTGAATAAGAAAAAAAAAAGAAAATAGAAGAAGAGAAAAAAGAAAAAAAAAGAAAGGAAAAAAAATAAAGAAAAAAGGAGAAAGGAAAAAAGAGAAAGAAGAAAAAAATAAGTCAAAGTATCCTTGGCATCATGCTGGCCTACTATTTTTTTTCTAGAAGCATCATTGTGGATACAAATGGATTAGCACATAATGTTGAAGTATTGTGAATATGCTGACATCTCATTGTTTTGCTCAGGAAGTAGTTTGTCATCGTTACCAAAAA
>VXBT01011517.1:49372-61150 GCA_013400235.1 Oriolus oriolus
AGGAAGAAGGTTATAATGTTAACAAAAAAAAAAAAAAAAAAAACACGCTGTTTCAAAGCTAATTCAGTGTGTTGCAAGAATTTTTAACTTCTCAAGTAAACCCACTGGTCAATAACCAACTGCATGTCCTTGGATGGAAAGGGCTTCCTGCAGGAGAGCGGGAAGGTCTCAGATGACCGGTAGGGATTTGTTCAGGGTGTGCGATCAACGCCATGGTCGTGCTCCAAAGAGCCAGTGAGAAGTCAGGAGAGTGAGACATCGGCCTGGCCAGCTTTGCAAGGAAGGAAGGTGATATTAAAACCCCTCCTTTCCCAGAGCTCGATATCTGAGAGAGGTGGGATTCAGGGGCCCGGTTTTGGCAGTCTCCAGATCTGGGCGAGGAGGGCTTCTCAAAGTGATGCTGCCACTTAGAGCCTCAGCACTGAGGCCGTGGGGGAGCACTCAGCCCCCACAGCCCCAAAATTGGTGTTTTTCCCAGGAAATGGAAGGGGTGGTTCTCACCCAGGTGGGAGCTGTGTTTTCTGCATTCCTGGGAGCAAAGCCCGAAGGCTCCCAAAGATCTCTCTCGCGAGCGCCTTCCAGGCTCAGCAAAGCCGGGTGCAAAAATCCATGTGAGACCTGAGGCTCGAGGAGGGGAACCTCCAGGGAAGTCAGGGTTTGGGGTTCGCTGGAACTTTGCCACTCCTGACAATGAAAAAACCCTGGAGGCATCTGCATCTCTGCTGGGAACCTCAGGTGATTGTAAGGCACTGAAAAAGAGAGGTGGCTTGAAGTGTGGGCTGATGGATTCATCCTCTGTAACGAAGCTCTCGGGTGTGCGCATCTCCTCTCGCTCTGGTGCGCGGGAGCCTCGGGCTGGTCCCGTTCCCACCCCAGGGGTTTTTGGAAGGCCCTGAGAGGGCTCGGGGTGTGTGGCTGGGCTCTGGGAGCTGGGCTGGGGCTCCCCAGGGGCTGGGGCAGGTTTGTGCCAGCGCTGGTGCCCAGCCCCGGGGTGCTGCAGGAGAGGGGAGCCTACCCCCAGTGACACACTCAAACTGGTCCCAGCTTGGTGGGGAGGGGGATGTGAGCGCTGCCTCCGTGTCTGCCTGGCTTTATCGGCCTCTCCAGAGCTCTGCTGGTCCATGCAGAGGGCAGGAGGCTTCCAGCCATATCCTGGGCTGCAGCAGAGCTCCTGCTCCACTCCCTTCCCATGGCTGTTCTTCCTTTAAAAATGCAATTCTCATCTTTTATGGCACCTTGCTGCTTTTCCAGGGACCCAAATCTACCCACAGTGAACCGCAGGCAGTCTTTCAAATGTCAGTGGGATGCTCCTTAATCCCATAAACACCCCAATTTCTATTACACATTTACCCTGGGGAAGGCAGCAACCCCTTTGAAACAAGGTGATTTGAGTAGGTTCTCCTGACTCCTTCACAAATACACGTAACTCTATTAATATTCAAAACATGCTTAATCCACCAAAGTGGGGGGGACTGTGTGCCTCTGGAAAATCCCAGTGCTGAGACATCAGTGGGAGTGACCAGTCCCAGTGCCTCCTTTTTCTCCTGACTTGCAGGGAGTGTTTGGATGTGTTCCTGCACTCGGGCAGATGCTCTGATGGCTGGGCCCTTGGTTATTCAAAGTGGGTTTCTCTCATTGTCTTCTGCCAGAAAGAGCCTGCTCTGCATAAAAAGAAACCCCAAAATCCCACGACTGGGCATGTAAGCTCGTGGCTGCAGCCCAGCACATTGTGAGTTCAGGCAGAGCTGAGCAGCTCCCAAAGACAGAGAAAACAACAAAAACAAAAGTGCCAGGCCAAGGACAGCTGGGCGCTCACCTGGGGTTTGAACCCAAGATTTGAACCCAAAATTTGAACCCAAGATTTGAACCCAAGATACACCTTCCCAACACCGGCTCATCTCTCACATCCCTTTGGATTGCTCTCAAACTTAGCTTTCTGTGTGGACAAAAACCAGCTCCCCAGAGGTTTCTCCAGCTTTGTGGTCCTGAGGAAGGGGATGTCTGGCCAGAGAGACTGTGGGAGTCCCTCACTGAACAGTCTCAGTGCTGGCTGGACTCTGAGTGCAGGTTATTCCTAGGGAGGAGATCTCTCATCTCTGGAGAGGATCAGACAGAGGGCACCTCCTCACTGGGGGTTTCCAAGGTGTGACTGGACAGGATGCTGGAGAATGGCATGGAGGGTCCCTGTCCCACAGAAGCTGGGTTAGGTGATGTTTGGAAGTCCCTTCCAGCTTGGGCTGCTCCACGGTTCTGTGATACAACGCATCCAAAAAGATAAGAAACCCAGTCCCTGGAGCTTTCTTAAATGTTCCTGCAAATAAATGGAGACCTTAAACAAGGGTGCAGTTAATTTTAACATGCTCGGGAAGTGGCTGCTGTGGCACCTCGTAGGGTGAAGCTCCAGGTGTTCACGCTGAAACAACCCAGCTCAGTCACTCAGAAGGCACTGATCTCAATTCAGTTGCCTTCTGTGGACTCTCTTAAACTGGTTTACATTTGCTGTCTTTTGGCACATGTTAAATCAGGAATAAATGTTAAGTCAATAAATAGTCCTTCCTTGACTGGAAAAACAGAGCTTTTAGGAGGAAGGCTGTTATGTGGTTTTCCAGTGCATAAGGAAACAGAGCTCTTATCTCTGTTTAAGTAATAATTATGACCTAAAGTTGTTTACCTGACTGCATTTAGGCAATTGTCTCCATGCTGATGGACGTAGATCTCTACTGCTCCCCTGTACTGATTGATCCTGGATCACAGGGCACTGATTTCTGCCTCAAACAGCAGAAATGTTGACAGCAAATGAAGGACAGCATGGAGTAAATGGTGGAAAGAGGAGTTAATTAATTAATTCCTTTAATTCATATGGTTGTGTATGTTGGTGTGATTAGCAACAGCTTTAGGGAGCAAACGCCCATTTAGGGGTAGCAGTAACAATAAATAACAAGTGTTGAGGGTCATGGGCTCTGTCTTGTGGCACGACCTCTGCAGCTGTCCCCTTCTTTTGCTTCGTGCCAGTCAGAATTAATTAGATTGAAACTGCTGGTGAAGTAAGATGATATTGAATGTCAAAAATAATACTTTGCACATTATTTTGGATGAGTTTCTGCTCCTGCTTGGGCTGGAGCTGAAATAGATGACAGTAGTTTCACTGAGTCTGAACTTAGGGAGTGTAACTGAGAGTGAAATCTGTTTCCATATTCTGTTTCTATTTAAAATGTGCTGGAAATGTCAACGAATTCCTATCCTTATGATTAATAGTTAGCAACATTTCTGTCTTTTGGGAGCTAAATGTAGAGGAGACATCAGAGTGAGGGCTACCAGAACGTGGGATAAAGGTGGTTGTGGGAAAGGTGGTGGAATGGCTGTACCTAAATCTCCTCTGTCTGAGCCACCTTGGTGCTTCTCATCTGCTCTTTAACAGGAGTTGGACTGTGATGATAAGTTCTTCAGTTAGAGGTACTGTCCTTCCAATCCTTTCAGCTTTTCCTTGTGGCTTTTTGTGCCCTTGGAAGTAATTTTTCACTTCTAAGCTAAATTGAAAAAAAAAAAAAATTGCTGCAATTGAGTCACAAAAGTCAAATTGTAAGAAATGCTGCAACTGAGTCGTGAAAATGAAAAATATACATGAAACCAGAACTGGGCATTTTGTTTCACTTTGGTGACTAGGAGTGGCAGTGAAATTTGAAGGCAGTTTCTTTAACAGCACGTCCAAATGCTTTCTTCTGCAGTTGACTTTCACGCTAAAATAATAAAAAAGAGATTAAGTGAAGAGGAGGACAGCGATCTTTCCTTAAGTGGGGTGTTATTTGCTGATGAGGTAAACCCAACTGACATCAAGAGCAGCTTACATCTGCCAGCTACATGCTGATGTTGGCTGGCTCTGTGTCTCCCCCAGCCACTGCTAGGGCTGAGATTAAAGTCAGGCCATCTTCCATGGCTCTCCATGTTGCACACATTTGGGATGCAATTAAGAGAAACAGGGTGAAAAAGGGGACGTGGTGGTAGTGGTGTCACGGACCTGTAAGGAAAGTATTGAAATCCAGGTTATTTGGGGCATTTAAAACTGGGCTGACATCATGTTAGTGCAAGAACAATAAACCACAACTGCCAGGGAGCGAGGGAAACACTTTGCATCTCCTAAACTCTCAAAGCAGGGCCGTGCTTGAGATCAGCAGCGCTCTCCCCAAGCTCCAGACATGGCTGGGTCACTGCTGGTGGCTTGGGAGAGCCACCCCAGCCAGGGAGGGTGGATCACCCAAGCAGGAGATCCGGTGGGTTTGTTTCTGTTTAGAGAGGCGGGGGTCACTGAGGGGGTTTACGAGGCGCAGGGTTGTAAAACAGCAAAAGGCAGAGCAGGAATCGTTCGTGCATCCGCCGTGGAGCCAAGAGGGCTGGCAAAGCAGACAGACATGTCACGCTGGTCTGACTGCAGGGAGCAAGAGATGCATGAGCATGGCTCCTTCCAGGCTCCAGGGTTTTTTTTTTTTCCTGTTAGGAGCTTCTTGGGCCGCTAAGCCAAACGTAATAATGGCTACCCATTGAGTTTTAAGAGTTTTTGTCTTCCTCCTATTTTGTTCCCTTAGGACTTCAGGGACTAATCTATTTGATGATCTTGCCTAGAGACTTTTCACATGGTTGAATCCTGTGGAAAATTTACTGTCATTAGAAAAACGGGGGGTGGGAGGGGGGTAGAAGGAAAAAAGAAATCACATGATTTTTTTGAGTTTTCTTCCAAACCCTTTTCCAGATTTATTTTTCTGCTTCATCTTTCATGGGAAAATCCATCCGTGTGGTTGTACATCTATTTTAGTGTTTTCACTTGTCAGTACTCTGTTTTCGTAGCTGCTCTGAATCTCTGAGCTTAGGAGCTGTCGTGCTGTTGGTTGGTGGAGGAAGAAATGGCACTGGAGACAGCAGTGATGTCACATCTGGGGAGGCTGCAATTAACGCATCGCGTTAATGATCACCAGAGCGAAGACTGGCGTGGCCAAGGCAGCAGCTGTGACCCTGGATGGCTCCATGTCAGCTCCACACCAGAGGTGGTTGCTCCTCTCTCAGCTGATGAGAGGTGTCCAGGTCCCTCTGGGAAAACTGGGGTGTGAAGGGTCACTCGGTGGTGTTTGCTACAGGTGACCCTGAAAGTGCTGCCCTGCCAGAGGAGACAAGAGGGAGCAGGCACCACACACTGGGCCGGGCTCAGGAAGGCTTTCTTCTCCAGGAGGGTCTTGCAGAGTTGTACTGGGCTGCCCAGAGGGGTCTCCTTCCGTGGGGATGGACAAGAAGTGGGTGGGCAAAGCCACCTTGGAGCTGGCCTAGGGGTGGTGAGATGCTGAGCTTTTGATGGGACACTCTCCCTTTTGGACAAAGGGAAATGAGCAGAGGAGGCTGCAGGGCTGCTAAAGTTCTTTGTTTCACAGTCCCATCGTTTTCTGAAGGCAGAGTCCGAAGGAGTTACATGATAGGGCCAAGCAGTAACAGCAGCAGCAGGCAAACAGCAAGTAAAAACCAGTTTCTTCTTTTTCCCTAAACTTACAGAAGTGTGGATTATATTTGTCAATTGACCAATACAATTAACACACGATTCTAGTTTTTCTTTTTTAACCTATCCTGGTCTAATCCTAACAGCCGTAACTCTGACACAAGCGTTGCACAGGTATTACACAGATCTGTGTACGTGGTTTCTGTCAGCTCTCATTGTTTGTGTGAACACTCTGTCTAAAACATGTGAGCAGTGCAGTTCCATCTATGTTTTGTCCAAAGTAAGAAATTCTGTGAAAGGGTGACACTGCTGCAGTACAGACTGTGCTTTAGGTCTCTTTGCTGCAGCTTTTCAATATTTTAAGCACTCAGCATATATTTCTACTAAAGGTTAAAAATCTATGTTTCTGTTTCACTTTGGTGTGACTTCGTGTATCTCAGGTTTTGCAAGGTTTTAATCCAACCCCTGTGCCTTGGCTTTCCTCTGAGCCTGGGTCCAGAGGAGCTCTCACTGCAACAGTGAGAGACCCTCGGGCCGGGGATGCAGAGTCTCCTCCAGCCACCAGTGCTGTGATTGCATGGAGGGGCTCTACAAAAACACATCACACAGCAGGAGTGAACAAAACATTTTTCTTTTTCTTCTGTCTGGAACAGCTTTGCCTTTCTGTCACACATTTTGGTCTCAGGAGAGAGGGTATCAGTCAATCTGCAGGGGGCAGCTGAGAGAAGGAGTTAATTCAGAGAAGAGAAGGGAGGATGAGGGAGCTGGAATTGGATGATCTTTGAGGTGCCTTCCAACCCAAACCATTCTATGATTCCATGACACGGGAAATGCTCTTTTTACATGGGTATGTAACATGTGATTAGTTTTTCCAGCTGGACTTCACCTGCTGAACAGCCTGCTGAAATGAGTAATTATTTTTTACATGCTGACATATTTTTAACCCCACATGAAAAATTGACAAGAATGCATCCACTTCTTCTTTTCCCCAAGAAAGGATTACTACAAAATAACTATGGAATGGTATTGATGTGTAAAAAGATGAACAGAACTCTTTCCCAGGGATCAGATGCCCAAACTTAACAAAAAGAAATACTGGAGCTCTACATTCCTGCAGTTCATTGCAGTGGAAAAACTTATGCTGACAAAGACAATTGACATTTTCTGAAGAGGGCAGATAAATTTACTGGAGGACGTACAAGCAAACCCAGACACAGTTAAAAAACTGTGATTCTCAGAGCCTGTCAACATTTTTTTCCCTGTGTCTTAGAGTCTGGTCACAGCTCTGGGATGAGTGACTGCATTTTAAACATCACAAGTGGCTGAGGAGAAAGCGACAAGAATGCTTGGGCACTTGGGAAATTGTCCCTCTGATGGGAGACTGAAGAGGTTGAGATTGGTGATAGAAGGAGAGGAATAAATAAATTGTAAAAGGCCTTAATAGGACCACCAGCTGGGAGAAGGATGTTCAGAAGAGATGAGAGCCGCCTTTCTCTCGTTCCTGTAACACAGAAGAGGGGAGGCATCACACTTTGAAGCTGCAGGATTTTAACTTTGCACACAGAGAATAAATACTTTGTCCACTAGCACGTCCTGCCTGTGGGCTCACTGCCAAGGGATGCTCCTAAGTCTGAAAAATGAGGAAAAATCAAAGGTCACGCCTGTAAAAAGAACATTTGGAGCCAGATGCTCCTCACAAGACTATGAAATCTCTTGAGGTTTTAAATTAATCTCTAATGTCTTGCAATTAGTAAGAGACTTTTACTCAGCAAATCACCCATCCTAGCTCTGTGTAATAGAGTGTGAATCCTTATTTTAAGCACGTAGTGCTTGTCAGATCCCTTGTAGCATGAAAATTTCGGGGCCTTTCCATGTTACTGTGTGCTGCCGGCTTCACTGTCCTCTTTGGGATTGTTGCCTCCAGGGAAAAATGGTTCAGTTGGATTCCAATTCGTTTAATAATGATTTTTAAACAGCTTGAATATTGTCTCCTGCTTTGTTTTGAAGTCTCCCATGGACTGCACTCTCTGGGCAGACGTGTTTTTGTGCAGCCCTGCCCGTGGTGAGATCCCAGCCACTGTTTTGCGCCGGGACGAGTTCACGTGTGGCTGCAGAGGGTGGGCTGGGTTGGTGTGCACCCCTCCCACCCCTTTACTTCTTCAGTTGTCCAGCTGAGTTTGTGAGGCGGGGTTTGAGCTCCACGAGCTGTTGGTGGCTGTGGTTTGACTGTGGCACAGGGGTTATTTGGCTGGNGGCTTTTCTCTCACACAGCAGATTTTACAGCTTCCTCTGCGATTAAAAAAAGCAAATACAGCAGCGATGCCACTGCCTTGGCAGTGCAAACCCAGCACCCACTGGGCAGGGTGGTGACACGTGATTGAATCTATCTGGTGATGATTAATGATGTATCAGCATCCACCCAACACACAGCCCGCCAAGGTGCACCAAAATATCATTTATGTCAAGGAAGGTAATTCGTAATTTCCATTTCTCTGATTGCCCTGGTCCATGCCTCCAGACTGACCACAGAGAAGAGGGAATGCTCTTCTCCCTCCTTCCCTTTCCCTCTGCAGATTTGCAAAAGGCTGCTCAGTAACAGAGTGGATTTCAGGCTGAAATTTCCACAGCCAGCCACTGCTGACAGGGATGGAGACTGGGGAGCAGGGCTGGGGCTGACAGCTTCATAATCCAGTTGTGCTGAAATGTATCATTGTCAGCTCTGTTATTTAGAAGAAAATCCTCAGTTGGACTCAGAATATGATTTATTGTGAAAAAAAGATGAAGTGTCAGCATCTGAGAAGACAATATGTGTGAGAAACACACCAGGCTCACTCTCTGCTCCTGCATAAATGAATTATCAGCAGGACACATCTTCTGAGCTCCACATCAAAGCAATATTCACCAGGGCTCACACACAGGCACTTGCCACCCTTTTCAAAAATATGAAGAAGGCAGAAAGAATCTGGGGCATTTTTGGAGAAATGCTGTTTGTTTATGCAGTGCTTTGGCATCCAAAGCGGAGCTGGTGAGAGGATGCACTGGTGCAAGGGCTTGCCGCGGGGTGCTGTGGGTCATCCTGGCAGTCTCACATCAGGTTTGGGACTCTCTGCCCTTCAGGAGCAGTCCAGCAGAGTTCCTCACGACATCATCTCACCCACCCTGGCTGTGGCAGGTCAGACCACCTGGCTGAGGATGGGGAAGGGACGCCTCTGAAGGGGCTCCGTCTCTGTTTCTCACACCCACAGGTTTGTGCCCCGACTCCTGCAGATGAACCAACGCGGCGAGAGAAGGACCCAGCCTCTGTTTCACTGGTGGTGAAGGGCTGTTCAACAGGTTTTGTCTCCTCTGAAAGGAAGAGGAAGAAAAAGAAATCATCCTGCTGGCTGCTAGATGCTCCTGATCACTTATAAATTATCCTTTCTCGCCATTCCTCGTGCACCTCTCCCTCTGTATGTGTATGTGTGTGTGTATCTATCTGCCTGCCTATGAATTTACCTGTCCATCTCCATCCCTGTGCATGATTGGGGATTGGCAGTCACTCCTCGCTGCCTTGTGGCTGGGTTTTATTGCTGTTGCATCCCTGTAATGAGGACACTGGCAATTTTATTAGGAAATATTACGGGACACCTCCGAAATCCAGCAGTCCCTGAAGTCCCTGCAGATTTCCTTGAGCACTGAAGGTGTCTGGAATGTCCAAGTGATCCTTGGAGACACCCAGGCTAATAAACCAGGCAGGACACTCGTGTCATGCTCATGGTTGCACATTTTCCCCCATGAAATGAAGCTGTGCAGCTGTGATTGCAGGCAGAGAGTTATCAGCTGGAAGCAGCTGTGCTGCCGAAACACCCGGGGGCAGGCCATGTAAATATTATCAGAGGTACCCCCAGATCGACTCTGCCTGTATTTATATGTGTTCTGTTGCCAGCTGAGGCAGCTGTCAAGAGGGTTGACTTTGGGGAAATGGATGTGAGCTAGGAATTGCAGAGTTTGGAGCCCTTATGTTCATTTTGCTTGTCCATCAGCATTTAAATACGTGTACTGAAAGGATACATTGGGCACACAAAGCCTTGTGCTCTGGAAAGGCACTTCAAGGGCCACAAGGTAATTTCCTGTATTTTGAAAAACAGGAGGAGCCATCTGCTTTAGGGCAGGCTGATCCTGAGCTGATTTTCTCGTAAGGAAGCTCCTCACTTGCTTCAAGGACTTGGTGTATCACCAAAACACATTTCTACTTGCACTGGCCAGCCCAGGGACTGCCCATTTGCCCAGGACTCCAAAACAATGGAGTCAAATCAGACCAAAAATGGCATGTGAGGGGTACCCAAGCCCCTGGTGCTCGTGTTTCTCAGCTTTTCCAGCACCATGGGGAAGGTCTGAGGCCCCTGGGCAGTGCCCGTGCTCCAGCCCCGTGTCACACACCTGGGGAAGGGCACAGAGCATCCCCAGCCAGAGCAGCACTGAGTACAAACAGCTTTCTTCTGCCCTCAGCTGTTTAGGGGGTGTTGGCTCCAAGGGCAGCTCGGGATCGAGGAGCTCCCAGCTCTTGATCATCTGCCCTTACCCGTGCTCAAACAGAGGGAGGGCACGGGGAGAGGCAGCAGGAGAATTCTCAGCTTGGTTGTAAAGACAGGTGCAGTTAAAGGCCTGTCCTCATTAAAGCACATTCTGTGCAAAGGCTAATTGCACAGGCCACGCATTGTGGTTTCACAAGCGGCCTCCTGCCCTGTTTTTGTTCTTTGTTGGGCTCAATGAACTTAGAGGTCTTTTCCAACCTTAATGATTCCATTGATGCCAGGATGATTTCTTGCCTTTTCTTTTATACCCCTTTTATACACTCTCTTATATAGCTTTTATGTATTCTCAGTGCTTTTATCCCACACAGTTATAACTCTTTAAGTTTGATCCCTTCCCTCAGACCCAATATCCCGTTAAGCCAAGAGCCCAAACACCCTGGAAACCCCAGACCCCGAGGGCCTCTCCAGAACACATTCTGTAAACAAAGCCAGGCCCAGCCAGGGGAAGGTTCCTCGCTGAGGGGTCTCGCTGGAGTCCCTCCCTGGGCAATCTTTGATAGATGTGCTAATTAGCAAGGCCTGTAATTGCACACACATCACATCGTGGGGGGCCATTTCTCCGGGGGGCATTTCGGGGTGCATTTCGATGTGCATTTCGGTGCCCCTGAGGGTCCTTCAATAAACACCGAGGTAAAACCCTTTTCCCCTCTTAACTGTGCTCAGCTCTCTTAATTTCAAGACGAGGAAAAGGCGTCACTATGAGCAGGGATTTATGTTCTCCCCAGCTCTGACCTGTCCTCACTGCCCTAAAATCTCTGTCCCTGCTACACGTACCCAGGAGATGGTTGCTCCATCTCAGAAGAGTCTTTAGTGTTTCAGTACTTCCTTGTGTTGTGAGTCAGACAAACACTGGAGATTTTCTGTACCAATCAATGCTGGAAAAAAAAAAATCCTAGACTGTTTAAAGCAATCCATTTTGCCTACCTAATTTTCTTACAGCTAATTGCACTCTGCTAGTTTTGAAGTGGGATCCTTTAGTGTGGCCAGAGGGGTTTTTTTTGTGTGCGTGTTCTTCCACTCCAGACCCCCTTTTCCACCTGGGTTTGTGAGGAATTCGGAGCCTTGTTCTGCTGAGGGAGGGAAAAAAGCCCACAACGAATTCCAGCAATGTACATCTGGACAATGGTAGCCCTGTCTCAGCTGAAAAGAAAGGGGAAAAAACCAGAAAAAAAAGAGCCCAGCTGCCTTCTCATTCGCAGTCTCCTGGCAGACAGCTCCTGCTGACAGGCTGGCTGTTGAGGGGGTGGCAGGTGAGGGGCACACCTGAGGGCTGTGCCTGAGCGCTGTCAGGCTGGATGCTGGCAGACTGGCCGAGCTGTGCTCTCACACACTGCAGATTTAATCCAAACACCCTTCTGGCACGTGTTTGCTTCCCAGGCACTCTGTCCCGCTGCGGGTACTGTGCGGGGAGCTGGGTGTAGCTGGAGGAGGGAGGAACAAAGCTCTTAGTCCTGTTGTTTTAAGTAAGAATAATGGTTACCTTGAGACTTCTAGTTTCTGTTAGATCCTTCAGGACCTTAAATGTTTGGAAAACACCATCAAAAGGAGTCAGTTGGTAGATTCAGCCGAAAACCTTGTTGTAATGCAAAGTGACATATGCACCTCTTGAGGTGATGGACTGAGTTTGTTTTCTTTTCTTCGTGGCGTGTGTGGGATATCAGCTTCTGCCTGATCTTTTCATTTCTCTCTTTAGCTTTCTCCTTTCCTCTCCTTTCTTTCTTTCTTTCT
>VXBT01011535.1:0-33151 GCA_013400235.1 Oriolus oriolus
ACCAGGAAAAGGCATCAGTTGCGTTACATTTTTAAATCTTTTTGTGAAATTATGCAAGGTTACCAAACAGAAAATAAAATCATGTATATTGGGTTGCTGCCTTGTTACTAATAATTTTCTGTATTTGCATAGTAAGACATGTCACTCGTGGCGTTTCACAGGGCTCCATCCTCAGCCCCGAGCTCTTCAACATCTTCATAAATGACTTAGACACAGGACTGGAAGGGATACTGAGCAAGTTCACAGATGATAAAAAGCTGGGAGAAGCTTTTGACTCCCTTGAAGGTGGGGAGGCCCAGCAGAGAGACCCCAGCAAACCAGAGCACTGGGCAATCACCGACCACATGAAGTTCAACAAGGGAAAGTGCCGATTCTGCACCTGGGATGGGGCAACCCTGGATGTATGGGCAGACTGGGGAATGAGATGCTGGAGAGCAGTGCCACGGAAAGGGACCTGGGGGTCCTGGTCAGTGGCAAGTTGAACATGAGCCAGCAGTGTCCTGGCAGCCAGGAGGGCCGAGTGTATCCTGGGGTGCAAACTTAAATATTAGTTAACTCAAAGGCTATTTATCCAGTGAATGCTTCTGACTTGGCTCCTGTCAAGGCTATCTTTTGAGAAGGTGGTTTCTATATAAAGCAGGACAGTCAGCCAAGAGAACATGTTTGCTGAAAGGCTGACAAACAGAACCAGTACAAAGAGAATACTCTTTTTGAGCAAACTCAATGCCTATCTCTGAATGAGTACACCAGAGGTAGAGTTAGCATTCCTTGAAAATCAGCTTTCACAGTTTTTTCAACCTTTCACACTCTTTCCAACATTCACTTTTGAGAAGGAAGAGCTGACTGCTCTAAGAGACAACAAATTCCTGACTCTCCCACTGCCCTTTCTTGAGCCCTCTACTGTTAAGGAAAATTCCCTGGGCGAAGTAAACTATATCAATCACCATGTAAACCAACAAGACCAAAAACAGAGCAATTCTGAACAGTAAAAAAGAGCATGAGAGGGCAACCTCCCATATTTGGTGTTCCAGACAGGGTAATGAGAAGTGTGTGTATTGCTCAGATTAAGATATGCAAACCCAATTTACTTGTGTTTATTCTACATTACCACCTTGTTTTAATCATATTCTTTTACACTGATAGCCTAGTCACAAGTAAAGAGTATAAACACTCTCTGGGAAAATCACAGACCACTGCCAAAGGGATTGACAGCAATTACTAAAAGCAGATTTTTGCTGGGCTAGCTGTCTTTGGGCCATAGTGTTTTCTTGAAACTACCAGAATAGGGTATGAGAGATGAGAATCTATTTAAGGGTACCCAGGATAAATCCAGAGGACTAGAAGGAGTATATGCATGACAGAAAAGGAGGTACAATTAAAAATGGGCATCTGTGTATAAACATAAGTAAAAAACCCCTCCAATTATATCCCATAGTTTTCCAGGAAAATACTGATCTGTCTACAAACAGATCCTCTTTGCAGCTACCAAATGTTTTCTTTTAGGCATGTATGGTGAAACCCAGCACTGTTATTTTGCCCTTGGGAAATTAAAAATACACAGCAGTCTCCTTTAGTGTGAGTAGCAACAAACTCTCTGCTCCTAGGACAGA
The DNA here is from genome assembly GCA_013400235.1 of Oriolus oriolus. Taxonomy (NCBI): domain Eukaryota; kingdom Metazoa; phylum Chordata; class Aves; order Passeriformes; family Corvidae; genus Oriolus; species Oriolus oriolus. The sequence continues at coordinate 1,611 of VXBT01011535.1, forward strand.
AATAAATAGCAAAACACTGTGCTGCTACCTAAGTTCAGCAAGGCATTTTACAGAATTTACCGAATTAACTCTAATAACTGTAGAAGAAAAATGTGGTGGCCTATAATGGAGTGACTGTATTGGTAGAAAAGGGAAGAGCAACTGATGTCACCTGTCTTGAATTCTCTGAGGCCTTTGACATAGATGAACCGTTGCTTGCTGGCTCTACCTTTCCTCTGGTTTTGGATGAAACAGAAAGTCTAGCATACTCATTGCCATAAGAAAACAGAAAAATAATGGATGTGTGTGCAACTTAAGGGGGCAACACTGCCAAAAGACTTCCCTAACACACAGCATCTTGTAAGCCAGAACTTGGTGCAGGTATAATCCAAGACCTCCTCTATGTTTCAAAAGTTAGATGTCATCATGAATCAAATCACAACTTTGCTGGTGTGAAAAATGTTGTTTCCCACAGCAGCCATTTACATGGCTACAATAACAGGAGCAGGAGCAGCTCCCAATGATTTTGTAAGAAGACCGAATCAGCTGAGTGAATGTCAAGACTCAAGATTTATAAGTGAATACTAGGCCTTACCACTGCAAACTGACTTTGAATATGTCTTATAAAGCACAATATACCCATAAGACATTAAAAAGACTGTAAATATACTGCCACCACCTTTAATTTCAGAAGAGGAATATTCAGTCAAAAAAGTCAGAGGCCTTCAATTAACAGTTAGTATTCTGTTATGTAGTTATAGGCAATGTTACAAAGTACAGAAATCACCATATTTTCTCTCTAGAAGCTTTCACTATAAACACAGCTACACAGAGACCATTTATACAATCTCAGGCACCATAAGTTGCAGGAGACAGCTTGTATTCCTCTCTAAAACAGCCTCTCTCCAACCTGCTCCCACCATCACTGTATGGAGTATTTAATTGTGCTTAAAAAAAGCTCTTTGGTAGCAAAACAGCAGTTTGCTTTGCACGTGCACAAGTAGTAAAAGTTACAATTGACATTTAAAAAAAAAAAGAAAAAAAAGAAAAAGAAAAGAAAAAAAAGAAAAAAAGAAAAAAAAAGAAAAAAGGAAAAAAAAGAAAAAAAAGAAAAAAGAAAAAAAAAAGAAAAAAAAAGAAAAAAAAGAAAAAAAAAAGAAGGGATCTTACTGAACTTTTCTTGATTTTTTTTCTTTTCTTCTGAGACTTTGGCATTCTCCACACTATTTTCTAGATTCTACTGAAGAAAGGAAACAACCTGATCCTATGCTAAGTCAAAGATTTGTTTCAACCCTACTATTTCATGTGTTTACATCCTGCAGTTATAAATTCTGTTAGTACTTTCTGCCATTTTCCATGACAACTTTATTTATGGTATTGTTTCAATATTCAGTTTGCTTTTTCCTTTTAGTTTAAGTGCTCCGAGACAAGCCTTAACCCTCAACATATTAATAAGGAATATCCTTAGAGATACCCAAACAAAGTTAACTATAAATAAATTTACTGAAAGACTGACAAGATTAGCCACCTCTGTGCATTTATATCTGAGAGAAACGAAAGAGTGCAGCTAAGGTCTTGAGTATCATCAGACCTTATCCAAATGCATACAGGTCTTAGTCAAGCTAACATTGTGTCATTAAAAAGGACAGAAATGTTTGCAGAAATGTCCAGATTATAATTATTTAATATTTATTGTAATCTTCTCAAGAAAGGAATATATCTCTGTAACCCAAACATAAAAACATTATTTGCACTAGGTTATAAACTCATGTTCCTTTTAAAAAATACCATGAAGACAAGAGAAATATTCCAAGCTTCCCACACAGTGTCCTATTATTATTACAGTATTGGTCTAAACTGCCGCAACTTTATTTTGGGAACATTGTTGTACTTGAAATTGTTCTGACGGAGGAGGCTGACTGAAACTTCCTGTTTTGTACAAGACAGATCTTTCCTTTCAAGCACATTTCAGTTGCAAATAGCATAGGAAGTATCAAAACAGAAGCATTAACTCCAAATAGTCCAGTGCACAGCACACCCTGCGCATGGCTTTGCAGACACCAAATACACTGCAAAACACAGGGACCAAAGCTGTGCCCATCACCTGGGGCTGAGCAGGGGCTACAGCCTGCATCCATAGGTTATCATGCTCTGCAAGCGGGCAATCATTGCACCTGAGCAGCCCCAGCCCTCCTTGGGACAGGATGTTCAGTACCCCCAGCCAAAACCTGTCATGGGGACACAGTGCTCCAAGCAGGCAGTGCTTTGCTTTATTTCTGTTCTCTTTAGCTAGACTAAACTTAGTCACAAAGCCAGTGATACTAATTTCTTGTTCTAGGTTTTACACATTTTTATTCCCCTCAGACCGTTAAGCATCTGCATAACTTTGATCATCAAAGTACTTTCACAGACTTCAAAGGGACACTAGCAGGCTTAATCTTAAACTAAGTGCGTAGGTATCTACTGAACTATGGTTTCAGGTGGGGTTCTCTGAACTGGCGAGAACAGTCTGTGCCATTCAAAAGTACAACTTGTTTGCATAGAGATAGCCAATAAATCATACCTGCTGCATTTGTTCTTCCTCTGAAGATATCGTCATATGCCTTCCATTGAGGAGTCACCTGGTAGGCGTGGATGAACACCACAAAAACCACCACCAAGCACATTAATGGCACCAGAGCAGCGGTGAAGAGAGCAGCATAGGCATTTGGAATGAAACACCTGATGGAAAAAATGGAAAAAAATGGTGCTGATAAACATAAGAGACACCTTGAAAGGCCATAAATAGAATTTCAGAGACAAATATTTTTGAAAAAGGATATGCTTTACAAACCGCATATGCTTTAACTCTGTTCCCAGAGTAACCTTGATAGGTCCCTTTGTGTTCTGTTGGTTCTTATCTTCGTATCTTAAACTGTATAGCTTTTGCCCTTACAGTATGCATGTTATATTTAGCCTAACCAATGTTGGAAAAATTTAAACTTGCAATGAAAGAAATTATATTTTAACAAACTACATGCTGCTATATTCATTTAAAGTGATCATTCTTAGTCATCAGTTTCTAAAAGGACATTATGCAATTGTCTATACTTATCTCCTGAAACCACAAATTAAATTTTGAAAAATATATTTTTGAAATAAATGAATGAGTCCTAAAGGCAACATAACTATTCCTTCCCAAGTTGTTGGAAATTACAGGTCATCTGCTCACAGATGCCAAATGCTCACTCCCTCCTCCTTTTTTTCCCCCAATTGTTTGGTCTCTCCTTGCCCTTTTCATTTATTTAAGTTATAATTATTTTTAAAGATGTGTCAGGAACATGAATTATCCCTGAAAGAGTCAAATTATGCACATATGATGATGACTTGAGGAAAATGGAGATGATAGTTAGAGAGAGCTCTCAAGGGTATGAGAGATCAGGATTTTCTGTGCTCTCCCTGGAGACCAGTATGTGCTTTACAGCCACTGACCTACTCCAGATGACGCACAACAGAGCAGCCCAAGGGACGGCGCGGGAGTCAGTATGTCTAGAGATTATGTGGTCACTGCTATCCCTGTTAAGAGGGAGTAACTTACCCAGCCCTTCTGTTTCTCAGGTCAGCTTGTCTAAGTATCAGAGTTGACACTGATACAATATATGTCTGAGAGAGGCCTAGGTATATGTTTCACCTGCATACCTGGTATGCCTTCTGGGTTTGCTTAGGTGTACTTTCATACACTGCCAGAAAGTCAAGATTGCATCCTTTGTTGTGTCTTTCAGAACATCAGTCAAGCATACTCAGTGAATCTCAAAAATAATTTCCAGTACAATCTAGAAACCTTCCACAGCTCTTTGCAGAACATAGAGGCTCAGTCAGACACCAAGCTTAGATACCATCTGATAACATAACTGAGCAAGTAAGCATCAGGGAAAGTAGGAACTCTGCATTGCAATTAAAAGTGTTTGTTCCTTTCCTCACAGAAGAGCTACTTCAGTCCTTTACTCATCTTGGTGGCCTTCACTGGACTTTGTCTGTCCACGTCTCTTTTGTACTGAGAAGGCCAGAACTGAACCCACCACTCCAGGTGTGACTTCATGAGGCGGGGGAAGAGGGCAGGGATCACCTCCCTTGACCTGCTGTCAACATGGTTGATATTGGACACAACATCCCATCCATTTCAACTTTCTAATTTTTACTATTTCTTAGGTACGAAAGTTATTTTTGTTCCTCAAATGCATTCTTGATTTGGCACAATTAGCACTAAGAAATGAAATCATATTACCATAACCTATACTGCTTTTAATGATTGTACTGAAGGCAAGAATCTTAGCACAAGAACAGTCTTCTATAAAATGATATTTATGTTCTGAAATCTGTATTTTTTTCAACTTGATAAATTTTTGTATTTCAAAGACAATATATACTCTCAAAAACTACCTGAGTGTATACTTTATGGTGAACATTCATTTATTTTCAGTTAATAAAAGCTGTATAAAAATGAAAATCAACAGAGATGGACCGCTTTTACTAATATCCCTGGGTACTTGATCTAAAAAATACACTGGAAAGTTATGTAAAGAAATACACAACACCATATTCATCTTCAAAGCTTACTTTGGATTTTTTTCTTGAAGCAGTGGTGGGCAAGTCAATGACAACCCCATCATCCCATAAGATTTATTCATATATAGTAATGTGATGATATATGTTGACAGATATATCTTAGGATGGAAATCATATAGGATATCATTATAGGGAGCAACTGAAATTATTTATTAAACTTAACACTAGAGGCACAGGTATTATTCCATTACCATGGCATGCTTATCACATGGAACTACTGTGTGTTGTATATTCCTAGTACTGGATAGGAATATTAAAAAAATACCCCAAAATATCAGCTAAGTTGATCCTTCAGAACACAACAACTCTACATAAAAAGGCTTAGAAAGACTGATGAGGAAACTTAAAAAAACTACATCATTTCAAACCTTATTTGTCTGAAGATGAGCATTACTTCCAGCAGTATATAATTCCCAGTAAGTTCCTTTTTTCTTTTTTTTTTTTAAGGCCCTAGATTTCTGTACATTTTTTGGTTTGTTTGTTTTGAATTTGAGCAATAGCAAAAAAAGAAAGCAAGCCACCAACCAAAGCTATCCATTAAAATACTGCCTTCTGCACGAGAGAAAAAAAAAAAAATGAAACATTGTTAGCTTCCTCAGAGATTCTAATTTTATTGCAAGGATTCTCTGACTTCCTAGTAGCACCCCCTTTTATCAAAATGTGTGCTTTTTCCCCGACTGTTTTGAGAAGTTTTGCTCCCAGCTTAGGTCTCTTCTGGCATTGAAAAGATGGCGACTTAGCTTTTGTTCCAAGCTGCCACAAGTCTTGCCCTTCTTGACTGTTGTTATCTGACTGGACGGTCCATCTTTGGTTCTGTGTTGACCACTTTGTTCTGACCACTGACTTTGTTGTGATGTCTAATTTTGTTTTGATTGCTATAAATTTTTGTGTTAACTTTGTGTGAGGACTTGAAGAATGCAATTGCATGTCTCAAAACACTGTCCCCATAAGAAAAGCCATCACAACAGGAACTTGAGATAAGCACCTTTTTATAGAAAGCTGATAACAAACTGATTGAACTTTTAACTAGCCCCCATAATTGCTTGTATTTTCAGTTTAACAATTTTTGTGATTTGTTTGTGTTTTCATTGAGGGGAACTTGTTGGGAGACCAAACATTGGTAGGATTATATGTGAAAAACCACTTCATGTATTGTTAGTTTTATTTTTGCTGAGTTCATTCCATCTTTCTACTGAGAAAAAAATGGTGTGTGAAAAGCTCTTACTTTTAGCTTATGGATGTATTCTTTTATTTCGGCCTATTGAGAATTAGAAAATTCAACCGAATTTAGCATGGGAGTTGGGACAAGAATTTGGGCATATTGGAATCATGCAAACATGTATTAATCTTTCTAGTTCTGCCCCAGAAGGCTTTTTTTAATCATGACTTAGCAAAATTTTTCAGAAATATCAGAAATATTAATAAGTAACCTAAATGATCTTAACAAAACAAAAGAAAGTATTACATGGGAAATGATTGAGTCCCCCTTCCTAAACCAGAATGAGAGGCAGCCATGGACTGCAAATGGGTCATGCATAAAATACAGAAAAGCCTTTTACCAGCTCTCAAGACTTGTTATCATTTTTGGAAATACTTGTATTCTCACATGAATATGTCAGATGTACTGGTAGGTTTCCTAGCGTGTGTCCTCACTTCCTTTGTCTATTCTAATCAATACAGTAACTATCATACTCTGTGCACCACGCATGCTTCCAACTCATTTTTGCCCTACTTCTAATTCTTATCTCACAGAAGGTAAAAGATGCGAACAAAAACATGACAGTGCAATTCACAGTAACAGTTACTGTAAAGGAATGTAATGAGAGCAATTTGCCCACTGGAAAAAAAAAAGGAAAAAAATAGAAAAAAGCAACAACTAACTTTGAAAATGAATTAATTTCACTTATCACCCCACCAGCAGTAGCCACAGCTTTTATTCTGTGTAAAAATTGAATCACAATGGAGCTTTACTCTGTCCTCTGGGGAACTGAGTATAGGCTTGATGTAAAGATGCGTTTGTCTGAAAACCTTTTTATATTTTTATAAAACCCTTTTTATAAAACTATTTTTATAAAACCCTTTTTATAAAACTATTTTTATATGAGAACTTTTTTGTATTGTTCCCCCAGTGGGACAAGAATGTGGGTCCCTTCCAAGTCAGAATATTCTGTAATTCTGCGATTATCTACAATATTCCTCCAACTATATGTTGATATGGTTGAGAAAGAGCCCTATTTTGAAGTCTTTAAAGTACATGAACACACATCCTCAACAAACCCATTCACACCTGTTCCAGTGTGCAAAGGTAATCAATTGTACTATGAGACCTGGTCATCCCCTGGAGTCTTGGCTGACTGAGAAAATATATGTCTTAATATGTGACATGTGTATTTGTTTGAGATACCCCTATATGGAATTTAAAAATCAACACTCACTTGTGCTTGCAAGACAAGCAAGTCTGGGGTGTTCTGGTGTTTGGGGATGTTATGATGAAAAGTGACTGAGCCTAACTCCGCATGCTGGACTAAGGTGCAGGATAGTGTTCCCATCCATTCGCCCAGATTGTCACTATTCATCAGCAGGATGGATACGACAGGAACTTAATTCTCCTGAAAAAAGCTGAGAATGGATCAGTAATATATGCGCCCCAGATATGGTGGGGCAAAATATAGGTTTTAGGTTTAAGGTAAGTTTTACACAGCACCAGTAGGTCTTAGGAAATATTATATGGCAGGTACGCGCCTTCAGTAATGGACCAGATATGAGTTAGAGATCTTAACCTGCAATTCCAGCAAGTGTCAAAAATGGCTTCACGAAGTCAGTTGCCATTAGACATGTTACTATTAAAGGAACAAGGGGTATATGGAATGTCAAATCTTACTGAAAATGAATGGACTATTACCATTTACAATGCAAAGTCATCAACTGAAAAAGCCTGAGCCAAAGTGAAAGAAATGGCTAATCAGGCATCAGAACTTTTCCAATCACTCCAACCCCAAGACTGGCTTCAGGAAATTAGCCCCAATACCTGGCTAAAGTCCATATTCTAGTCTTTGGGACTCACAAATTGGAAGCTATGGCTACTGAGAATTGGGTTGATGATTGCAATTCGATTTGTATATTTAATGATTGGAATAGCTGTTGTACACTGTATGATTACTGGCATTGTCACTTCTGTTGTTTCTGTCTTTCCTCCTTTGTCTTTTCTTTGTATGCATCACCCCTATGGATAACCCATGAACTGAGGAAAAGTCTCTGGAAGACAGTATTTGAGCCAAGGAGTGGTGTGAGGGGTTAAAGGATGCAGTCACCTATCTCAAGACACTGTCCGCATAATATAAGCCACCACAATGGAATCTGAGATAAGCACCGATGGCAAAACAGGAAGACATTAACTCCCAGCCTAATGAAGGTGAAGATTTGGAATTAGTACACCAGACAAAATTCCACCGTGCAGACTGTGGGAACTTAAGACTTATCTGGACAAAAAATATGCACAGTGAAACTGTGAGAAAGGATGCACATGTCAGCCAAAGTTGTGGAAACAGCATCTACGCCCCATGGATACCCTGGACTCAGACTGTATAAAAGTGGTACCTCCCAGTGAGCAACAGGGACACCCCCACCACTGAAGACCAGGGTGCAGAAGGACCAGCGGGATGCTGCAGGAATCCACGCAGTGGTGATATCTTTTTATCTTCTGCTTAATCTCTCACTCTCTTTCTCTCCTCCATATCCCCATCCCCCCACCTTCCTATTTCTTTCTATATCTCTACCTCACACTTACTGTTAAATAAAATCTGTACTACTGGCTTCAGTGCATGGTCTCATTTACACCTTAATTTGGGCAGAAGCATCTCTTATAATCAGATCATAATACCTTGACAGTAAGATATCCCCGTTGGTTGTTTCTCTTGCACTTCTTCTATCTAAACTCATTGAAATTCACCATCTTCAAGACTTCCCCTTGTATCCTCCCAGTCTCCTGTTTCACTCATGGTGTCACTTTTCCCATAAACAGTACTTTACTTCCATCTCAAATGTTTCTAACATAACAAAACAGAACATAAAGCACATTTTCAAAAGCCTTATGTATGTCTGAATCTTTGAAAGGTTTGTTCTATGAAAGGGGCTAAAAATAAAATTAGAAATAATTGTCTTTAGTATGCTTCTGCTCCAAGGCATAATTCCATACTAGTATGTAATGATTTGCTAGTCATTTTACAACTGGAAAAAACATAATATTGAAACTAATCAGCAATTTTTCCTTCAATACGAATCAATGAGACATTTAATTTGCATATCTTTTTTTTCCAGGCCTAGAATGATGAAAAATAGCTTTAATATACAAAACTGTTTTCTCATTGATGACTACTGCAGATGTTAATTTAATTTAATACTTTCAATTACAACAAACATGGAAAGGTTAAGGGAAATTAAGAGACATCTTTACCCTTGGGAAAGATGCAACTTCAGAAAATCGTATACATTTACATCTATACACTGATAAAAATTACTTCACTTATTGGCCAGACAGAATCAGTGCTTTATCTCGATTTTCCTTTTTTCCCCATCAAATCTATAAAAGCAGACGTGAGACCTGCTTTCTTCTCAAAGGAGTGAAGCATGTTTATCTGACACTTTAAGTGTTCTTGTAAAGTCTTCTGTGATCTCTTAGAACATCACACTTCCTAACATCTGGAGAGGTATTTCAGCGACATATGATACGGAAGGCCTTATTTTTTTTTGTTTTTTCTAATACTTTTAAATGAAACACAAGAAACAACTGACAAGATGTATACTGGAACTACTCTTAGCACAATTACGTAATTAATATTAAAAAAGGAAAACAAAAATAAATAACAAGCAACATTGTTAAGGAAATAACAACTGTTAAAAACTGGAAGGACTGACATACTTTGTTCCCTTCTGAGCAACAAAGATTTAAAATACCTCGACGTGGTAAAAACAGTTTCATTCCATTACTGCATTGCCTTGAATTCCAAGGACCATCTTTTTCAACTGCATCTTGAAACTACAAAAGGTTAAATTTAACAAAAAATTGCAAGCTTCCATATCTATCAAATATGTGGTATTCTGAGACACTGAGGTCTACAGCAAAGCATTTTACAGCAAAACAGGAATAATATTCATTCACTTTAAAATGGCACTCAGGAAAACAATGGATTTAACAACGGTTTGAGGCCAACTCAGCGGCGGACAAACCCTCCAAGGAGATAAACATACTGGCTTTTGCAGTGTCAAAGCCTCCTCAGTCTGATGAATCAACCTGATCAGATTATGGAGTTCTACTCTCCTTTCTTGTATGTTGTAACAGTTATCCTTTTCCATAAATACATTAAACAATATTACAATAGATTAACAGAATCTTAGAATGGTTTGCATTGGAAGGGATCTTAAAGTTCATCTTGTTCCAACTCTGCTACCATGGGCAGGGATACCTTCCATTAGATCTGCTTGCTCCAAGTCCCATCCAACCTGATATTGAATATTTTCAGGGATGGAGCATCCACAAGTCTAGGCAATCTGTTCCAGTCCCTTACCATCCTCACACAAAATAATTTCTTCCTAATAACTATTCTAATTTTATCTTTTATATTTCCACTTTCTGACAGAGAAAGAAATGTGGACATTTTTGTTGCATGCATCTTCTTTTTTTGTGGATCTTGGATTTGCTTTTTTTTTTTTTAAGAAAAATAAAAGAGAAAAGCTTATGCTTTTATGAAGTGCTGTGGAGAAAACTATATGGAAAGGGTATCCTAAGCTTATCATGGGTAAGATTTGAGATGGTAGTCATAAGTTCTTGAGGAAATTCAAGTCACATTCATATTAGAGAAATTTCTGTTTCTGTTGACACGGTCTTCCACACACATTAACAACAATTCGCACAATACCCTGGAAACAGACTTCACACTTTTTGAAAGTGGGTGAGACTGAATTGAAGAGTGTGTCCCAGCTTGATACACTTTCTGGCTACCTTGGAAGGTGATCTTGTGTTTATTTGGAGGTTTTTATACTACAGACATGGGAACTGCATGCGTAATACTGCCACTCTGTTACCTTTCATTGCAGCAAGCATTGGCTTCTGATACAGCTATGGGATAGCTTAAAACAAGTGAGAATTTGAAAATATTTTTGAAGTGCCACCAGAAGTGACTTGCTGTCCTTGTGAGCCTTTTATTAAAGGAAACTCTGCTGTGGCTGAGAAATAGAAAGGTTAGCTCTCTATAAAAAAACTTCTCTCCATATTATACACTATATCATTAGTGCCTAATCTCTGTCTAGTGATAAAGAACAAATATCCTCTCCAATAAATGTGTTTCAGTGCTTCACAGAACTTACTGAGACTATTACCCAATGTTAAACTCACCTCTTTATTTGTGCAGTATACACAGGTTATGTCTACCAGAGCCAACACGGCTGTGAGAAATTGATCTTTTCCTTGTTTGCTATGACATTTCTCTACATAGTTATAAATTGTTACTGTTTTCCTGTATGGTATTCTTTTAAATGAACAGTCCTAGATATTTCAGTTTTTCTGGAAATATTTTATAATTAAGACTTTTGCCAGTATCCTTGATCACATCACTTAACTAATGTATTTATTAAGTTATGGATTACAGCATCTTTGATAGCATTTAATCTCAGTACATAGCTAGAGCAGAAGAATTCATGTGTTCTTTAGACTAAATTGCTTTAGACTAGGTCCAAACCAAGTCTGCCTTTATTGCCATAGCACAAAATTGTTGACTCATTCTCAGTTTATCATCCACAATACACATGAGATCTTTCCATGGAGAACTGGTAAAGAGCCAGTTACTCCTCATCTTCTTGCAAAGCTAATTATTCTTGGCAAGATACAATTCTTTCCAAATGTTCTCACTAAATACTGTGCTATTTCTTCAGACGAGATCTCAGATGTCAATAACATTATGAATTTTAACTGATTTTTAGTCAGCACATTTTTCCTCCAGCTTTGTGCTGTGGCAAATGTGAATTGAAACTCCTTTACTGCATGCTTGTATTATATGAGATAATAAAAAGAATATATTCCAGTACATTTGGAACCAAAGCAGATGTTGAAAAATATTTGAAGAGCACTTTAAAGTAATAATTCCTTAAAACATTTCATCTAAGAATTCTGAAAACCTGAGAACTTCGTCTGTTGACAGTCTTTTTCAATATGTCTTGGAATATATAAGGGAATTTGAGATGACTAGATATGTACTAACAGTGCACCAGAGTCAGAAACCAAAAAAATAGGAGCTCTGCTGAAACATTCAGCTCCTGAAGAATTAAACAACAACAAAGATCAAGATTTTTTTGGACAACAGACTACATCAGGCAAATCTGATTTCATTATTTAATGAGTTCACAGGTTTGGTTTACAAATGTAGTTGAGACCTCTGACACTGTTTAAGTTATATAGTGGGATGCAATACAAGAAAAGCAATGTAAAACATACTGCATACCTACTGCACTCACTAGTTTGATTTCTGCAGAACAGAATCTGGAAATTACTATGGACCACATTAAGTAGAACAGGAGTTGTAATTTTACACTGTTCCAAAGAAGTAAAGGTCATACTTAGATGTATAAAGAATTGTCTGTTCTGCAACACATTTGAGGTAAACGTTCTGCTCTAATCAGCATTACAAATACCTCACAGTGGCATGCTGTGCTTGTGTTGTGGTTTAATCCTAGACAGCAGATAAGTACCAGTCACTCACTCCCCCCACCTGTACTCTCAGTGGAGAGAATGGGAAAGAAAAGGTAAACCTTGTGGGTTGAGTTAAGAACTATTTAATAATGGAAATAAAATATTATAGTAATACTGAATATGATGACGATGACAATGATGATGATAATAAAGATAATTGCAATAATAATAATAATAATAATAATAATANTTCCAGGTGACTCTCCCAGTTTATATACTGGATATGATGTTCTACAGTGTGGAATATCCCTTTGGCCAGTTCACGTCACCTGTCCTGGCCATGTACAGGACAGCCTAGTTTTGGTACATTTTAAAAACACAAATTGAATGAAAAAAGTTCACACTAGAGCTATGAAGGCCACCAGAGGTCTTATACATTTGTTCTGCTCTGAACACATGGGAAAAAAATATTTCTGATATGTCTTTGTTTGGTTTGTGGGTTTTTTCCCTAATGGGAAGGGACAATTACTGGAAAACTATAAGTAGGCAAGGAATTGGCAGTCTACAAGTAGGCAAAAAGCAGAATTATAATACTCCATGTTGTAATGTATTTTTCTTGCTCAAAAACACAAGCTGAGGGAGTTAAACTATGCCAGCATTGGCTGATGGCTATCAGAGTAGTCACATGAGGGATTAGCTGTATTTAGCAGACTGAAAAGGATCAGGATTGGGCACCTTAGAAGAGCAACCAAACAAAAATTAGAAAGGTTCTTTCAAGCCCAGGAACTAATGCTTAATGAAAAATACTTAAAAATACACAAAAATACTTAAAGCACATGCCTTACAACGAAAGATGTTAGACAGCTCTTGCTTCTTTATTGGAATCATTCTTTCCATTGAAACCTCTGAGATTCAGTTCTAAGCCTTCTTTTCTGCTGAACACTTGCTAAACATTTCCTAAGCAATAGAGAGTCAAGCCTAGAATGAAGATCAGCTGAACTTCCTTCTTTTCCACTGCAGATATTTTCTCAATTTTACTCATTTTCTTTTCTCCTTTCCTTTCTCTCCTTCCTTCCTCCCTTCACCCTTCCCTTTCCTACCCTTCATTACCAGTAACTGCAAGCTATGCACATGCATAGGATGGACAAACTGTGTACCTGCACATATACAGAGAACATGTCTAGCATGATTTTTTTAACATCCTTTTTGCTATTTATAGTCATTATCAACTAAAACATTGCACAATCCAAACTGCATAATAGAAAAGTTATCCTTCCAATGTCCAAGGCTGAAAACCACATGCACAGCTCCAGCCTAATAATGCAGTGCTTACTTTACCAGTAACCAAAATAGCATTTATCAAAAACTTTATTTTCACTGCTAATATGTCTTGCACTCTGCTACTGGTTAGACAATCTCTCTCTAAAAATTTGCGTAAGACACAAACACATGAATTCTAAAACAACCCAACAGCAAAGATTTTCTTTTTTGAGTTTCTTTTGAAAAGGGCATATTTTATTCCAATACATCAGCCACAGAGACACCCAAGGCACTACTTTTTTCCCCCTAAGCTTTCAGAAAGCAGCCCTTGTTGTTCTCTGAATAATAACATCATGCAAATGGTAGCATTGAGTAATCATTCTGTTATTTATACTTATCATGTATTAAGCATAGGCTAAACAGTTTAAAATTTCCAATTTGCATGACAGAAAGAAAACTTAGTGATGTAAAATAATTTTTACAAAGCTTTTGAAAATGTTAGTGTAAAGTCAAAAAGTACAATGAAGGGAGTACAGCTGCCAGGACAGTGCTTAGACAGTCAGGTCTCTGTTTCTATGAATGCATTTGCATGAAAGTATAGCTTAAAACATTTTGCAACCAAATGTTGGTCCAATGTTGGCACAATATGTCTACTCAGGGAAGTGAAAAGGAAAAATAATCATCTGATTTGGTGGGGGACACCCACTAGAATTGCTCGAAGGATCAATGATTAAGCATGGATCCTCCTTCCATCCAAAATTCCTAACTCTGTTTTGCATCACTCCAATTCGGTACTTTTAAAACAATGCCAAGGCAGAGCCAGACAGAGTTGTAAGAGGTCATTACAAATGATTCTGAGCTTTGACTCCTTCTATCCTCTACGGCCTGTCAACAGTACTCAAACCCTACTCCAGGCCTTAAAGCTTTCTGGTGGATTCCCTTTGGCTGGATGCCAGGTGCTCTCCAAGCTGCTCTATCACACCCCTCAGCAAGACAGGGAGGAGGAGTGGGCCAGCAAATAAGATGAAAAAACCCTCATGGGTCAGATAAATATTGTTTAATAAAGCAAAGGACAAAGTTTGCATATGGAAGAAGATGGAAAAGAAATGGGTCTACTTCCCATCAGCAGGTGATGTCCATTCACTTCCCAGGTAGCAGGACTTGAGTATGAGTAGCAGTTGTCCCATAAGACAAACATCATAACAACAAATGTGTCCCTCCCTCCTCCTTTCTCTTAGGTTTTATATTTGAGCAGACATTATATATTGTGGAATATCCCTTGGGTCAGCTTGGGTCAGCAGTCCCCATGTCACCTCCTAAGATCTTGCCCACTCCCAGCCAGAAAACTCCAGCCACTATAGAAAAAAAAAAAGCCATAATAATATAATGTACCACAGTTACACAATGACATGCATTAAAAGGAAGGCTATGGATCTTGACCAAAATATGACTAAAAGGCCATGGCAGCTGTACTGCAGCTGAGCATTAATGGTCAGATGCATTCTGCATTTCATACATCTCACTATTCATAAAAAACCTAAGTTATTATATTATGAATAAGCTAGGCAAGTTTTAGAAGAAAAAGTGACATCTTGAGTAAATTGAACACCGCAAGGAAAGCACAGTGGTGTGGTGACTCAGGAAGACACAATATGCCCTCTTTCATGACTCAGTGCTTCAGTATGAGTACACTGAGCTAGAACCTCCAGCTGGGCTGATTTTTCTACAGGACTGAGCAGGAAAGAATGATTTTGCATTGGTCAGCAAAAACTACAGCTGCATCACAATACTCTAAATTACACTTGGCAGGCTAGAGAAGTTGTTCAAGCAATGGAGGCTGACTGAAATGTGGTCTGGGCTTATATTTTCATTACTTTCCAATATGCAAGGGTTTCTTTTAGCAAGAGGTTCCTCTCAGGAAATAGATTTTGTTTTTGTATACTCAGCAACAAGACAGTAGCTAATAATAACAGGAGAGAACTATCTGATTC
Source organism: Oriolus oriolus (assembly GCA_013400235.1). Classification (NCBI taxonomy): domain Eukaryota; kingdom Metazoa; phylum Chordata; class Aves; order Passeriformes; family Corvidae; genus Oriolus; species Oriolus oriolus. Next base: position 17,127 of record VXBT01011535.1, read on the forward strand.
ATATTTACATCAGGTAAATCCAAAAAGTGGTCTGATAGGGAGGTGAAAGCAGCACTGGTTTACAACTGAATCAAACAGTGATGTGGGAGCTTCCAAAGAGGCACGACAGAGATGACATCTCACTGACATTGCCTTGGCAGGATATCGTTGCCACAGGCTCTCCTACATTTTTTGGAAAATCCATGACACATCCTTTTTTTTTTTTTTAAATAACTTGCGAACAAACAGCATGTTTAACCCATGTTCGTCAAATTATATGGACTGCATCAAATTTTGAACTGAAGTCTGATTTTCTTAAATAGAGTTGCAGTACATTATTATAAAATAGATCAAATTCCCGTTTAATTACAAAAAGTCTCAGAAATGTATTTGTTACACACTGGAAATTTCTAATGAAACAGTTTAGGATTTTTTAAATGCTATTTATATATGTACATGCTCTTCTGAGAAATAATTTCCTGATCTCTTTCCATAAAATTGTAGGCAGCTGTGAGAACTGGGTCCAAAACATGGAATTGGATTCTAAAATCTGACGGCACTGGAATTAGGAGGTGCAACATGATTACTGAAGTTTTAAAAAAATTTGGTACTCTGGTAGAGCTACATTTTATGAAGAAAAATGGTTTCTAATATTAGTGGGTTCCAGTCCCCAAGAATGATCTATTGTGTGTACAGCAACTCTGAAATTTAGTGTGACAGACAGAACAGTTGCAAATATAACACTTCTCTCTGCATTATATGTATCTGAAGCTATTTAAATGTCAGTTCCTGTTGCTTCTAGTCCTGAAAAAAAAATATTTTTTTGTAATTTACACAGTAAATTTGCTAAAAATAAGTAGGTTTTCTACCAGCCAGACAAGACATTTAGGAAAGCTAGGAAAATGTCAGGTAAAATAAATTAGAAATTGAACAAAATGTACCAGCATTTATAAAGATTTCTCAGAGATTTTTTGAAATTAAACAATACAGTGTTCACTGAACTTCTACCATAAGCTCATGTTGGTGCTGTTACTGATAAGCAAAGAACACTAATACAAATAAATGTTCTAGCTGATAAGCGAACTACAGGCACCCCTTCCTGGTATTAGCAAGGGTTTTTTTAAAACCTTGTTTCAGTTCTTACCATCAAACAATTCAGCCACAGAACCTCCACCTCTGGATGTTATCAGAGGTTTTTGCAATGTGTAGAGTTATGCATGTTTGGGCTTTTCATAGCACTTTTTTTCCCCTGCTTTGCAAACAGACATGTCTCTCAGTACAGTGTGTTCAGGACACAGCGTGTGGTGGAAACTTGTGGCGTTGCTGCCCTGGAGGAAGTACCAGTTTGCTTCCTCATAACCAGCCTCAAACATCTAAATTTGTGAGCCTGCAGAGCGCAGAGGCTGCACCCCACTTGTTGCAGTTTGAGGGCTCCTGGCTCCACCAGCTGTTTGTTAAGGGGGTTTTCCAAGGCTGTGCTTTGATAGCCACATCGTTGTGCTGCATAACAGACTTGGAGCTAAGCTGCTTCTTGCAGCTGTGTGTGCTTCATGGGGGAGCAGAGATGTGAAACACCCCCTGTGCAAACACAGCCTCTGCCCCAGAACACCTGCCTGGTTGGAGCTACAAGTTCACTTCTGTGTACCTTCACAAAAAATCTTGCTCTCTGTATGATGTGCAAGTTCTTCATAAACACATAGCCATGATGTTCTACCAGCTGTTTCCCATGTTATCCATCTTGATCCACGGTAAAAACCATACAAATTTTGCTGTGAAAAAGTTGAAAATTTCTGGTTCAATTTGCCCTATTTACCTAAGAAAGAGTGCGTACGAACTCAAATCAGCAGAAAAAAAATCACCCTATAATTTCAGCAAAACAGTTGATCAAGAAAGGTTGTACATACCTAAGGAATTATTTTGAAACAGAAAATGAAAAGATGAGTGCTTTCCCTGCGGCTGCATCTAAAGAATTCCAACACGATGTTACTTTTGCTTTTGTTTAATCACTTGTCCTCAAAAGGAAATGGGGATTTTCTCTGGAACACTGAACACCATCTGCTCACGGGTCAAATTAAGCAAACCTCAGAGGACTCATAAAAGCTGCCCGAAAGAATTCTGTGCAGCTGTGAAACAAGTCACACCTTTGTACAAGTACATTTTGAAATGCCTGTAATCAAATACTACTGCCCGAAGCTGAACACAGCTAGACTGATTGTTTTGATTCAGTGCTGCACTTGGCCTCAGTCACCTCACCAGGATGATGGGAAAATGAACAACCCAAGAAATCTCTTACTGCTCATACAATTGTTGTGGAAGTTGTTTGGTATGAAGAAAAATGAAAGCTGCCTTTGTGTTTGATGAATTTAAATCAGTTAAGTCTCATGCAGATTAACTCAGAGACTGGCCCATATGTTTGATTTCATTTATATTTCCACATTAGGAAAATAATTATTTTCCTTATATTTTGCATGTAAGTTTCAAGTGGAATGCAGAATGTTTAATAATGGTTCTCCCAGATTTTACAGACTGATACTGTGGCATCAACTCTTCGGCATTATTTAGTTTTCTTTTCATTTCTTTTGTCTATGCAGCAAAAGAAAGAGGAAAAAGAATGAGGGAAAGAGGAGAAGGAGGGAAAAAAGGTAATGAAAATACAGTTAGACTGTTTTGGTTAAGAAATGTAAGCTCAGAAACAGCAGAATTGCAATTGCCAGAAATTAAGTCAAGGCTTGCCCATTCTTGTTTACATTTGGACAGACTGTCCCAACAATTTTTTGAAAGTCAGATCTACACCCATGGGAATTACTGCTAGAAATTTGATCCTATCATCTTTACTGACATGTCAGAATGTCAAAATTTATTATGAGTAGCACCATACTCATTAATGGAGGTACCCACAGAGTAAACACCAACAACAGAAAACATTGGGGAAAACCCAGTCCACCATGAACAAACGATGAAGAAATGCCAAGATACTGTTTTGGAACAGCGAAGATCAGAAGCTTCAGAAGATTCAGTCTGAGTCAGTGTGTCCAACAGTCTTGTCAATATACCAGACCTATTGCATAATAAAGCAAAAAAACGATTTCCTTGTTGCTCTCTCCTACTGCTGTTATTGTAGAGCTAAACAGTTGGAAAAAGAGGAAAATGAAAATGTCTAAACAATGCTTTTCTATAATGAGAACCCAAAATGTCATCTGCTGTTGTTTTAGAACACGGCTGACTGTGTTTCAGTCTTCTTATTATATGATCCTCTGGAAACCTCTCTGAACAATTTTATACCTAGTTTTTTAACCTTTTTCTTTTTCTTTGTTTTTGTCTTCGTCTTTTTCTTTTTTCTTCCTGCTGTGAAAGTCAGTACTAAGGAAACACAATTACCAAAGAAGCAGCAAGGACATAGCATAAGCACTGCAGTAATACAGTTGAGACTTCTAAGGCACTGGAAGCTCTGGAGTTTCCAGGCAGCTCATTCCAAGAAGTCCCAGAAGACTTGCAGCCTTCAGCATGTGACCAGGAAACTAAGCTGACAGAAACCTGCTTGAAGTGTCTTACAGCAAGGTTCTTGCTAACACTGCAATTTTAAAATTACATAAGGAGTTATGTGTCTGATTTCAGTTAATTATCTTGCTTCTGTTTAAATCTAAGGCTTCCTCTTCATGTGTATGAGTCATTATCAATGTCTTTGAAACTACCATCTACTGTTGCAGCTATTTTTTATTGTTTTTTGTTTTTTACTATTTAATACTTGTTAAGTTTCTCAAAGCAAAAAAAAGTTTCCCTTGTACTATCTTTTAAGGCAGACACTCTTAATTATCTTACTTTTCCTATGCATTCTCTAAACCAAGGACTTAATCCAAATCTAGCTGAAAAAGAAGATGCTTCCAAGTGCAAACTGTCAAACATAAATTAGGCTCGCGTTCACAGTCCTGCCCTTTTGCAAGAAGAATAACATCTGCAAAAGATTTTCTCAGATGTACTGTTGTTCTCTAAGGCATACTGACAATTAAATGTAATACTAATAACACAAATCAGTTTGCTAAAGCTGTGTTCCTTTTACCCAAATGTATCTTAGTACAGTTCAGTGAGATACACCTTTATTTACCGGGCCTTTTACATTGTGCAGACAAGAGTCTGCCTTCCAAAGTACAGCTCTATGCATTAAATACACTAAAATGTACTTCACAGAACTAAAATCTGAGCACAAAATTGACTGATTGCAGAAGAGCCCTGTGGTGAAATTAAAAAGAAAAAAAACTCAAAAAAGCCCCCCCAACCAAACAAAAAACCTACTAATTCTTTTCGCCTCTTTTTTGGGAAGATCAAATACAAGAAGGTATATATATATGGACACAGTTTGTCAGTATCAATGGAGTAGTCAGAACCAGCTGCTGGTACTGATCTCACTGTTGGTTATCTTAGCATTTCCTAATTTATTCTGGCATATCAGATGAAGGTCTTTCTAAATTGCTGGAAAACATAAACTGAGAACAAGCTGGTTTATTAGCAGTAGGCTGGGTTTTACAGATTAAAGATGACAAAGTAGGAGGTATGAAATTGCTAATTACTTGTACAACTTGAAAGGAAATAAGACGCTTTTAACACCTGTCAGTGACAGGTATGCAAGCCTTCATCCTGCAGATGTTCTTTGATAGTCCTGTCATAATACTACAAAGGCTTCAGAAAAGTTCCTGGAGTTCTGTTTGAGCACAAAAATCCTTTCACCTGAACCTGTTTGAAGGATCAGGCCCCATGGGCATTACTGGGTGCAACTTTCACCCATAACAAGCTATCTTTTCAACCATTTACCATGATAGCATGATACCATGATTTGTGAGAAATTAATCATCCCATAATGATTGAAAATTTTACAGTAACAAATATTTTTCTCTACTCATGTTTCAAAATTTCATCAGCCAAAGCAGCCAGAATTTATCTTTCTTTATTTTAATGCTTTAAATCACAGTACAGTGATTATGCCTGTTTCTGATGTGCTAACATTTGCTTAACACTAACAATAAATATTTGCCAAGATATGAAAAACACTCAACCCCTGCCACTGTCCCTAACAATTTCCCCCCACTGAAAACTTACATTGGTAATGAGGGATAAATGAAAGTTAATTAAAGCCATCACATTTAGAAGTGAGGTATTTTTAAATAATCCTCAGCAGCTGGTAGCCCATCAGGCAGCTTCTTTGGAAAGAAAGAAAAAGTTTAGAAAATAAAGAACAAATACAGAATACAAAACCACCAAACTTTGTACTTAATTAACTTATTCAGTAGGTTTTTCCCTATATGAATATGTGTGCATATATGTATATGTGTATGTATATGTGTGTATGTACATATATGTATAAGAATGCCTGTAGTGTGGTTGCTGTGTCAACACAACTGAAGTAGCTCTGGCTCCTCAGAAACATTTCTCCTACATTAACACAGAGCTCAGGATGGTGTCATTTACTATACAGGAAAGGACAAAGCAGCAACTGGTGAGTAATCAGCAGTGAAAACCGCAGGCTTTTCGCCCCCCAGCTTCAGCTGAGTGGTTCATGAAGCACTTGGCTTTGCACACAGATAGTCAAGCATCATTCTGCGCTGAGGTCTAGCAACAGCAGCTTGCAAAAGTTTTAAAATCCTAGATGATGTGCCAGTGAACCAAGGAGAAGGGAGGTGGAAAAACTGGGGTAATAGGAAAAAGAAGCTGGAGAGAGAGGGCTATGCAGAAAGACACTTCCAAGTCCATGTAGAATATAAACCAGGCATTAGAGGATGGGAATTCCTCACACATTTGTCATACAAACCTCTTCCTCTTAGTATGTCTCACAGTTCCATTAAAATCCCTGAATGCTCTTTCTGGCAATTCTTAGCTATTTTTTTACCTATTCCTGCCCGTAAAAGTCTGGTGATTCAAACGTTGTTCACTACTAAATTCAGCACTTTTGAAGTAATGTGGAAAAGGAGACACGAGCCTTAATCCAAATGCTTGGGCAGAAATTAGCTCACTCAAGCTAAAATATTCTTGTTACTGTTCCTTGGTTTAAAGAAAGTAGATCTCCATTTTAGGGAACAGCTAGTAAGCCAGGGATCTGTTCCTGGGATGTGTGCCAACACTGAGACAGTCATACAACTGGGTGAGACCCAAAGCAGCGCCCAGTATATTTTTCTGACTGAGTTAAGGGTCAGAGCACCAGACTGGCAGACATTCGGTTAGAGAGAAACTATGGCACAAAGTGCCCGTGACTCATTGCAAAGTGCCTGGTACTCAAACACATTTTCTATGGAGTTTCCTATCCCCAATAATGCTGGCAATGGCTCTGCCCTGATTTCAGCAAGGGTAGAGTTAATTTCTTCTCAGTAGATGGTACAAGTGCTGTGTTTTGGATTTGGAATGAGAATGGTGTTGATAAGACACTAATATTTTAGGGTTTTGCTAAGTCATGTTTATCCTAAGTCAAGGACTTTTTCTTCCTTGTCTCATGTTCTATCAGTGAAAAGGTCAGCAAAATAAACTGGGAGGAAGCATGGCTGGGACAGGTGACCTGAACTGATAAAAGGGGTATATCCACACCACAGAACTTCATGCCCAGTACATAAAATCGTAAGCGCAGCCGATCTGGGTTCAGGAAGGAGTGTTTGGCATTGACCAGCAGATGGAGAAAAATTGCACAGTGCATCACTTTAAAAAACAAATTAAAAAAACATTATTATGATTATAATTATTAATATTATGAGCTNGACCTGAACTGATAAAAGGGGTATATCCACACCACAGAACTTCATGCCCAGTACATAAAATCGTAAGCGCAGCCGATCTGGGTTCAGGAAGGAGTGTTTGGCATTGACCAGCAGATGGAGAAAAATTGCACAGTGCATCACTTTAAAAAACAAATTAAAAAAACATTATTATGATTATAATTATTAATATTATGAGCTTATTTTCAATTAGTAAACATTTTTTATCTCAATATACAAGTTTTACTTTGATTCTCCTCCCCACTCAACTGGGATGGAGGAAGAACAGAGGAGGAGGTGGAGCATGGCATTTCATGTCCAGCTGGGCTTAAAACCATGACAGGCCCCTAGACTAATTTGTTCCCTGAGACAGCCCTATGCATAAGATTCAGAGAAACTGCAGTGTGAGCAACAAGAAGAGCTGTAACTCTTAATGACAGCAAAAAGTCCATAGTTTCCAGCTTTCTTAAGCTTTGTTTCCCTACCCCGTGGCTGTGGCTCCATAGTCAGAGATCCAGTGATTTTCCTGCAATGAAACTCTGCTTTGAGCCAGACTGTAGAAGACACAGAAGTATTCAGTTTTTTTCTAGAAAGGAATGTCACTGGAAAATCTTTTTCATTATTTCTCATGGATATCTTCATTACAATGATACAAAGAAGACATTTGAGAACATTTAGTTTAACCCTTTCTGTGCTGCGAGAAAATCTAAATCTGACTCTATCCCTGGAACCAAATACATGGATATTTCTACGAATTTAAAGTATTGCAAAGGCACATATCTTCCTCTGTGCTCTGTTTACCACATGGGATTTTAAAGAGGACAATTAGTGTATAACAGGGATTCTCCTGAGAAGGGAGATCATTCCTCCCTTGGGCAAATAATGGGTCCTGCTAAAAGAGAGACACCTCTAGAAACTGGAGGGATTAACAGAGGGAAAAGAGAAAGTAAAAGACAGCCAAGCCTCAGACAGAATCACAGAAATAATTAGGTTGGAAAAGAACTATGAGATCATTGAGTCCAACCTATGAACAAACACTGTATCAACTAGACCATGGCACTAAGTACCACACCCAGCCTTTCCTTGAACACCTCCAGATGACTTCACTACCTCCCTGGGCAGTCCATTCCAATATCTAGCCACTCTTTCTGTGAAGAACCTCCCCCAGTGCAGCTTGAGGCTATGTCCTCTCATCCTGTCACTGGTTGTCTGGGAGAAGAGGCTGCTTCCCACCTGGCTACAACCTCCTTTCAGGTAGCTGTAGAGAGTGATAAGGTCTTCTCTGAGCCTCCTCGTCTCCAGTTTCAGCCTCTCCTCACAAGACTTGTGCTCCAGACCTTTCATCCACTCCACTGCCCTTCTCTGGATGCACTGAAGCACCTCAGTGTCCTTCCTAAATTGAGGGGCCCAAAACTGAAGCACTCGAGGTGTGGCCTCACCAGTGCCCAGTACAGGGGAACAGTCACTGTCCTGGTCCTGCTGGCCACACTATTGCTGACCCAGGCCAAGATGCCACTGGCCTTCTGGGCCACGTGGGCACAGCTTGCTCACGTTCAGCTGCTGACAACCAGCTGACCCCAGGGCCTTTTCTGCTGGGCCACTGTCCAGCCACTGTCCCCAGCCTGTGGCTCTGCATGGGTTTGTTGTGGACAAAGGGTAGGACCCAGCAATTGATCTTGTTGAACCTCGTACTGTTGGTGTTGGCTTATCAACCCAGCCTGTCCCGGTCCTGCTGCAAAGCCTTCCCTCCCTCCAGAAGATCAACAATCCTGTGCAACTTGGTGTCATTCATGAATTTCCTAACACTAGACTCCTCTCATCCAGATGATCAATAAAGATATTAAACAAGACTGGGCCAACACTGGTCCCCGAGAGAACATGAACAAAAACCCCCTACTTTCTGGGAACTAGAGGAAATTTTAATTAAGTTGGCTGCAATTAAAAAAAAGGTAGGATACAGCATGACAAAAGTCATTCTTGAAATACAGCATTTGCAAAGATACACTGGGCAAGGAGATATTTGCTTATGAACTTTTAAATTTTTATTCTGTCAAGTGTAATCACTTCCAGTTTTCTCATTTTCAAAGTTACTGTTTTAGCTTATACTCTAAAAAATATAGTCCTTTGGCCTTCTTACGGGAATTTGGTTTCAAGAAAGTCTAGTCAGACTCAAAGCTTAAAGCAGCAACAAGAGTAGTTCCTGAGCTTATAAAAAACATGCTACTGTAGGTAAGAGATTTAAAATACCCAAATAGTTAAAAAATCAAGGTCACCTTTCAGAAGAAAGTTTTTATTAAATAAAGAAAAACTTATGAATAGATGAATGTACAACAAGACAAAAGTTCACCTTAAAATCAAATTCCAAAGCTTACTGTGGTTTCTAAACTCCAGAGAGTTCAGCATTTGCTGCATCCTTGGTATATACAGCTAGACCTCATTTCTGAAAATCTTTCAGTTAAGGTTCTGAAAAATTTTATCTTAGCAAAACGGTTAAAGAGAGTGGTGTTTTTTCTAATAGATCTCCTAAAGTACAAAGACACAGTTCACCTAATATGGTGAAAAACATAAGGAGGCACATTCATACAGTAGATATTGACAAAGAGACATATAGCTTAATGGAAAGGTGAGAAGAAAGAGAAATCTGAATAATTACATAAAATCTAGCTCTCTCCAGTTCCATCCTGGTCACTTGTAACTCTCTAACACTTACAGAACGAAGACGCAAGTAAAAGAGCTAAAATAGAAATCTTTGACAGTAAAGTAGCTTTCTAATTTCTCATGTAGCCCTGAAAACTTCCATACTGTTTGAAGTTGGTGAACCACACCCATTTGCAAGCTTTGCCTTAACTCATCTGTTTCTGAGATCAGAAGCCAGAGTTATTTAATGACAAGTATCAGCTTTTGTTCACAAACACAAGTGTAAGGTTAATTATGCTACGCTCAGTGGACTTGTACCCAAGAGATTGACCAGAACTCTAACAGATGTTATAATAAACCCTATATTACTCTAAAGTTGTCCGTAATCAGCATCTTTTCTAGTCTTATTCAAAAAGACTTTCACCTTTGCAGCTGAGCAATGGAGGAATTAGCAAAGGGAGGAGTGAAAGAACCCTTCTGTGTCAGTTAGGTCTTTCACTTATCACTGAACTACAACCTTAAAAAAAATATGCTGCTTGGTGGCATTTATACAGAAAAATTTACCAGTTTAAAAAAAATCACACAATGCCAAAGAGAGAAATACATAAACACTGCCAATTATGAAAGTAATCAACAATATACTACTGGTTTATACTGTGATAAGTCACAGTATAAAATACATGCATTTTTGTGTAGAATTTGTCATATCTGGAGGAAAACTCTATCCTAATACTTACTTTGAAGCATAAAATCCAACACAGCTGTACTTTTTTTGTTCAATGCAAGCATGAAATGAACTTCTCTCAGCATAGCTATACTGTTGGCCATTAATTGTGCCCATGGCATACTTGTTAAGAACAAAACAGTTGGTGGTCAGACACCACAGTAATGCAAAAATGGGTTGCCTGAAGGAGTGATTGCTTAGGAGAGAGTTAATAGGCTTCACTGCTTTTATTACTTTAACCAGTCTTCCAGCTCTCACACGTAAGGGGTTCTTACCAGCACACTATTGTTCTCAAACTGTTTCTGAGGCTGACTCTGAAGTCAGTATGTAATGAGTTTGGATTTGGAAACCTCCTAGTCACTTTTTCCACTACTGCATTCTGGTTTGGGGAAAACAAACCAAGTGCTGTAGTTCAGTCTGTTCCCTTTTCTACATTCTGTCTTTGAAAAGTCCTCTTGTATAATTAAGAACAAATCTGAAAGTGCTCTTCAAATCAGGAACTAGCATTGATGCCATATATGAAAATCCTTGTAGATATCTCTTACATTCCATTGACTGAGATGGAATAAGATGCACATTCACTAAGCTTGGGCTGATTTCTGGCATTTTCCCACTGTAATAGAATGCTGGAAAAGTTTTATATTTAATTTGGTCAATGGGTTGGACTGAGTAATTTTCCTCTGCTTAATAATTTTATCAGAATACAAGGTTTTTTACTTGTTTTTTCAAAGAATGAGACATGGACATCAAAAGAAAATGACTGCAAAACTGTGTTTCACTGCATAATGATACCATCAACTCACAGTTTGACCGCAGTCAGAGAACTTGATTATGTTACATACATTCCTTGTGTTTACTATGAACAAAGAAGCATTTTACCATGAAGAAAAAGACAGGTTCTATGAAGAAATATTGATGTGTATGGGATGGTAAACAGCTATGGAGCACTCCCTGATACAACATGAACATCAGCAATGGTCTGTTTTTGCGGACCTCAGTTATATTTCTGAGTTGAGTTGGTGTCGATGAATGTGGGAATAAACTTAGCTGACATGGTCAGACAGCTTGTGGTACCCAATGTAACTAATTTACATCAAAATCAGGTATCCTTGCTCACCATGCACAGTACAGATTCACATAGATATATACATATATATATACACAAATAATATCTATAAGGCTGCGTGTGTGTGTGTGTATATTCTTTCATGTACTTAAACATCAGTATTAAATTCAAGTATCTACTTCTCACAGGAATTCCCTTTGTGTGACAAAAAACCTCCAAACTAAACTTTGTTCTCTTATAATGGAGTGATGCACACTGTATCCTCCTCTTTTATTAAAGACAGATGAATATTCTCCTGCTGTGGGTCTACCCTGAAAGCAACCTCATATGATGTTTTCATAAAAAGAATTTGTACATTCATTTGTTTTAAAAAGAGATGTGTGTTTAGTTTTTCTGCACATGAAGCATGTAATTATGATACAAAGTCAACAAGCCTATTAGCCTCATTCCTATAAGAGCTATCATCACAGAATAAGTTTGCCAGAAAAGGAGCCAGCATAAAAAAAATGTAGGAAAGAGCAAAAATATTTATCTGTGTATCTCCACTTAAATGCACTGGTTCTATATTCTTCTATTCTGAAGATACACTGTTTTATTTAGGGCGGTTTATGTGCTTATACATGGCTTTGAAAGGGCTGTTATAATTGCCAACAATACAGCAATTCTCAAATTTGGAACAATTTGGAATATAACATATTCATTATTACAAGAGAAACAATTCAAGAAAAATATTTCACATGATAATGTAGTAACATGTTTTAGCGAAGAACATATTTAATAACATAAGAGATGGGGAGCAGTTAAGGCTTGATCTGGTGTTGAGGTTTATTATCACAGAAATTAAGTGGAAGAAAACCATGCTCTTTTGCTCATTCTGCAGCAGAAGCCGTTTCTGTCCTTTAGTCTGGAATTGCACATTCTCAGAAAAAAAGAAATAATTTAGTCACTAAGCAGACATGCTTGAGCCAGCTCTGCCAGAATGGAGAAACTTCAGCAAAGCCCAACTGCACCGGAAGTGCTGTATTGCATATGGGTGACATACTTGCCTCATCTCCACCAAATGAGAAATCCCCCTGCCCATTTCTGCACTTGACTGTGGGCATACCCCCTTCTCGATGTGGAAGAAAACTAAGTACAAACCAAAATAGATAGCACAATGCCTAATTCATGCTTTTTTAAGGAAACACTTACAGATCACCGTAGACGAGGCCATAAATCTGTGCTGTGCTGTGATGGTAGATTCCTCTCAGGATAATTAGAAGAAGGATCACAACAAAAGCTGGAAGCCCCCAGCTCAAAAGGAAGTAAAGCAGATAGCGCGTCTCCGTGTGTTCATCATTCATCACAAGGACATACCAGAAATTAACAGCCTGAAGAACAATGCACAAAAACAATCAGTAGACTTGGTGGTGATAAGGTATGCCAAAAACCTAATCACTCTGAAGGTAATAATGCAGCGTATTTCTGAGCTGGTACATGTGTATGTATAAACACTATTCAACAAAAACACTTTGTCCTCACTTTTTTTCCTTAAGCAATGAAAAGACATTATAAAAGAAATATCCTTATTTATAGAAGTATTGTGTATTAGACTAACATAGAAGAAGAGACACCCTGTTCAGTAGAAAACACTATTTTTGCTATGCAAAAATAGCTTTTTGGTGCAAAAGTCACTTTATTCTTGGATATTCACACCTTCACATAGAAGACAGGCATATAGTATTTCTAAATCTGATCTGTATTTAATATTTTTGTGTTATTGTTCAGCTCTGTGTATCTTGTAGGAAACACACTAAGCTCCTTTGATGGTTCTAACTGTGATCCTGTTCTGGGCTCAGCAGTACAACAAAGACACAGAGCAAGTCCAGCAATGGCCCATGAAGATGATTGAGGGATGGAAAACCGCCCCTATGAGCTGGGGCTGAGAGAACTGTGACTGTTCAGCCTGGAAAGACGATGCTCAGGAGGATCATATCCATGTATGTAAATATCTGATAGGAGGCAGTGATGCAGAGGGAGACAGACTCTCGTCAATGATGCCCAGTGGTGGGGCAAGAGGCAACAGGCCCAAATTAACACGCGAGAAGCTCCAGCTGCATACCAGAAAAAACTTTCTTTCTGTGGGGGTGGTCAAACACTGGACCAAGATGCTCAGAGAGGTTGTGAAGTATGTGTCCTTAGATAATCAAAACCAAACTGACCATGGTGCTGGGCAACCTGCTCTAGCTGCTTGAGGTAGGATGTTGCGCTAGACAGTCTCAAGGTACTCCTAAAACTTCAATGGTTCTATGATTCTGTGTAATATATGTTTAAGAGTTTGAGAAAAAACTGCAAATAAATGAAATTAATGAAAGTAAATTCACAGGCATCTCTAAAACAGTCTGTGTTTTCTTATGATCATCTCATTATCAAACAGCATAATTTCGTTTAAAACCATATAGGAATCAAAATGAAGTGGAATAGCTGAAACCCGTTGAAAGAACTGGTAGTATGAGTAAGGAAACCCTTCAAGTGAAACAGAATACTTAGAGTATTGCTTGTATATTTGCACTTTCTTTAAGACGTTCATAGTAGAGACAGTGTCACGTGCGAGCATTTTTAATGCACATCTACACACTACTGTCTAATAAACACCTAAGCTGTCCTTAATAAAAACATTTTTTGAAAAATTTTTCTTCATTTTCTCCATTTCAAAAATGTTACACCACCTATAGGTCCGCATGCTATATTATTATTTCTGACCTTTTATATGGGGTGAATAAGGGATTAATTTTGTCTTCTTCTGCATATAAGGTATCTAATTCAAACTTGTGCCTTTAAGCATGTCTTGTCAGTCAACAGAGACAGGAAAGGCACCTTCAGGAACTCATTAATCCTTACCCAAGCATAAGCATCTCTCTCCATGGTCTACACAAGGGTTTCATATAATAACGTTACATGCTTCATTTTCAGCCATCTACTGCAAGGATAGGTAAAAATTCTTGTACAGTGACAAGACAATGTGACATGATTATTTTGTTGAGGAAATTTTGCACATTTCCCTCAGCCAAGGGCTTGTCTACCCCTTTGTTCAGGAACACCCAGTTTTCCCATTCAAGTACTTAATTAGTTGTTTCTGGATTCCTTATGTAGGTCTCATTAGTTAACTATCATTTCAGATTTTTTTCTATGACTTATATAGCATGAATATACAATACTTTTTGTCATCAGTAATAAAGCACATTGTATGCTAACAACTTGTTTAAAAAAGGTTAGTGAGTGTTTTAAATGCTTTTTTACAGAATGACATTTCACAGCTATGTCCAGTGTATATAATTATAATAATGATATAATAATTATTATGTCTTTTTTGATTTTCATTTGATGATTAGTGCTATATGAACAAAGGCAAAGTTTATTTTCCTTAAAAGATCACAGGTAAATCCCACCATATAATTGCAACTATGCTGTGTAGGTTGAAAGAACACAGAAAAACTATTAATTCCATTGGTGGACATGCATAGGAATAAAATATTAAACAGATGAAAATGGCATTTGGACAAAAATCCGTAGCTTGTGCAAAGATTGGTTGTTCTGTTCACTTTTACATGGGATTGAAAGCTTATTCAAAATTCTGTCTGTCACTTTATGCCAATCGACACTCTTCAATTACATGCCCTTATAGTCCTGGCTAGGCTGTGCCTCACTGCAAGCACCTCCAGACAGCAAAATCCTTGAACAGATATATGCCATTACACTTAGGGATTGTTGGTTCTACTAATTCTGACAATCTGGTGAACATTGTTCTCAGTCACTCAACTGAAATTGCATTCTATGAAATCATACCTCATGTCCTTGCTCTGTGTTTGGTTAGCCATATTTAGACATCTCACCTCATTATCACACCACAGATGCTGTAAAGATGTAAGCGAGGTTGGATTATTCACATTTTCTGCACAGTCACATTGGTATTTTGATAATTACTAGTTCTTATCTTCAACCCCTTTTGATGCTCCAAAATGTAATCAATTAAATAATAGAGGAGCTAATTTTAGTAAATCCTTTCCTGTTGCCACGCTGCAACAATAACCAGTTCAACAGAAGAATAAAATGTACAGTCCATTTTCTAGCTGCTCAGGTGGACAAACTAATGGGCAAGTTGTGATTTGTTCTGATGTAGAATGCAAAATAATTGTTTATTCACATAACACTCTAATGAGACAATGTGAACTTCAGTGAAAGTTTTTTCTTTTAAAATGAGGCAATTAATGGAAATTACCTTCCCAAACCTGGCATGTTTTTATTTATTTTTTTAATTATTCATTTATGTATCTTTAGTGATAACCACAGAATTTTAAAATGTTTTGTGTTGGAAGGGACCATCTAGTTCCACACCTCCTGCCACAGGACATTTTCCACTGAGTGTCCTGGTACCAGCCAGGACAGGGTTAATTTGTGCAATAGCAAGAAGAGGCCACGGCCAGGACCCAGAGGTTCTTCTATACCACCACCCATCATTGCTAGAGGCTGGAGGAAGGAGCTCCTCTGGGGAGAAGGGGTTCCTTCTGGGTCAGTGTAGTGTGGTAGAGGGAGCAGTTGGGTGGCGGTGTTTGTGCGTAAATCATTCACCTCTTTCTCGTACCCTCTGGCGTTAGGATTATTGTTGTACTGTTTGTTTCCTTATCTCATTGCTGTTTCCAGTACGCTGCTCTTATCTCAAGGCGTGATCTTTGCCTTCTGAGCCTCCAGTGCTCCTCTCCAGGCCGAAGCAGGGCAGAGGGAGGGGGAGGCTGGGAGCAAGCGAGCAGTGCATGGATTCGGTGGGAGCACTAAATTGGAGAATACCATTCCTGCACCACGACACTATGTTATATGACACTTGGGGGTGTGGTTTAGTGGTGACTATGGT
>VXBT01011537.1:4712-35643 GCA_013400235.1 Oriolus oriolus
CCCCAGTCCCCAGGCCCCTCCCCCCCCTCCCTCCCTGGCCCCCAGGGATCACCCATGTCCAAGGCTGCTCTCCTCCCTTGCCCCAGTGCCCATTTCCCTCCCCCAAGGGCCCAGGGGAGACCCTGGCTCAGGGGACCCCAAGGAGGGGCAGGGAGCCCCCCGGGGACACACCAGGGTGAGGACAGGGCTGGATGTGACAGGGCCAGGGCCACCAAATGCCTTTGCACTCGTCCCTGTGCAAAGGAGGGGGGGATTCCTGCCCCAGCAGGGTCCCTCTGCCTCCCATCCCACCCCACACCCCTTTTTGGGACAGCTCCAAGTGGGATTTACGGGATAATCACCTCCACCTTGCTCCAACACCCTTGGCCCACGTGTCCGCACCGTGACGAGGCTGCCACAGCTCCAATGACAACTTTAATCCGATAATATTTGCAAATAACAGACAAAACAGGAACGGGGCCTTGGCTCACACCTTGTACCTGCGTCCTCCGTAGGATCCGGCGCTGCCGGAACCGCCACAGCCCTGGAACACCCCCACGGCCCCACAGGATCCCTTCCCACAACAGTATAAGCTCAAGGAAGAGACTTTTTTATATATAACATTAAAAAAAAATTAACAGCAACTTGAAAAGATGGAATTTCCAAGGAATATGTACACAAGCGAGTGCTTCAGGCTGGGAAGAAAAACCTCCTGTGGCTTCGGCGCATGGAATTCATCGTGTCTGTACCTTGGGAAAGAATCCACGGGTTCAAACTGCCCCAAAAAAATCACTTCTTAGGAACTGTAGAGCCCCTCAAACGCTGCTGCTTCACCCCCAAAGCCAGCAGGGACAAGGGAGGAGGGGGCTGGGCAAGGAGCAGCTGGAATTCTTCACATAAAACATTGGGAATAAAACACTGGAAATCCAAACTGGTGGGTTTTGGGAATGGAATTTGTGGCCCCCACCCTCTTCTTGCACCCCAGATTCCTGCAGACCCTGAAAAAATAAAACTGACGTGATCTCTGCAGCGTGCTTTTCCACGGAAACAAAGGAAAAGGCTGGAAAGGAAGAGGATCCCTATTAAAGAGATCCCCCAGCAGTGCCCGATATGGATCAGTCTGGGAGTGGGATACTATTTCCTGCTAAATATTAATGGGGAGAAAACTTTGCTGGGAGATGTTAGAAAAAAAAAAAATAAAAAATTAGTGCATTGCTGAAAAATGAGGAGAGAGGGGTAAGAAAAACCTCTTCCCACGGGAAAATGGCACCCACCCGCACCCCCTCGCTGGCTCCGGCTGCCCCGAGCCAGGAACGCTCCCAGCAGCGTCAGACTGGAGGAAAATGTTCTCCAGAGTCGTTAAAATATCCCAAACTTCTAAAAAATCCCAGTTCCCAGAGCCCAGGTGGTCATTGGATCGTCCGAGGTGTGGAAGTGACGGCGGAGGGATGCGGAGGCTGGGCGGCTCCCAGCCCCTGGGAGGGTTTGGGAGGCAGATCCCAGCTTCCATTTTGGGTTAAATAAATGAAGTTTTGTTGTCTGAAAGCGCTAGACATTCCTCACCAAGTCACAATTGCTGTACTTCCATGCTGGACTGACAGAGTGGATCAGAGACGGGATTATCCTACGGAGTTCCTGGAGAATGGTCGGGATGGTCTGGATCTACTGGATCTCGACCCCTCTGCGGCCGGGCCGGGGGACACATGGGGCCGCCCCTCGTCCCAAACACTCCAACTGCTGCTCAACTTCCCAGCCTTCCTGCTCTTTATTAAATAAACCCGGGAACGTTGTCCTGAAGCCGGATGTCCTTCAGTGCAATCTGCTTTGACATAAGGCATTTGTTTTGTTTTTTGGGGAGCAAACGTCTCACGATGGATTTTTGCCTTCTGGAAGAGTCAAAAAGTACTGTATCCACCTGCTTTTATTCTTTTAATGCCCTACCATGTGACAACTCCTCTTCCCTTCTGGTCGCTCCTCTTGGAAAACCATCAGTGGCCAAGTAAACCAGTCCCTGGGAAGGAGAGACACCAGCGGGAGATGAGGAGGGAGATGGAACGGGGGTGGGATTCACGTGAGGGGATACAAAGGGGGGACAATGCCTGGACTCACCTTTGAATCCTTCTTCGGGCATACAAACTGGGATGGAGAGGGAAGGGAGGCGTTAGAAGTCGCTCTGAGCATCCCCGGAAGCGTCACAATCCCCATTTCCCACGTTCCCGACCCAAACCCTCGGCGCGGCCCCAGCCCAGCCCTCTCACCTTGCATAACGTCGTCCATGGCCGCGTAATCCGCGATGGGCTCGTCGGCCTGCAAAGACACCGGAGCAGGGAATTAACGAGCACACGGACCCGCGGGACCCTGCCCAGGAGCAGGGAATGGGGCTCCTGGGAGCAGGAACTCCATGGGAGGACTCACTCCCTACTTTAGTCGTGTTCTGGGTTGGTACCCACAGAGCTCAGCAGCCAAATCAGCTACAAAGGGCTCTTGGAAATAAAAAACAAGGGGGTTTTCTCCTCCACAACAAAGATAAAAAGGATTTGCCTCCTCCAAAACAAATAAAATTAAGCATATTCCTCCTCCAAAACAAAAACAATGAGGATTTTCCTCCCCTAAAACAAAAATTAAAAAAAAAGGCTATCCCCCTCCAAAACAAAACAAAAGGATAGTTCTCTTCCAAAATAAAAAATTAAGGATTTCTCTCCTCCAAAAAAAAACCCCAAGCCAAAAAAAATCCCAAACACCTAAGGATACTCCTCCTCTGAAACAAATAAGGGATTTTCCTCCTCCAAAACAAAAAGCAATGAGGATTTTTGTCCCCAACACAAAAACATTAAGAATTTTCTTCCTCCAAAACAAAACCCCAACAAGTATTTTCCTCCTCCAAAACAGAAGTGACAAGGATTTTCCTCCCCGAGCAAAGAAAAAAAAAATAGAGGATTTTCCTCCTCCAAAACAAAAAGCAATGAGGATTTTCCTCCCCTAAAACAAAAAAAAATTCAGGATTTTCCTTCCCTGAAACAAAAGAATGAAGGATTTTTCTCCTCCAAGGAGCTCCACGAGGAGCTCGTTCCCTTTGTCCCCATTCCCACGCACACCACCACGCCCTTCACGTGGCCCCCGCGATCCCACGGCGTTCCCGAATCCCAGCCCGCCGTTACCTTGAGCAGGATGACGGACTCGGGGATGACCCCGAGGCTGCCCAGCGTGGCCGTGTCGTCGCTCAGGATCTTCCCGTCCAGGGACAGGTTCTGGTCGAAGGGGGCCACGGAGAAGGCGTGCATGATCTGGGGGCACACGGACACCTCATCCCGGGATCGCGGCACCTCCCGCCCGTCCCCACCTCCTGGGGGGTCACACCCTCCCCCTGTGCCCCACACTCCTCATTCTGTGTTTTCTTCCTCCCTCCTGGAAGCAGAGCCGGCCTCACCTGGATTTTCAGCTCTTTCAGGGTCTGGTTGGCCGACACGAGCAGCGCTTTCTCGCCCCGGACCTTCCGGTGCCGCGTGCTCCTCCTGATTCCCTGTTTTTGGTAAGTGATGTAGCTCTGCTGGGAGAGCTTCTGGCGTTTCGCGCCGCCGTTGGCCTGGAGACGAGGCAAGAAACGAGGAGATCGAGTTGTTTAGGGATAAATACAACTTTCCCAGAGCGGGTTTTTTCGTGCGAGGGAAGGCAGGAAGCGATGGAAAACCCCTTGGAAAGCCAATTGAAGCATGCACGTGTGGAGGCAACCAAAGGATTTGCCTTCAAGCCTCAGCTCCTAGTCCTAGCACCAGCGTGGGGCAGAGTTCCACATGGACATGAATCCCTGTCCATATCTAATCTCTCCAAAACTCAGTGCTGTGTGGTTTGACCATTCAAATGACAATTTAGGACACTTTTCCACTGCCAGTGAGATGCAGAGGAGGAGGGTGGTGATCCCATCATGCTGACTCAAGAGGATGATGATCCAAAAATCAAGGAATCTGATGGGATTTTTCATCTCTACCTGATTAAAATCGGGGTCTTGCTCCCCCTCTGGCTTGTTTTCCTCCCTCTCCTCTTCAGCTTCCGAGCTGCTCACGTTCAGCTCCGGAGCCGCGTCCTTCATTACCTGGAGTCACAAAAATCATTCTCCGTGACCAACAGCATCCCCCGGGCTGTCCCACCACGGCAGACAGCTCCCAGAGACCTCCGGGTGCCACCTCCATCCAGAGAGCCCAGGAATAACCCCAGGAATAACCCCAGGAGCTGCTCCGTGGGCTCTGCAAAGGCTCCTCCACCCTCCCCAGCTGTGCAGAACCTCTGTGGGATTCAGCTCAGGAATGCCCCTCTGTGGAGCTGCAGGTGCTTCCTGCCCTCCTCTCCAGGCAGCGGGAAAGTCTCCCGAGCCCTGGACTGATTCCTTTCCCTTCAGCTGCTTCATCTAAGGGTATTACAAAAGCCTCAACACAGAGAAAGTGTTTTCTGTGAATTAAGACATTTCTCTGTCCCTGCAGCAGACTGGCAGGGACACCCAGCACCACCACTTATGGGGGCTGGAGGTTGTGAGTAAAGGAAATCTCAGTAATTTACAGAAATACAAAAATAAAGAGGTTGCTCAGGTCGGTGAAAGTCACTCCAGGCATAGATTCGCCTGGATGTGAATTCCCAGCTGTGCTGTGGCTGGAACCGGGCTTTGCAGGAGCCCAGGATGCCAAGAGCTCTCCTCTCCATCAATGTATTCACAATTAATGATGCAATTCCAGCTCCCAAACATTCCCCAGAGCCCTCTGGACTCCCGCAGTGCCACCCTACAATGATTTTATCCGGATGAGGCTTCCCCCTGCAGCATCATCCACCCCAGGGAGGAACCAGGTGGTGCAGAGGAGGGAGGAAAGGGGTGAGGGGCTGGGAAACGCTCCCTGACTTTGCAAAGCCCAGCAGGAAGGGCACAGCAGCTCCCAGTGCTGCCGACAGCGATCCTGGGCAGCATTCCTGCTGCTTCCCATCCTGCTGAGGCTGCCCTGCGACTGGGGGATCTCGTGGGCACGTTCTCGCCCCCTCTCTCCAGCTCCAGCTGCTCCACAAAGAATAGCTCCCTGTTTTTTTGCCAGCCCCACGTGTGAGCACAGCCCTGTCCAGTGCCAGAAAAACACAACACCCAACCCTCTCC
The DNA here is from genome assembly GCA_013400235.1 of Oriolus oriolus. Taxonomy (NCBI): domain Eukaryota; kingdom Metazoa; phylum Chordata; class Aves; order Passeriformes; family Corvidae; genus Oriolus; species Oriolus oriolus. The sequence continues at coordinate 9,823 of VXBT01011537.1, forward strand.
TGCAGCAGAGCCAAGAGGGATTCAGGCTGGGGATTCAGGCTGAAAGCCCGTGGCTGATGGCTCCAGACGGTGCTGCGTGACCCACATCTCACAAACAAGGCAGGAACCCATCCAGCCTCCAGCTCCCTGCAGTTCCCTGGGCTCCAGCGCCTCCCTGGGACTGGCAGGGAGGTGGAAATCAAGGCAAGGCCAAAAAACCCCCACCCCACACTGCAAAGGTGCAGGGATCGTCTTCATTCGAGCTCATCCACCCTTGGCTCCCTCCTTAGGAGGCTTAAGGGGGGAGGTTTACCAGAACCAGCTTTTGGGCACTTGGAAAACCAGTTCTAGAGCTGATCCTGACACTTAAGATCAGTAAAAACAAAATTCACAGCTTCAGGGGATTCTGAAAACCATCTCCAAGCACCAAGGGGAAGCGCTCATTTCTATCCCGCAATAAAAATGTCACTTGAGCAAGAAGAAAGGAAATGACAAATATTGGAGGGGGAGGAGAGCAGGTAGAGCCTGGGAACACAGCTAAGACAGAGAAAACAGCTGGGAGCATCCCTGAAAACACAAAGGATTTGGTTTGGCAAAAGAAAGCCTCGAGGAGATGGAATTTTCAGAGCCAGAATGTCCCAATTTGCTGGTTTTGCCAAAGCTGCAGAGCAGGGGATTTCTGCCCTCACCACCACCACGGACCCCCAGTCCCCCCCAGTCCTGGGGATGTGGGAGCTGTGACAGCCCCCTCAGGGCACTCCTGGAGCCGGGCTGAGCAGGCATGGGGGAGAGTCCCTACCTTTTTGTTATCCACCACCTTGTGGATGTAGATGGTGGCTTGGGTGTACTCGCGCAGGTCCCGCTGCTGCTGGCACAGGAGCCCTTCCCGGCACTCGGGGCACAGCTCTGGGGAAACACCACGGGAAAAAAACATCTCATTGCTGCAGCTCCTCAGTGCCCCAGTGCAGGGCCACCCACTGCTAACCCAGAGTGAATCACATCAAATCCCAGAGTGGTTTGGGTTGGAAGGGACCTTTTGGATCTCATCCCGCTCCCTGCCATGGCCAGGGACACCTTCCACTGTCCCAGGCTGCTCCAGGCCTTGGACACTGCCAGGGATCCAGGGGCAGCCACAGCTGCTCTGGGCACCCTGTGCCAGGGCCTCCCCACCCTCCCAGCCAGGAATTCCTCCCAATATCTCATCCATCCCTGCCCTCTGGCAGTGGGAAGCCATTTCCTGTGTCCTGTCCATCCACCCCTTGTCCCAAGTTCCTCCCCAGCTCTCCTGGAGCGCCTTTAGGCCCTGCAAGGGGCTCCGAGCTCTCCCTGGAGCCTTCTCTTCTCCAGGTGAGCACTCCCAGCCTGGCTCCAGAGTAGAGGGGCTCCAGCCCTTGGAGCATCTCTGTGGCTTCCTCTGGACTTGCTCCAGTGGCTCCACGTCCTTCCTGTGCTGGAGACTCCGGAGCTGGACACCACATTGCAGGGGGGATCTGCCAAACTCTGCGTTTCCCACTGATCCCCTTAGGCTGAGGTTCCTATCCCCAGGAGCAGAGGGGACTCACGGGGCTCGGAGGCGTAGTGGGCGCTCTCAGGGTCGGCCCCGGCCGCCTGTGTCCGGGTGATTTTGATGACGTGATCCACGACGAAGAGTTTTTGGATCCTCTCCCACTCGCTGGGCCATATCAGAGCTATACTGTGCAAAGGAACAGGCAGGTGCTTTATGACACGGAAAAGCCAAGCCCTAAGCTCCCAAAACCCCTCCCTCTTTGGCTTGTTGGTCTGTCAGCGAAAGAAAAATTCCAAAATCCATCCCAAACCCAGCAACACGGGAGGGCCTGTGCACCCAGATAACAGCAGCCTGTGATTAGTGACGCTGTGGTGCTCCTGTCGTGCCGGAGGGAGGGATGTAGGAAGAAAGGAGTCAAAGACTTCCTACTTTTAGTGCTGCATCACTGCAGAACAAGGCTATGGAGCATGAAGCCCAGCCCTGCAGCCAGCGCTCTGGGGGGGAAGGCTGACGGAAAGCAAATTGTAAGGAAGCAGGATGTTTCTGCATCCCGGCCAAAGCCAGGGTGGTTATTGTCAGGAACAAACCAAGCTGAAGGAAGCTCTTTTTTCCTGACCCAGCATCCCTGGACAGTTTAAGTCTCGCCTTGCAGGAAGGCTGAGGTGGCTCTGAGAAAGCCTTGGTGTTAATTCTGAGGGGAAGGATTCACTCCCCATTTTGCTGCGGCTCAGCAGCAAGAGCATTCCTTTGAGAAAGTTCTCCCGAGGCTCCTGGCAGAAGGAAAGTGTGGGAAGGGAAGAAACTCACTGTTTGGAGTCTTCTTTGGTCATGGAAGCAAAGGTGAACATGAGCCCCCCGTGGGGACAGAGTAGGACACTGTTTGCTACGGAGGACACGGGGCTGCAGCGCGTCGGCCTCCTGCGGAAGGGCAGAGGTTTGGAAAGCTGGACCAGGTCATCCCACCAAACCCCCACAGCTCTCCAGGAAGCCAGGAAGAAACCACAGGTGAGTATTTGCACAAGGCATTCCAACAAGGAGTAGTAACTACTAGCGATGAGGAACTCAGATCTGCGTTCCTCTGCGGAGCAGAGTGACTCTGTCCAGCAGAGATTTCCATCTCCAGCCCAAGCGGTGACCTTTGGGATACAGCTCCAGACAGATGAAAAAACTAATCAGGTTACCAGCTAATCCGACCATCTGGTTAACACACAGCAAACAAGGAAATTCAGTGTCTTACAATTGATACAAGTCCTGCAAAAATCAGCTCCATTGCTTCTATGAGCTCACTGTGCTGGGAGTCGGAAGCAAAATATTACCTACAAAATATTCTCTATAAAATATTACCAACAAAATATTACCTACAGCCCCCTAAATAAGGGATAAAAGGCACCAAAACCCTCCAGCCAAGTTACCTGACAAATTTCCTCCATTCTTCTACAAAGAACTGCGAAACAATATACAGCTCATCCGTCTCCTGGGGGAAAAGAGGAGGAAAAAAGATCTTTTTAATGAATCCAGCAATGACTGTTCGGTTTTTCGGCAGCGCTCGCTCCCTCCGAGACCCCGGTGCTGCTTTACCATGACAACTCCGTCCAAGTGGGCTGTGAAAGCCAAGGAAAATAATTTGGGATCAGGTACTAAGCACTGCCATTGCTAATCCTGTGTTTATTATGAAGTTACTTGAGCTTTTGATCCAATTACCTTTAATTCCTAGCGGGAAAGGGCATTTCCCCAGAGCAGCCAGGACTCCCCAGAGCTGTTTCTCCTGCTGGGTACTCGGGGTCTGAAGCTCGTGAATCCCTGCACTCCCACAGGTGTAGGGTGCAACCATCCCAACATCCCCCAATTGCTTCCAACATCAAAATCCACAAGTTCTTCCTTCTGGCTGCAGCAGGGATACAAAACCACAGCTGTGCCCCAAATGAGGCGGTGGTTTTGGGACAATCTATGGGTTTTTGTCCCAATCTTCCTTTAAATTGTTTGCTCCTGGACAAGAAACCACCCAGACCTCAAGAGTTGGGTGACAAAATTACTTCCATGCTCTCCTACATCCTCACCCCTTTCCCTAAGAAAGATTTGAGGGCTTGCTCCATCTTTCTGCAGGAAGACTCAGCACACCTGAGCAATATAGATACATATATACATATATATACGCTTTTTAATTTCCCTTCATCTCTCTTGATTTCTGCTTGTTTTTCACCCTGCTTGTTTTCCTCCCCAAACCTCAATTGCTTTGGATCAGGAAAACTCTGAAGGCTTGAGGAGAAGATCCTCAGGTCTCTTCTATGAGGCTCCCTTGGGAAATTAAAAGGGAAAGGAGGATAAAAAGGGAAAGGAGGATGTAGCCCTGCTGGTGGAGACCCTCCCATTCCTGACCCATAGTGATGAGCTCCAACTTTCCATTCTCCAGCTCCAAAAGGAAATCCAACCAGATACAACCTTAACCACCACTGGCAGGACCTGGAGCTCTCCAGCTCAGCACAAAAGGAAAACTCCTTTTGAACCCTTTTGGGTCTCCTTGGTTCCGAGCCATGGGTCTGTGTTGCCTCAGTGTTTATTCCCAGCTGGAGCAGCAAGGGATGGAGGCAGATACCTGCCAAAGCACCTTGGCAGGATTGTAGAGTCAATTATTAATCAGCACCACGAGACTCCCAGGAGCCAAGGACTGCAGCCAACAGCTTGTTCTGGGCACCTCAAACCCCCAGGAATTCCTTGAGAAGCTGTTAGGAGAGGGTTTGCACAGCCATCGCTGCTCTTTGGAGGGCTTCAGCATCTTGGGAAGCTCCCTGGGCTTTTGGGACACAGGACAATGCTGGAGCACACCTGAATTTTGCCCAACCAGCAGCAAAAGGTGGTGAAGGGGTAAAATTCAGGTATGTTCCAGCATCCTCCCACCCAGGAAGGCTGATGGGGAGCGGTGGGAAGCGGCTGCGCTGTTTCCGTCCTTCCCGGGACGGATACAACCACTGATAACAGCACCACTGTCGCTGTTATCTCCCGACTCCGGGCCAGCCACAGCTCCCTTGGCACACCAGCCATTCCCATGGCTCTTCAGGGCTTTGTGCCAGCACAGCTGCTCCAGGGAAATCACACCTCAGCACTACACAGGTGAGAGCTCCGCCGGCACAGACTGAGCCAAGGGCTATGGAGTGGCTTCGCTTGGGATCTCCTCCCACCCCCTGCCCTGGGCAGGGACACCTTCCACTGTCCCAGGTGCTCCAAGCCCCGTCCAGCCTGGCCTTGGGCACTCCCAGGGATGGGGCAGCCACAGCTGCTCTGGGCAGGAGAGGGATTAAAGCCAATAAAAACCTCTCCCGAGCCTGGCTGTGTTCCCTGACCCCCTTCCTTCCCTACCTGAGGCCAGCTGCCCAGGCAAGGTCTGCATTTATCATGGAACAGGTTCTGGAGAGAAGTCTTCTGCTCGCTGGCCATCATCTTATGCAGAGCTTCATTTTCCTCCCCTTCACGCTCTAAAATCTGCAGGAAACAGGTAATTACACCCCAGCCCCCGTTCCCAGCTGCCCCTAAAGGTGACTTTATTCTCCTCCACAGCACAGGGTTGTGTCAAAAAGGAAAACCAGAAATACAACCAGTATTTACAGTCAACAAAAGTGGAGTGTTTGGCAAATACCTTGCACTGGGAACAGCACTCTTTCTTATTTGGGAATTCGGGGGCTTTTGGAAAATATTGCTTCAGTTTCTCCCAGGCTTCCTTGGAAACCACCCTCCGTTCGTTTTCGGAGATGCACAGGTCACCTGCAGGGAGAGAATCATGGGAAAGGCTTTGATCACAACACGCTCAGGGATGTTTTGCAGCCCTTGATTGAAGAGATTACAAGGAATAAAGGTGGGGAAGAAATCCACACATTCATCAGCCAACATCACGTCAGCAAAAACCAGCAAAGTCACCTTCAACTCCTTCCTTGCTTCCTTCAGATAGAGAATAATAATCCTAATAATAATAATATGACTTAAATTCATAAAAATACCCTTTAGATTTCCAAGATCATGGCCTAAGCAGCTGATCAAACACAAGTAGGGACATTGGGAAAAGCCAGAGGGCACAGGGCTACTGGTTTCTGATCCTGGCTATCCACATCCTCACGGTAATTCCATTTGCTGATAACCCTGTGTCCCACGAAGCCAGGTGCTTTCCACATCCTTGAAAACCCCAAATTCCCACAGTGGAATCTCAATACAGTTCCATGTGCCCTATCCAACCACCTGAACATGTGGAAAGGGCAGATTTTGCACCCTGAATCTGCTCTGGAAAATAACTGGATGTGAAGAGACTAAGCAAGATTTACCAGCTATCCCCCAGAACACTTATTTATCCCTCCAGATTATTTATCCTGGTATCAGGATTAGTTACCCTGATGCTCAGGCAGCTCCAAGACCCCAGCAAGGGTTTTTCAGGAGCCATTTGTGGCTGTGGTCTCCGGGATGGAAGCAGGAGGCACACTCAGCACTGGGACACCACGTGCACAGCGATGACACGTGCCAGCCGGATAAACAAGGCTTGGAAAAACGGGAGGAGGCTCCGGGATCCGAGCAGCTGCCCACTTGCAGGGCTGATGATGGCCAAGGGGAAAGCAAAACCACATCCCCCTCTGAGACAGCAGCTGGGAAGTCCCTGGGCAGGCAGAGGGAGAAACACGAGGCGCGGCCGTTGCAACACCGGGATGCGAACTGGATTTGGGAATATCTGTGCCTTGGTGGGATTGCACCCACAAGAGGGAAGGAAAACAGCAACTGTGGTGTCCAAAGGGCACAATCCCTTATTATCTGCTTTTCTATAGCCTGGAGAGCTGCAGAGAGAGGGGAGGCAGAGAAACCCCTTCCTCCCCACCCTCCGGCAGCTCTTTAACATGACAAGCAGCTCCTCAGGCCCACGGAGTCGCTCCAGCCGAGCCTGGAATTCGGCCAGCCCTGAAGAGGAAAAAATAGCAATGCTCCCCTCCTGCTTTTCCTCTAATAAACAAAGGTCAGGCCTCGCTGCAGCACTTGGCCACTTGAGCTCCATCCAACGAGGCCAAGTGGCTCCGGAGACTGGCCCAGGATGCTGCCCAGAGCCAGCGAGGATGGGGAAAAAAAGGAGTTTCTACAAATAAGTGCTTTGACACCACATGATTAATGAAAACAGATTAATAGGGTGAGTGGAAGAGGTGGACAAATCAGCTCTGGGTGTGCAGGGAACAAGTGTTTTGCCATCTGGAAGATGATCCCAACCACTGTTGACCCCACTTCCCACTCCCACCATCCAGGGACATGTTTTGGGCACAGACATCAAAGAAGGCTTAACTTGGTATCTGGAAAAAATTATTCACTGTGCTCAGGCAGCTACTGGAGAGCGAGGAATTGCAGCAGGGATGCAAAGGGAGCTGTGAAGGGAACGCCCGGGTGGCATTCCTGGAGGCCAGCCAGCCCTCCCAGATCCAGCACTGCCTTTTCCAGAGCCTACCATGGAGGCAGGAACCTCCTCCACCACAAAATTAGGGCTGTAGGAACAAGACTACAGATTTGCTGATCGACTCCAGAGGGAATTTTTCAAGGTGGGAAGGTTGTTTTCCATGAGTAATCAGAGGTTAACTCAAGACAACAAAACCTGCCCTGCCAGCAGCCCCCCTATTTAGGGGGGTATTATAAATTATTTAGCATTACTTATTCTGCTATGACCCCAAGTCACAGATCAACCAGCAATTTAACACCATACATTTTCCAAAGGCCTATTGGCCTATTTTTTATCGTGTCTGGCTCCATAAATGTTCCATCCCCACGCTCCATGCGTTTACTGAACAGCAGCAGCCTCAAGGCAATGGGAAATGCAGCGTTCAAGGCTCTGAGTAACAGCTAAAATCGTGACAAAGTGCTTAAATACTGCTTGGAAATGAGATTTTTCAAGCCTTACTGCAGGTTCTTGATTAGCCCTGATGACAGGAGGTGTGTGGCTAATTCATGCCATTTTTCCTTCTGTTTAGACATAAGATGGAGCGTCCCTACAAACCGATGTCTACAAACAGGAGCTTAAGTAAAACTGGGTTTTATGGCTGGGAACACAAGCTTTAAAAAGTGAGATTTAAACAACAGGGTAGCCAAGGATGCAGCTAATGAGGCATCACTTGCAAAACAACTGATATGAGGTCACAACCTTACGTAAACAGACACCAAAGCACAGCAGGTTGGGAAATCGATATCCGGGAGCGGCCCTGGCCCAGGTGTTGGGTGAGTGCTCCTGTTTTAATGTAAACCAGGATATTCAATGGATACTCCTGGCTCCCACCTGGACGGATTTACACCACCTCCTTCTCTCTTGCTGCTTTTAGAGCTTCCAAATGGCTGCAGAGCTTTGGTGCTGCCCATGCAGGAAGGGAAGCTCAGCATCTGACAGCTCTGCTTGGCTGAGTCCTCACAGAGTCTGCCTGCAAGTAAAACTTCTGAGTGCAAGAAACACCACCAGGAAAATGAGAACTGAACACATTTCTGCAGTGGCTCCTCAAGCTGGCCACAGTTGGAGCAAAGGCTACAAGGTTAATGCGTGCAGCAGTGGGCAACAAGGGAGATATTCAGCTCCAACCCCCAGAGAGACTCACCATGTGGGCAAACGATGTCTTCATTAAAATTTAACTCCTCTTCCTCCTCCCTCTTCTCTTCATTTGATTCATCTAATTAAAAAAAAAAATAATAATACAAGAGGATTGCACAGAATTCCTCTCCCAAGGAAAAAAAACCTTACGGGGAAAGGAGCACAGTGGCCTTCCAAATCACAGCAAAAGCCTTCACCCAAGGGAAAATTTGAAGGAAATTTGTTATTCTCCGATGTCCTGGCCTCTGAGCAGGCGGGATTACAGCCTCCAGGCCACGTAGGAGGGCTTTGAAGTGCATGGAGCACAAGCCAGGCCTTTGTGAGATTACAAAGGATGCATTTGTTAGGGCTGGAACACCGCAGGGGTTCCCTGCTCCCAGACATCTCCCAGCCTAACCTAAACACAAGCCTAGGTAAGAGCAAAGGGAGTAGAATTCCTGGCAAAATCCCTGATCTAAACCAGATGCTGCCTGACAAACCGAGGGGGAGCCTGCCAGGGGGTTGACAAGCCCTACATCAATCTCTAAATTAGTTAAAATCAAGCGTTGGCCACCGAATGGAGCATCACCAAGACAATGACGTGTCAGCAGGAGCCTCTAACGAGCTGCCTACCGAGCAACTTGGCTCCTGAGTAATTCAAATGCACTACTGGGAGATGCAACCTATTGTGAATCAGTCACCCCCAGGAACGAGGAGAGGTAACTCAGAAATACCCTTTTCTCCATGAGCGCTCCCCCCTCCAGGGGGGCTGAGGTGCCCTCCAGCCTTCCAGCCCAACATCAATGCCCTGAGCCATCGTTCCCAATTTCATCCCAACAAGCTTCTTACCCGGTTCAAAGAAGCTGAACAAAATATAATTTTCAAACATTTAAAGAGCAGAAGTCAAGTAAAACCTCCATCTATTCTCTCGATATGGGCACAGAATGCAGTGCAATTCATGATTTTTGTTCCCGGGCTGTGTTTTCCCAGTACTGCTGCATCAGCTGTGCTGTTTTATCCCTCAACCTTCACAATAAACATCCTCATCATCCCTTCCCCAAGGTAATTTTCACGTTTCTTCCTTCCCTGTGCTCTCTCATTCAGAGAAAAGTGGATGAAAAGATCATGTGTCTGGGGTGGTAATTTCACACAGCTTTGTAAAACCACTTATCACCTCATCTCCCTCTCCAGCATGAAGATCACCCCGCAGTTTTCAAGCTTAGCAAAGAAAAAGCTCCTTAAATGAAGGACTTTTTTATTTGATTTATCATCCTTTCCTCCCTACTCATACAAGGGGAACAAAACAGCTACAGAAACCCCTGACGTGTCTTTTGTTAGGAGGGATCAGGCAGAGCCGGTGGGTCTCCACAGCAGCAGAAATTAGGAAGAAATCAGGAGTAAATACCTTTGTTTTGTGCATTTCCATTCATTTTTCCATTACTGTGCTCTGCATCTTCATCTTGCTCGTGTAACTGCTCCAGAGCCAGCTGACGCCAGCTCCTCAAGGACGCTTTTCCAACCCAAAACCCGTCGTTCCTGCAGGGAGACAACAGCACTGGTACCCCAAAATCACAGCTCCCTTCAGAGCCCAAACAGGGAAATCTTTAGGAAAAAGCTGTTTAAGCACTTCTAAAAAGCATCTTTGCAGCATTTGGGACTTGCATACCCCTTGACTGTCATCTTCAGCAGGTTGGTCACGGTTTTGTAGTCCTCGTTCAGCTGATTCTTCAGCCGCAGGATTCGACACCTTTCCACCACACAGTCCTTGCAAAGTGCTTTGACTGGGGTGGGGGGAAAAGAAACACAGTTTTTTACACTATTTATTGCATAGTTTATTGCACAGGTAGTTTCCTGCTGGTTTGAAGGCCCTCAGACAGGTGTGCACCAACTATCCTGCCTCAGGATGGGTGATTTCACGTGTAAATGAGGAAATCCTGGGGGTTACAGCCACATCAGGCCACGTTTGAAGCTTAAAGAAGCACAAAATACTTCAAATGAGGTGTGATCTGTTCCACTGCTTCACAGCTCTGCTCTCACAGCTCCTGGTCTCTGCAGCCTCCAGTCTCAGGCAGCCAGGGCAGCCCAGCAGCCAGCCCCGGGAGGCAGGAAATGCCAGGAAAACACCTGTATCGTGGCACTTTGCCAGTTCAACCCAGAAAAAACATCCTCCCACAAGGCTGCACTGGACCAAAGCAGTGGTAATCCTCCAGCTGGGTGTGTATTTTATAGATTTTCATCCTGGAGCAAGAGAAGGGAAGCAGCGTGTCCATCCATCCTTTCACCCATCCCTCCCTCCCTGCCAGCCATACTCAACCCACAACCCTTCAGGCAATCTTCCACTTGACTAATAAACCTTGCCCTGTTTTTCCCCACAAAGGCTGCCTGCGTCACAAGCAGTTTCTTCCCTACAAGCTCCCAGTAGGAGCTGAGCTAATTTGGTCTCAGTGGGAGTTACTGAGCAACTTCCCAACAGGAACAAACCCCGGGGCTCGGCGAGGGGATGTCCAAAGCCTGGAGGGGCTGGGCTGACCCCGAAAAGCAGAATGTGTGGTAGGTGCTTCACCAGGAGCAGGCTAACAGGTAAGTGCTCCCTCGGATGAGGCGACAGACAGGAAGGGATATTTTTGGCCTGAATACTCCATGAGACCCAGCCCACACAGGAGCTGTGGGTGCTGCAGGCACAGAAAATAATTGCCAAGAGTTTGGAGTGTTGCATGTGCAAGTTTTATTTTCTAGAATCGTCTTCAGACCTCCTAAATATGATGTTTCCTAAGCCAAGTGCCCCATTCCTCCACAGCAATTCCTCCAGGCACAGCCCTTCCCTGAGCAGCGCCCGGGGCCAAAGCAGACCCTGCGATCACCCTAAATGGGTTTGGGAAATGGTAACAGAATTAAATGATATTAAAAAAATCCCCTGGAAATAAGGCAGCACTAAAGTCACACACTGAAATAAAGTTATGATGATAAAGGATGGCTCAAAACAGGGCTGGGACCAGAACAAGGCTCCAAATCACATCCCAGGAGGTGACTTGGACAGGATGTTACCGTTGAGCCGGGGCCCTCCTCCGTATCGCCGGTAGAAGAAGTCGGCCACGTACTCCGATATCCTCTTCATCAGGGATATTTTATCAGGATGGAGTTTGCCATGGGAGCACAGGCAGGCTGTGTTATCAATAGGTTTGGGAGGAGTGGACTCATCCAGCCATTTCTGCAGCCATTCCAGAGAGATGAAGTCGTAGGGGGAACCTGGGAGGGGAGAAACCGCAAACAGAAAACAAGATCACACATGTCAGCTCCAACGCCAGGTGGTATTTTATAATTACTCTTAAAAAATTAACAGGCAATCACTGCTGATTAAATCTCTGAGGTACAAGTTTTCAAAGGTCTGATCCAGCTTCTCCCACCCCATTCTGATCTCTGTGTCACAGATTCAGAAGACAGGAGCTACGTGAGATTAAGATGTGCAGATCATTTTGGATTCAGCAATCAATATGCAACAGCTCCAAGGAGGAACGGTAGTGCTTTCAAACCTTTTGGGGATTACTGGAGAGCAGTCGAGGAAAGGGGAAGGTTTTCCTATCATCCATCAAGGGACTGTACAATATTTAAATCATGATCATACATTACAGGCTTTTTCTACAACAGAGAGAGTTCATCGGGGTAATTTGAAAATTAAAGGCAACAACAGCAGAGAGGAAGTCAGTGCTCCCCCTGTCCTTTCAGCACCCAAACTTTCAGTGTCTCTTACAATTTTAGGTTAGAAAATTAAAAAATTTACAGTGCAAATGGAAACTTGCTTAGATTTTTTGCTGAAGCAGAGCAGCAGGCTTGCCCTTGTTTGCCAAAAGAGAAGCATAAAGCTGATGTTCCAGAGCAGGTCAGTGCTTGCATGAGCAGGGAAATAGTTTGGGGTGAAACCCCTGTATCTCAGTACTGAGGCCCACTACACAGCTCTTCTGTGGGATGACTGGGAAATTAGGAAGAATTAAAACCCATTCTGTGCTGCCACGATGGCAGCTCTGAATCCGTGGGGAAATGCACCCATTGGTGACATTTATAACTGAGCACAAATCCTTCGTGTTTCCTAGGAAGGAGCAACAGAGAAGCAAGAGGCAAGCACAGAAGACAGGAAAACACTGTGTCTCCAGCTTGCACTGGAGCTCTGTGAAGCCTCTTTTCCTCCACAGCCTCAATCCACGGTGTTTTCATCTTACGCAACGCCCTCTGCAGCCGTGACCTCCAGAGAATTGCATCGCTGTCAGAACTGGTTTGCTAGTTTGGGATGAAACTGCCTCCCCCAGAAAGGAGGGTTTTCTGGGGCAGGCTCCACAAAGCTGGCAGAAAACGTGTCTGCACAGCTGCAGAGAGAGCCCCGAGCTCCGGAGAGACAGGATCCCGAGCAGCGCTGGAATGACGCTGCCTCCAGCTGTGCTGGAAGTGCTGTGCCCAAGAAGTGCCAGCAGCAGGCAGAGGGTGCCTCAGGGCAAAGCTTTAGGTCCTGTCATCTCTGAATTGGGGCAGAAGAGCTTCACCTGCACTTGTAAAAACCATCTTTTTGAGACTTATTCCTCTGTCACATCAGAACTGCCAAGAGCAAACTCTTCTGTTCCTGCTGAGGAAAACCACGCTGGAACTGTGCTGCTGCTGCTTCTCACGGGTGACTCAGGGCAGGTTCATCCCTCCAGCACAACTCTGATCTCACAGTGACATTTGAGTGCTGCTCAGGCTCCCGAGGAGCTGTGACACCTTCCTGCTCCAGAGTTAAGCACCTGCATTCCCGAATTGGAGAGGCAGATGTTTACAGGAACAGGAGTTTGCTGTTGGGCTACTGCAGTCTCATGGTGGACTCTGAGCATCCAATAATAAAAGCTGAACAGCAAATCCTCTAACAGGCCACAGAGTTACACCCACTTTTAAGCCTTCAATTATAACTATCCCGGAGTTTTAAGGAGGCACATAGTAGAGACAAATTTCCTGGGCTGGATGGATGGAGCAAGTTTTTAGGGAGATGGGCGAGAAAAACAAGGTGGGAAATAAAACTCCGTGTGCTGAGGCAACAAGACTCAAGGAGCAGGAGGAAAACCTTAACCCCAGTCTCCCTACAAAGCTGAGACACAGAGCAGTGAAGCACTGGCAGGGATGGATCCAGTAATTTTCTGCTGGAGGTCAGGCATTCTCCTAGCCCGTTACCTGCTGATGGATCGGGCTCACCAGCTCCCAAACCTGCTGTGAGCTGGCAATCTGGGAGCAGGCAGTTATTCCGCCTCGATGCCCCTAACGAGCTGAGCTGCTCACCAGGCAGAAGAAAAGAGTCACAAAGCATGAGGCTGACGGATGGGGTAGGAGCAGGAGGGAATTAGCGACGCCAGAGGCCACGAGAATGAGCAAAGAAAGGAGAAAAATAGGTTAAGGCAGGAAAAGAAGCAAGGGAAAACAAATGTAAGCATGTGTGAAGCTCTCCCCTTCCAGAGGGCCGCGGGAATGCCTCCAGCAAGGCCACAGCACTTGGGGGTTAGTCACAAATCATTCCTAAGCTTAACAGCTCTACTACAGCAATACTCCACAATGTCTTACAGACCAGCTTCGGCGGGTAACCTTTGGTAGAGCTCCTTCACCTCCTCGTGTTTGATCTTGCCTCTGGCCACGCTCTGCTTGCGCATCTCGGCCATTTCGTTGCACCACTCCTCAAACTTGCAGTTATCCCGCTCTACCAGCTCCTGCAGAAAAGCTGGGAAAGAAAAAAAAAAACAGGAATTGAAGGGAAAACGCCAGCTATGTTAATTACCACGGGTTATCTGGGGATAACAAACCTAAAAATTCCCTCCCGCAGCCCTGCTGGGCGAGGTCTCGAGGTCTCTCCCCAAGCCAAGCACGTGGATGTTGCTCTCTCTGATACTGACGGTTGCAGATGATTAAATGCAAAGTTCTGCACCCAAGAAAATAATTTACTTGGGGTCGGTTGCCACGTTAAGTGCAGCTCCTCTGTCCTGCCTCATCATCCCCAGGAGCAAACCAAACCTTTGACCCAGCACGCTGCAAGCCCAAGGGCAAAGCGCCCTCAGGAGATGGGAGATTAGGCAGGGCAGATCCACGGAAAGGTGAGGGAAATGGGGATTTTTTGCTGCCACTGACGGAAAAACCCCAAACAAACCAAACCTCAGCAGGGAAAAAAGAAGATAAACCACTTCCCTCACAGGGCTGGTGGGAGGGAGCTGGGGGGAAGCTCTGCTTATCTGAGGCCTTTTCCTATTTAGAATTATTTTGAAGAGCTAAAATATCTGCAAAAAGGTTAATTCTTGACCAAAATATCCACCTTGGGAGAATATCCAGTATTAAAAAATAACCAGCCTGACCTCCTTGAGGTCAGAGCCAAGTTATGTCTCTCCACTGTCCCGGAAAAGCCGCTTTTTAACAGCATCAAAGCAAAATGCCTCAAATTTACAGTGCCATGAAACCTCCCCACAACCGCAGAGCTCGACTGCTGCCCTTCACTCCCTGTTCCCTGGCAGGATTCCACGGGAAACAAAGGCAACCGCGGGGCTGTGCAGGAATTTGGAGCTGGGTGGGGAGGTTTTTGTTGAGTTATTGTTTTGGGCAGAGGGGTAGGAGGAAAGGGAGAGCAAGAAAGCTCAGGCTGAAAATACAGATCCAGGCAGGAATCAGTGCTGATTCCTGAGGTTTTATGGCTTGGAGGGTGTGCTTTAGACAGGGGGGGCTTGGGAAAGGTTTGGGGTGTTATTAGGGGGAATAAGGTGTATGATTTACCCCCTGTGCAGGGATGCAAAGGGACCTGCCACCTCCGTTCCGCAGAGAAGGAGTGAAGGGGGAACGCACCTCAGCACCAGGGGCCTGATTAGTATTTCTAACCAGGGAGCAGCCGAACAGGAAACATTAAACCCACATGCCAAGCCCACAGGCAGTTCTGGCACCCCCATAATTCTAAAGCACGACACGAAGGCGCTCGGCCCCAGTTCCCACTCGGGGCTTGGAGCCTCTTTATTTTCATGTCATTTGTTCCTGATGTGGCAAAGCCGAGGCAGGCGCAGAGGGAGCCTGACATCTGTCAGGATTATTCACTCCTCGTGCACTGCTGATGACATCTAACCACGCTGCTCTCCTGCGCCCTCGGAATGCAAGCAGGATCCCGGTGGCGAATCCCAGCGGGATGATCTCCTCCTGACCCCTCCCCAGCCTGACCAGCTGGGTGAGAAAGCAATGTCTGAGCAGGCACACGGGAGGGATCAGCAGTTTAATGTTAATTAAGTGCTGGGAAAACCCAGGGGTTTCACGGGTCAAGACACCAAGGTGCCACACGGCACCTTTGGGACTCATGGAGAACAGCCAAAAATCATGGAATCATGGAGTGGGCTGGGTTGGGAGGGACCCTGAAGATCATTTTGTGTCACCCAGGGACACCTTCCACTATCCCCAAGTGTTTGCTTGTTTGCTCCAAGCCCCATCCAGCCTGGCCTTGGACACTGCCAGGGATCCAGGGGCAGCCACAGCTGCTCTGGGCACCCTGTGCCAGGGCCTCCCCACCCTCACAGCCAGGAATTCCTTCCCAATATCCCACCTGACCCTGCCCTCTGGCACTGGGAAGCCATTCCCTGTGTCCTGCCACTCCAGACCCTTGTCCCAAGTCCCTCTCCAGCTCTCTGAGAGACCCTTCAGGCACTGTAAGGGGGTCTAAGATCTCCCTGGGGCCTTCTCCAGCTCTCCCAGCCTGGCACCAGAGCAGAGGGGCTCCAGCAACTTCCTAACCCCCAGAATTCCAGCTCCTGGTCCACCTGGAGCACTGCAGGACGAGAGGGATCCCCGAGGGACTCACCTGGCACTTCGACCGAGAGGGATTTCTCCCGGGCCTGCAGCCTGTACACCAGCATGTAGGCGTTGCGGGAGCAGTGGGTGCCCTTCCCACACTTGGGCTTACGGGTCTGGGATTTCGACGGCTCCGCTGCGGGAACAAAAGGCAAAACCTCAGCAACACACGAGCTCCTTCCCCGACCCTCCGTTAACGGGATGAGTTTGCCACCCAGCCAGCTTCCCCGCGCCAGGCCTCTGCGCCAAGCACTGGGCTTGGCATGACTCAAAATTGTATCCCAAAGAAAGCCCCAAATCTCTCCAGCCTTTCTGGGTAAATCAAAGGGACTAAATTTAGGAGCCTGTTCTGAACCTCCCTTCTCCAAGAGCCTTTCTTCTCTCCCCAGTGGAACTTCTCTGAGCCAAAAGCCACTCTTGGAAAAACATCCTTTCTCCCTTTTGCCTCTTGTTCTGGTGTCCTGACTCCAAAGAAAAGAGTCAAATCCTCAGGGAAGGAAATCGTATTTACAGGTGATTGTGGATATGAAAAAAACCACAGCAAAGCTTTTAGGAAGCCAGGAGCTGTGGAAAGGGCTGTTTTGGAGCAGCTGGTGGGGGATGTAAAGTTGTGTTGCAAGAGCTGCTGTTTCCAGATGGATTCTCAGGCAAGGAAAACACTTATCTACAGCTGCAGCTTCAAAAATCAAATCATTTTAAGTAAAGAAAAAAATTAAAGGAACAACGTTCCATAAGTCAAAGTCTAAATGGACCACTGAATTATTAAGTTCCTTTTTCCCAAATTCTGAAAAAAATCATGTTCCCTTCCCCCCACACCATCCAGGGGACTTCCCAGACTCTATTTATTTGCAATTTATCCAAGAATTTTCTAAATTGTTTCCATCTGCACGGCCAAGACTCTCCCCCCCCACAGACCTTCACTTTATGTTACCGACCTTCTCCTGCTGTTCCATGTATTTGTAACAAAGAAAGGCCTCAATTTTGCCCGGAACAGGCAAATTACATCAACATTTGATACAAATATTGAGCTCCCAGCTTAGAGAGGCTCCTAAACACACTTTACTTCTAGTCTCCAAACAGCCTTGAATTGAAATACAAGAAATAAGAATACTTACTCGCAGTTAAGCATAAAACTTTATAAAATTGAGGTCACAGCAGTTTATTTGCATCTCATTGTGTTGCACTGGGTGAGTGGGGAGGGTAAAAACAAAGGCTGAACTGCTCTGGGTGCCTTCCAGGGCTCAGCTTCCCTGCACACCACTAGATGTCCGGCCAGCTCCAGTGTCCAGCCAGCTCCAGCCTGGGCTGGGAGCGAGCGGAGCCACGGGAACGGGACAGAGCTGCTGGCACAGGCAGGATCATGGAATCACTACGGTTGGAAAAGCCCTCCAAGACGATCAATTCCAACCACTAACCCAGCACTGCCAGGCCCACTGCTAACCCACGTCCCCAGGTGCCACATCCACACGGTTTCTGAACACCTCCAGGGATGGGGACTCCACCACTGCCCTGGGCAGCCTCTTCCAGGAAGGACTTTTCTCAGTATCCACCCTGAGCCCCCCCTGGCACAGCCTGAGGCCGTTCCCTCTCCTCCTGTCCCTGTTCCCTGCGAGCAGAGCCCGACCCCCCCGGCTGCCCCCTCCTGTCAGGGAGTTGTGCAGAGCCACAAGGTCCCCCCTGAGCCTCCTTTTCTCCAGGCTGAGCCCCTCTCCCAGCTCCCTCAGCTGCTCCTCAGAAGTTCTCCAGACTCTTTTCCTTGTGCTCCAGACCCTTCTCCAGCTCTGGTCACATTCCAGCACCTCAAGAAGCATTGTGCAGGTGAGAACAAGGCAATGGGAGAAGGCTGATGCCCCATTACACCAAACCAAGGGAGCACTTAAATCTGCAAGTGGTTTTTTTCTCTAAAGATGCCTTAAAGAAAAGCAACATTCCATAAATTCCAACCACAGCAAAGCATCCTGGTGGGCCAGAATTCCTGGGAATCGATTGCTCACACTGCCAGTGAATTTCTTATTAATTTTCCTCGTTTTCCCCTCTGTGAGCACCTGTGCTACAGAACACTGAGCCACTACAAAACCAATTCACTCCAAATGCCAATTCAACACTGAGCTGCTCTTATTTATTGACTGCAGGGTGAGAAATCCACAGCTCCAGCCTCAGCCCAAGAAATCTCCAAGAAATCTCCAAGAAATCTCCAAGAAATCTCCAAGAAATCTCCAAGAAATCTCCAAGAAATCTCCAAGAAATCTCCAAGAAATCTCCAAGAAATCTCCAAGAAATCTCCAAGAAATCTCCAAGAAATCTCCAAGAAATCTCCAAGAAATCTCCAAGAAATCTCCAAGAAATCTCCAAGAAATCTCCAAGAAATCTCCAAGAAATCTCCAAGAAATCTCCAAGAAATCCAGCCCAGGACCACGGTGATCCGGGCAGCACACGATGAGCCAGTAAAACAGAAAAGCACCAAGGAAAAAGCTCAGAGTAAAAACGCAGTTTTAGCTTCCAAGTTGTTATTTGGATCAAAATCGTTTCTCCTGCCTCCAAGTAAAACACCTCAGTGGAAATAGAACCATAATGTGTTAAGGAAACTGAAAGCATTCTCCTTATCTGTTCCAAGGAAGTGGCACTCGCCTGTTGCTCCTTGATAGGAACCCGCTGCCCGTGTTATCAGCGTCTTATCTGCCATGTGGCAGCCAGAGAAATACTAGAGCAGCTGATCTCGAGGTGTAAACACTCACACGGGGCTGAAACGAAGCAAATCTGGCTGCAATCACCAGGATTGCTGTTTCCCACGTTCCTCCGAGCTGCGACAGCCCGTGCAGGAGCGCTCTGGGGAGGAGCAGGAGGCTGCGGCCAGGGACGCCCGTGGTTTTCGTGAAAAGAGTTATTTTAAAAGGGCACTCACAACTGAAAGGTTTTACCTAGATCTTCCTCAATCCCCAACTGCAGTTTCTTCCCCTCCATCTTCTCGATGTCTTCGTCGTTGAACTTGTACCACTCGCCCGTCTGCGGGTCCTTCACGTGGGCGATGTAGTGCCCGGAGTAGGCACTCACTCCGCGGTGGATGAGCACAGCGCTCAGCTCGTACACGTGCACACCATCTGCAAGGCAGGCAGCACTCACACACAGCTCTGCAGCCAGCAGCACTCGTCTCTCCTGGCCTAAAACTTCGTGTTTTCACCAGGCAGCAAAGCCTGCACTTGAACTCAGCTCTTCAGGACATTGCTAAGAGGGTTGTGGCTTAATAACAAGGATGTTGTTTGAAATACGGGCTTCAAACAACTCTTGACAGAATTTTCAATCGAAAAGAAGATTCAGAGGAATCACAGAATCCCAGAATGGTTTGGGTTGGAAGGGATTTTAAAGCCCATCCAGTTCCACTCCTGCCATGGCAGGGACACCTCCCACTGTCCCAGGCTGCTCCCAGCCCCGTCCAGCCTGGCCTTGGGCACTGCCAGGGATCCAGGGGCAGCCACAGCTTCTCTGGGCACCCTGTGCCAGGGCCTCACCACCCTCACAGGGAGGAATTTTCTCCTAAACAGAATTACAAAGGAGATCTGCCAAGAGGCAATGGGCAAAGATAACAGAAAACTGCCCCAAACTCACTTTTTTGCTCCATGAAAGGCTCCATGTCCAGCAGCTCTGAGAAGCCGATGTAGGTGTTCAGCTTCTTCTTGTGGCCCGTTTGTCTGTGCAGAGGCAAAGCTTTGGCTCAGGGCACAGCAGTCACAGCTCACATCCCAAAATAACTCCCTTGAACATCCCCAGAGAGGCTCAGACACCCCATCACCCCTCAAATTAAAGCAGGAAGAGCAGGGTAGGTGACTTCCCAAAGAGCTTCCAGGGGTTCCCACTCACCTGTCAAACACAAAGCGCATGAGCTGCAGGTTGAGGGTGCAGGGCAGGCTCAGCAGCCG
The DNA here is from genome assembly GCA_013400235.1 of Oriolus oriolus. NCBI lineage: Eukaryota > Metazoa > Chordata > Aves > Passeriformes > Corvidae > Oriolus > Oriolus oriolus. Next base: position 29,603 of record VXBT01011537.1, read on the forward strand.
GATCTTCCTCGTGGCGTTTTGCTTGCTCTGACAAGTCTCACAAAAATAACGATTGTCCCCTTCTAATTTTTCCTCCTGAGTGTGGAGAGGCAGAGGGAAAGGTCTTGAGAACATGTCAGTACTGAAAAGTCAATTGAGCTACTCAACAGCTGGAGAATGAGAAGCACCAAAGTTATTTTAACTATTTAAGTCTCTTTTCAGCTGCTTCCCAAATTTTTCTCTGAGTTAAAGACACACTAACAACTGCACTATACAGCATGGCCATAGCAGGCTGCTCTCACTTTAAGGCAAATTTTAGACTGAATCAAGCCCCATTCCAAGTTCTCAGGTCTCTTACTCCTGCTCCTCGCTTGACTGAGTTGGTTTATACCAAAGAAAATAATTAAATCCCCCCTTTTATGAGTTCACATGGACCCAGTTAATGTAAAGCCACATTTCAGCCTGGAAACTACAGCCCTCTGCTCAGCCACCCAAAATCACCCTGCCAGAGTCACTCATTGCCTAAGCAGTCCAAGGGCAGGATTAGGCCAGAGGAAAATTCCAACCTCCCTAAAAAATGTCACAGGGTTGTTTGTGTGAAGGAGGAGCAGGCAAATGTCAAGTTCACCGATTCAGGAGTTTAATGTGTGCACCCAAACCAGTTTTTTTTCATAGCAGACCTTCCAGGCAGAGCAACTGGTTTGCTGAGTGTGCCAGCAGCCAAGGAGCGCAGGAAACGGGTTCAGGTTAGTTCTGTCCTAAATATTTTGAGTGGAATCCACACCTTAGTGTGCCAGAGCTGAACTTCAGATCCAGGCAAATTTTCAAGCTGAATTGAGAGCACTTGCAGCTGTTCCTGCAGCTATTCCCGGCGCTCCCTGGTACTTCTGAGAGCACATTTTTCAGCAAGGAATGTCTCCTGTTGCTATGCAGATGAGCTGACACAGAAAACACGGAAAGCAGCCATTCTCCCAGTGCTATCCCTGACAAAGCAGGCAGGGACTTCTCCCTAACTTTCCTGGCAAAGTATTTTAACTAAAAAAGCAACTTCCAAGTGCTTTTTAAAGCCGCAACAGGAGCATGTGATATCATGGAACCATTCCTTGCTCCATGCCTCAATCCTCATTTTTTGGGTCTGCAGAAAAAACCATTTTCACTTGGATGTGTGTCTCACTGCGCCAAGTCAGTGGCTTCGCTCCGACACCGACCTCGAAGGCTGTGAATTGGAGGAAGGAATTGAAATTCCTTGCTAAAAATAGCAGGACTCCAAGCCCAGCGAGCTCATACCTTGAGGAATTCCGTTATGCAGTCTGTCAACTGCTTGTGTCCTTGGATGTTTAACTCTAGCTCGTAGAATTTAGACACCAGTTTAGATTCTCTGCCACACTGGTTGCAGCTGGGATGGGAAAGAAGACAAAAACATATCTGAGGACAGGTCATGGCTCACGTGTCGGGGCTCCCCAGCCTTTAGTAAAATATTCCTTGAATAAAACCAGGAGAAAAAGTGAAGTCAGGGCTAAGGAGATCCACACCTCCACACCACAAAAACTCCAGAAGAAGGTTTAAACAGCTTAACAGCACCTACCAGGACCTGTCATGACTTGCATGCACCACTTTGTATTATTTTTAAGGTGAAATTCACAGCTCTGAAAACACAGGAATGAAAATACAACACCCAGGACGCTGTTTTCTGGCTGCAGGACCTGCCACTCCACTAACTCACTTGCAGGTTTAATTGGTAAATTCCCATTAAAGGATTAAAAGCAGCTGGAGAACTGTCACAGCAACACCACACGCACAGGAACAGGAAAGGAAAAGGTAAATATTTCTCAGAAAGTGTTTCTGCTGCAGCTTAACTGCCTGCTCTGATTGTTAGGAGGGATCTTCCCCTCCCAAATCCTTCTAAAAATTTAAATATTTACAAAAAGGGTCTTCCCAAAACTATTACTTACACTGTGACATAGGCATACTCTCCACAGAACTGCTTCTGCACAATGTTCCGGACATCTGGGTTTTTCTGTTTGGACAAAGTATCTTCCAGCAGGGACATGAACAGCTTGGAAAACTCTTGGGCATCCTGAAAGAGAAAACCAAGTTCATTAAGCATCCACCACAGCACAATCCCAGCCCTGTCACTAACTCACTGCTAATTACCCCAAGCCCTCCACACAGGCTGCGCCGAGGCTCCGTGCACTGCATGGAAAATAAAGACCAGGCAGGAGAACTAAGGAAAACAGAGGAATTTGGCTGAAGGGAGCGTGAGGCCCTCGGTGTGGGAGCACAGCAGGAGCTGCCCTGGCTCCCCGCCAGCCCTGCCGGGGGCTTTGACTTCTGCCCCACTCCTCCCAGGATTCTGGAAGGGATAAAAACCCTCCCGTGGAGCTTTCGAGCCCCTTGATCCTCGTTTTTGCAGCTGTCCCTGCTCGGATCAGAGGTGAGAAGAGAAATAAAACCACCCCAAATATGAGAAGCTGCCCTGTGGGTGATCCCGGCGATGCTCCAGAGCTTCACAATACCCAGCTCGGGGCCTTTCTCTCCCACCCTGGTTCTCCTCTCCCAAAAACAAACAGGTCTTTGCCTTTCTCAGCTGCCCTTTGGTGTCCCTGGCCGGCTTCCTTCCCCTCCTGACCCTCCCAAGGAAACATTTGCCAGTGCTCGGCTCTTCCTCCAAACCCTCCCGTTACCTCTCCGAGTGCATTTCCGAGCCGTGCCCCTCTCCCAGGCTCTCTCCAGCCGCAGCCCCACAGGGCCCTGCAGCACTCGCCTCCCACACGCTGCCCTCGCATCCCAGCTGGCTCCTGCTGATCCACCTCACCCTCCGGATCTCCTCACCCCCGGGAGGGCCCTTGTACCACCCAACCCCCCAGGAGGAGCAGCCCATGAACACCTGCACAAGGACCCTCACCGCAGCTCCCGCCTGGCCCCATCCCATCGCTCCTGGGCTTCATCCCACCACTCCCTTGGCTCCTTCTGATCTGCACTCATCACTTCCTCGCCTCACTCCATTGCTCCTCAGGCTCCTCCTTGTACCCCTGTACTCAGCCCATTGTCCCATGTCCTGATTCCATCACTCCCTGGGCTTCTCCTGATCTCCCTGTCTCAGTCCCATTGCCCCTGGGCTCCTCCTTATCTCCCGATCATCATCCCATTGTTCCATGTCCTGATCCTCTCACTCCCTGGGCTCCTCCTTGTCTCCCTGTTCTCATCCCATTCCTCCTTGGGATCCTCCTGATCTCCCTGGCCCCATCCCATCGCTCCCTGGGCTCTTCCTGATCCCTCTGTGCTCCTGATGTCCCTGGTCCCCTCCTGTTCCCTCCCTGCACTCTGGGAGGGGCCCAGAGTCCCACCTCCCCCCTCATATTTGCACCCAGAAGCCAGACCCAGCCGGGAGCCGCCCAGTGACCACCCAAGGGTGATTCCCAACTTCTGGAAGTGCCAGGAGCCCCCTCCCACACACCTGCTGCTGCCCCGTGTCCAGCCCCAGGGCCTTGACAAAGCCCGAGGGGTCGATGTAGCGCCGCTTGCTGTTCTGCAGCAGAGCAAACAGGTACTGCAGGTGCTCACAGATGGTCTGGGGCTCATAATCTGGGAAAAACACAAGGAACAGCAGGAACTCAGGCTGAGAAGGGATCACTCCTCGTGTTTCACTTGTTCGGGGTTTGTCAGGGGAAATCAACCACTAAAAGTGATGGGGTTGGGAGGTGCTTTGAGTTGTCAGGAAAACTGAAGTGGATCACATAGGGGATGGTGGCAAATGCCAGCACAAGCCACACAGGATAATTTAGGTTGGAAAAAACCCGTAGGATCATCAAGTCTAACCGTATACATTTACTTTCTGTAACTTCCAGACAGGAGGGTGGAGCCAGGCTCGGCTCCCAGGGAACAAGGATGAGGGGAAATGACCTTGAGTTGCACCAGGGGAGGTCTAGGTTGGATATTAGGGAAAATTCCTTCATGGAGAGGCTGGTCAGGCACTGGAACAAGCTGCTCAGGGAAGTGGTGGAGCCACCATCCCTGGAAGTGCTCAAAAACCGTCTGGACGTGGCACCTGGGGACACAGGTTAATGGTGGGCCTGGCAGTGCTGGGGGAAGGCTCGGACTGATCATCTTGGAGGAGTTTCCCAGCCTTAGGGATGCCATGATCCTGCAGTGCCCAGCACCAGCTGTGAGTGAAGAGTTTACACAGCATGCACCAATTACCCCGAGAAACAGCTTCTTATTCACCCCAGAAGGTGAAACGTCATTTAAAACCACCAGGAAACAGGAGCAGAGCTGAGGCGGCTGTGCTGACCCAGAGCTTCCCCAGGCAAAGTACCCAAGACAAGGAAAAAACAGGAGCCTTAATCCTCTCTGGGACCCAAATTTCAGCCCTGCCATGGGGTAAGTGCAGCTCTGTGAGAGGACAGACCAGCCTTGATCCACATGTTCCACCCCCAGCACCACCACTAGGCTACCTTGGGAAGCAAGATCAAACCAAATAATCATTTTCAACCAGCTCAGATCACTCTAAGAAATCACTTGGATTAAGCTTGGTCTGTTCCCAAAATCCAGGCGATGGCTCATAACTAACAGTGCAGCGACAGGATGTACGGCTGTAGCTTCACCCGTGGGTTCTCCCAACAAACCTCATCCCAACGCGCAGTTTTAGGAGGAAAGGAACAAATCCCTGTTGCCCACACACCTGCGTCCTTGGGAACGCTGTCCCCACAGGCACTGGGGCACAGGTAGAGCGCCTGCCGCAGCTCCAGGTTCAGGAACCACATCTGCAGGAAGGTGTTGACGTAGCACGTGGCGCCGAGGTTCGTCAGGCCCACGAACGCGTTCTGGGGGGGCAGAGAAAGGGCCAGGGGTCACCTCCCCTTGTCCCCAGAGTCCCCCTGGGCCCCGGGGGGGGGTCTGGGGGTACCTTCTTGCGGCGCTCACAGTTGGGGTCGTCGATGTTGTGGAAGCTGTTCTCGTCGATCTCGCCCAGCCACACGTGCTCCCCGATGCCCACCAGGCAGTTGGGGTTCCCCCGGCAGTTCCTCCTGGGGAGCCAGACCCCAGCGGTCACCCCCACGTCCCTCGGGGGCTGCGAGGGGCGACAGTGCCGGACATGGGGGCAAGGACAAGGGGAAGGCCATAACGCTCAACGGGATGAGACACGGAACACTCCCCTCCAGACACGGTGGCCAAGGGTGAGGAAGGAGGTGGAGAACCAGAGGGGTTACCCCTGCTGGTAAAAACCCAGGGACCCCAGGGGAGAGTATGGGACCAAGGGGGTCTCCTGTATCTGGGCAGCCAGGCAGGGAGAGGGGTTGCCCCAGCTCCAGGGTGAGTGCCCTATATCCAGGCAAGGAGAGGGGTCCCCACAACCCTGGGGTGGAAATAGTTCCTCATATCTGAGAAGCCAGGCAAGGACAGGGGTCACCTACAACGACGGGGTTTTCCTATAAATGGGGAGGGACGAGCAAGGAGAGGGGACCCCATAACCCCACGGGGGCTCCCCTATGTCTGAAGGGCCCTCATGTTGGGGCCCAGCAACACAGGGTCTCCCACAATACCAGGGCGGTGCCCTGTATCTGGTGAGCCAGGCAGGGAGCAGGGTCCCCCACCACCCCACGGGAGCTCCCCTACATCTGAGGAGCCACAGAACGAGAGGGGTCCCCCACAACCCGGGGGGGTTCCCCTGTGTCTGAGCAGACAGGGACAGAGGTTCCCCACCACCCCAAGGGAGTCCCCTGCATCTGGGGAGCCACACAGGGAGACCGTGCTGAGGGCCGCGCCAGCCCCGGGGAACGGGGGTCCCCCAGAAGGGAGCACGGGGGAGCCTCCACCGACCCCACGAGACCTCGGAAGGGGCGGGGAACGCCCCGCGCCTCACAGCGGGAGAGAACACGGGGGAGCCCCCAGATCCCGAGCGCGCCGTGGGGAGAGTTCGGTGCCCGGCCCGGCCCCGCAGTACCGGCAGGCGCCGCGCTGGCAAGGCTCCAGCCGGACGCGATAGGCCGCCTCGATGTGCTCCTGCGCCACCGCCTCGGGCGGCACCGTCTCGGTCCAGCGCCACGCCGCCTTCTCCAGCT
>VXBT01011561.1:0-34939 GCA_013400235.1 Oriolus oriolus
GAACAGGCACCGCGACAGGGAAGACTCTGCCTGGTTACTCAGGATGTGTTTGCTCCACCAAACCTCTGTGTCGGTACAAATGTCTGACCTGGTGCATACTTTGTTCTCCAGCAGCCTGCAATTTTTACATCCTTCAGGAGGTTGTCTCCACTTTTGTCATGGTGCAAGGTCTGGGGACTTACAGTTTTGAAAAATGAGCCTCTCCAACCATTCTTGAAAATCTAGAGTCTAATTTAAAAACACTATGTCCTACGAGGCCTTTGATACTCTTCTGAGCAATACAGCTTGGCTGGTACTTAGTAATTCAGCAGGTCTTTCATGGTCTTTGTCTAAATTATATAATGAGAAACTGAGAAGCCTAAATAGGCATGTTTGGAAATATTAGTGTGAGATGGTACCAAAATACTGAAAAAGAAACTTAAGCATTGCCTTATGGAGTGATGATTGTAGAGGGAGGCTGTACTCAAGAGTTTTCATCTGCTCTGAACCTATCAGTATTTTATGTGAAGGCAAGTCCATGTGAGAAAGACTTAACTATTGCATGGTGTCTTTGGTTTCACAGCCTCTATTTACCCAGCTATCACTGTATTCTCCATCTGGAATGATCCAGAGCTTTTTCCATATCTCAGCAATTCCCTTTTTTTGTCTCACCAGTCACATGGTCTATACAATGTTATACCATGTTCCTCTTGGAACTGCTGGACTGCATTACCTTAGTAGTGTAAGCAGTAGAGTTTGTAGCAAGAAGAGTTCCTCCAGACTGGGTTCGGTTTGGCTTTGTATGGAAGTCTTGAGCCTAACACTGGTAAGTTTCTGCGCCTCAGAGGTATTTAGGGGCTGCATGTGCTTTCCTCAGTTGCGGATGAAGTGGCCACCGCTCATGAGGCACTAATCAGAGTTTGATCAGTCATTCGTTTTGTGAGCATTTGGACTTCCTTGCACAGCAAATGCAGGCAGTAAAAGCCAGACACTAAAAAGCTTTTTTTTAAAAAAGGCAGTAATTTACAACATTTGGTCTTTCATCAGAGAATAAAATCAAGAAAACAGTAATTACTGGCAAGAGTTGGAAGTGCACCACTAAGCATATGCCCTGCCAAGGCACAAATTCTGCACTCCTAGAAAAGTTCAGACAAACCAGACAGGATGATTTTGTCTTTTAGTTGCCAGTTGTTTAGTACTCGAATAGTCTCTGTGCAGTTTGTATGTGTGGGAGACCTAACTGGATGCACTAAAATGGCACTGACTCTGTTGAGCCCAGTATGAAAAGGCTAGTTTATGCACCTGTGTGTGCTGCTGAACTGGAGAACAACATGTTTCTGGCACGCTTGCCACATTGGCAGTCACCCTGGGCTATCTCGTTGCTCACCCTGCGTTACTTACAATACATCTAGGTTATCTATTACAAGCAGCAATCTCAAATCTCTGTTTTCTACTGATAGGAAATAAAATGAAAGCCATTTCTAGCATTTGGACAGGTGCTTGAGAAGTGCAGCTGCATTGAGAGCTCTGAGCAGAAACCTGAGCTTTAGTATCTGCTAAGTTCAGGACCTGAATTTGCCAGTAATTTCACAGTGGTTTTGTTTTTGCTGCCACTCAAGTGTGCACTTACAGGTGAGCATGTTCAGCGGAGACAAATGCAGACTCACCTCATGGTGTGGGGACAATGTGTGTGTGTGGGTGGCTGTCCAAGTCCAAACATGGCTATTATCCATGGGCCAAAGCTTTTCTTCGGTTGTTGCAGTTGGGTGAAGCATTTGTGGACCAATGCATGGACCATCTGAGTTGTCTAGCTGATACCCATCCTGCAAGGACATGCTATTGCTGGACCAGAGGGCAGCAAGGGGAACAAAACAATGAGTCAGCATGTTTGTTTCTGTCCTTAAGTAGCTGTCTTGATAAGCCATGGACATAGGTAGCCTTGGAGAAACTGCTTGTTCCCTCCTTTCACTAGTAGTAATTGCTTCTCTACTGTACAAATGGTGGCGAGGACTCAGGCAGCAGGTTGAGCCCTGTGCAGGGCATGTGACTGAGAGAGATCACAGATCTTCCTTGCAGCCTCCCTGTGTTGGCTCCTGCCGTCCCATCCAGGAGCCTGACTGACTGCTGCCTTTGTTTGAAGTGAATGCTCTTCTGTGCCACTCTTGGGTTTCTGCAGATGTTGCAACTTGCCAGCAGTTCTGGTGATTTTCTGTATGTAAGAATTAGGAGTAATTGAAATGCTTACTGAATTGCAACACTTTGGATTTGTGATTAAATTCAGAAATTACAGAGTTTTGGAATTCTGCTATAAATAATATTCCTTGCCTAGTGCAGTGCATCCTTGATGTCTGGCTTTTCCAAACAGTGGGGGTTTCCAGCGTGCTATATTTACTTAATGTTCAGCAGCATAACTGCAGAGCCTTCTTCATGTTACAGAAAGCACATACAAGACACAGATCTCTGGAAGCTGTAATTCAAAAAGACTAAATACATCTGGCTTTTGTGGTTTTTTCCACAAATTCTTACCCTGTATACTTACTTCTATATATACAAATAGAAGTCCTATGGCAGGGATCCCTAATGTGAAGATCAGATGTAAGTGTGGAATTGTCTTTGGATTTAGCTCTGTTTTAGTAAGATACTGGATCTTACTGCTGAGCTTGTGTATGGGAATAGTCACTGTGAGGTCAACGGTTAACTTCCATAAAGTACTTCACTAGTGAGAGGGTTTAGAAGCCCAGTGGAGTGCACAGCCTCTTCGTCCAGCCACTGGTGGGAGCTGGGTCACTTGTGCAAAGTGTATCACCCTAGGGGACATCTGCCCAGAGCTGCTGGGGTGATCCCCACTTCCACCCCGTGCTGCAAAGCTCCACTGATGGATCCTGCTCTGCCTGTGTCAGACACAGTGCATCTCAGAAATGGGCAGGAGGGAGTATGCCAGGGAAGCTGGAGAGGGAACCTCCGGGCTTTCTTAAATGGAGAAACTTTTCATTTCATTTCCTTTGTTTTCAATATAACAGCTTAAAATAAAAAGCAGAACAGGAGTGAAAAACAGAACTTCAACAAATTGCTTATCGGTAGCTCTGTTTGATTCACTGATGTTCTGCAAATGTATCAAAGTTCTTTTCAGTCTATTGCTTTAAAAAATTCTGCTGTCTGAAGGTAGCTGTTGTTGCCTGCTAAAATAGGTTTTCAGTCTACTGCTTGCTTGCTTACCAAATAGCTCACTACAGGCCTACTGCAGAAATGTGCATGGGGAGGTAAAGGGAGACTCCCTCCTTAGGTGAAGCTCCAACAACAGTAACGTTAGAACCCTCGGAAGAAGTGGTTACTGTCCAGCAGCAGTTGCTTTTAAAGTTTGTAAAACAAATTATAACTGGCTGCAACATGACAGCAATGAAAGTAAAGATCTATGATGTCAGAGGCTGAAAGCAATACCTTCATTTCATTTAGATAATTTTAATTTAATGCAGAACTGCATTAAAGACTAGGATGCCACCATTTTTTTAGGTATGTGTGTGTGCATGCATACTTCTTTAAAGTCCTGACTGAGAAACAGATGAGTTGTGTCTGTCCCTGCAAGTGCCATATGTTTACAGCTGAGTTATAAAACACTTTAAATAATGAAAATAGTAACACATCCTTAAGTATGTTGATGCTAACAGGCACCACCATAATAAATCCCATAAAGGTTTTAAAAGATACATCTGTCTTTTTCCTGGAAGAGGATATACCGGCTTCTGCCTGAAGTGAAGCTTGTCATTTCTGTTCTTCAAGCCAACAGAATCTTCAATGGCATCTAAGAAGCCCTGGGTGTTGTCTAACACTTCAGTTGGTGCCAGTATGTAGCAAAGTAATGTGTTTGATATCGAAAAGCTTTTACAGTTGCAATATGGACATGACAGCCCTTTTCAGAACATGTAATTTTTCCTATATGTGTGTGATACAGTGCATATTTTTTCCAGCTTCTTCCCTACTTTTTATGTCCTGAAATAAATTCCAATATGTAGCAACTGTTCTAGATTTTTTGTGTTCCAGGTGCAATCACTACACCTGCTTTTGTTAAAATTCCTCTCATGATAAACTTATCTTGTAGTCATTAACTTTAGTCTTACTTGTTTTCTTACAGATTTTAGTGGGATTCTGACTTTCCTATAGGCAGACATTCAACATTGGCTGTAGCTAAAACCTTTCACCCAAGCTCCTGTGCGCAGTTTTGGAGTGGATCCTTCCCTTTTGCTAGCAAGCTGCAGTCAGCTTGGGACTGGAGCAGGGGAGCTGGGCGGCATTTCACAGCTGCTCAAGAGTGTGAAGTTTGTCTGTCATGCTTGAGATGGCAAAGCAGATCTGTAGCCCGAGTGAAGTGATGCAGTTTGGGCTTGAGCTGTGATCCAAGGGGATAACTCACTCTGGAAAGCAGCACAAGCAGCAAACAGCAGCGTTACACACAGGAGTGCTGCTATTCTGTTGGACATGGCTGAGCCTTTCCCGGAGCTCACTACCACAGTCTTTCCATTCTCTTGCATGAGGTCTAGAAACAGTGTGGTTGGTTGTTGATGTTTTTGTTGTGTTTCCTTGTTGTTCCCCACAGAACATGATGTTCTCTGGCACACAGTCTCCTGGTGTGTGCCAGCAGCCCACTGAAGCCTGGTGCCCCAAGTGAGCCATGTGGGATGAAACTATGTTGACTGTAGGGTAAAAAATTGTGCAGTATGCCTGAAGAGGCTTGAAGACAAGGCAGGGAGTGTTCATGGTCAGATGCTGGGGCCACACTTTCACAGGGAAATAAAAAGGGCACCATATTGCTTTGGGGTGAAACGCCCAACCAGCTGCTGATCGGAAGGAAGATACTGAAGAAATGCTTTCAAATTGAAAAAAAGTAGGTTTAGGTTAGATATTAGGAAAAAATTGTGAGGGTGGTAAGGCACTGTAACAGGCTACCCATGGAAGTTGTGGATGCCCTATCCCTGGAAGTGTTCAAGACCAGAGCAACCTGGTTTATTTGAAGGTGTCCTTGCCCACAGCATGGGGGGTTGAAACTATATGATTTTCAAGGTCCCCTTCCAAACCAAATAATTTTTAAAAAATAATTTAAAATCCCAGTGATAGAGAAAATAAGGTGACTTGTCTGTTTGTGTCTTCTGAGCTGTGATGTGACCAGTGGTTATTACAACTGGGGCAGTAGAAAACAGTCTGATAGAAGATGGACTGCTTTCCCCTCTGATAGAGGTGAAGTATCACACAACTCCTTTCATACCTTTAGCCAATCTCTCCTGCCAACCTCACAGAAAATTCCTAACTTTTTAGTGTGCCCCAGAAGGCTCAGGGGAGGTGGGTTCTGAGTCAGTTAGTGGGCAAAGTGGGGAACAAAGCTGCCTTCAGAACCTCAGTCCAAGGATACAAGCTGCGAACTGGGACAGCACAGTGCAGGGCAATGTGAACTTGGGTGCCCTCAGTTCATGACCGTGGCAGCTCTGTCCTTTCATTAAGCCAGACAGGGGCTCAGCTGCAGTATTTCTAGTTATGATTTCACATCTGTGTGCATGAGGAATGCCTTGGTGCACACGTTAGGTGAGAACATGTAGTCTGGGGCATAACCTAGACAATCTCTGCAAAGTCATCATCTTCCTAAAAGTCTTCAGTTCATGCATGGGGATCTAATACTCTGTCTTCTCCAAAAGGGCACCAGGACATTTAACTCAAAATCCTGAATCTCCATGATCATATTTATTAGGTTTTGCTTCCAAAGACTCAGAGTTTTTTAGGTTTCCCTCTACCCTGCCTTCCTTCTGCATCTGTTCCAGTGAGAGATGACTTTCTCAGGTTAGGGCCCTAGTCTTCACTATAATGTTATCCCAAAGGGGACTCACAGCATGTTACTCAGGTGGAAACAAAATCAAAATCTGTGCAATGACTCCAGTCTTTACACATGGCTGTACTTTTGTGAATGGTGGGAGTTTACTTCAGTAAACTTCAGAACTGAAAATAATTATAAGAAACTTACTGTTTTGTTTTAGACTAATCTCAAATAGAGCAGTGACGTGTTACCTGAATAAATCACTGATTGCAAGGCGTTTTGTGGCTTCCTGTGATAATTAATAATGCCTGAATTGAAATTGTCAGGTAAATGTTTGTATTACACTGGTATCTGAAGACCACAGCATGGCCCATGTCTCCTTGTATCACCTATGCCTTCAGATATTGGAATTGGCACAGAAAGACAAAGAATCTTCCTGTCCAAAACTATATGGCACTTCCCTGGTGTCTCTTTTTCTTCCTGAGCCTGTTACCTTTTCAAGGAAGGAGAATGACTGCTGCTTGTGCAGTATATTCTGGCTAATCAATCTATGTCTCCGTTGTGCAGATAACATCAATGTGGTATCATACAAACCTCAGATATAAATCGCAATAACATAATTTATGTAGCTTTTGGAAGGAAAGTTATATTATAAGTTTGTAATACTTGGGAGTTTGATTACTGTCTTCCACAGAGCAGAACAAAATTGGAGAGATCAGGTTGTTTAGCTTTCTGACACAGCTGGAGAAAATAAGCTTTATCTGCATAGCACTGCTGTTAGCACTAGGTTTGCCATCCATGCATTTTGGTTCCCCAGCAGTGGGATAATGGGATGAGTTGGATCCTATTATTAACTTGTCTCAAAATACCATGTAAAATTAATAAGTATAGAGAAAGAGTGCTTTCAGATCTTGAGAGAATTAAAGAGTGTCAGAGACAACACGGGCTTAAATATGTAATGGGAGGTAAGCTGCATTCAGGGATTTCTGTAATAAAGATAATGGAATCTTGAAACGCAAGAGGGTCAGTGAGCTTTTGTTTTGATCTTATCTGCTCTGTAGAAACTGCTCTAATGATGGATATAGTTACAAAACATTGGTATCCTATCGTGTTTGCAACACGACTCAGGTAATATTGATAGGAACGACCTCTGCCTTGACCACATTCCCAGACTGTGGCCCTCTGAGGTCTATTGTTAAAATGCAGACTGGGAATTCAGTTTAAACGTAGTCTGGGCTCAGTAAAACTAAGTGATGCTTCTGATGAAGTTGTACTGAGTGACTAGTTGGTTTTCTAAACCATTTTCTGCTGAGATCACATTACAGTCAATTGCCTCAAATATGGCCTATCTGAGATAATTTCTTCAGCTGATCTTGACCAGTCTTTCCTCTCCTGTGTGCCTTTCCAGAGAAAACAAGTTTAATCTCTTGTTCCTAAACTATGGCAATTTGTATGCTGCTCTCAGCTCATAGCAGAACTGACTGTGGGAATTAACTGCTATTGAGCAGCATTTTCTGAAAAGGCAAAAAAAGCCATGGTTTGCTTTGTGGACACTTTTTAATTAGCATAATTCAATTGGGTGTTTTGTTTTGTTTTTCCAGGGCAGCCCTCTGTAATCTACAGGACACAGTAGAGGGTGACCAGCCAGGGCAGTGTTCAGGTTTAAGCTTTGGGAATTTTGCTGGCTTGAATGCTGACAGGAGTCTTCCAGGTGACAGCAAGATTGAGACATGAGAGAATGACCTCGACATGGCTTCTAAAGAGGTTGGCTGGAATGGAAATCTTCCCTCATCATGTGCTCTCTTGGCAAATTTCTTACAGGTAAAGCAAATTTCTTATGGGTTATACTCAGTACGAAATATGACATTTTTAGCCAGAAATCTGGGGGAACTGAGGAATCTTGTCTGTTCACTCAAAATGTTTTAAAGTCTGTTGACCTAAAATATGTATTGTCATTCCTGTTTCAAAAGTTTTCCAGTTAAAGTCATGTGCAAAAGGGACTGTTCCCAACAGCGATCCTCACAGGGGCCTCTGCTTTTACCGAGGAGTGCTACAAGTCTCCCCTGAGCAAGCAGAGGCCGCCCTTAGTGATGCCTTCTGAGCCAGGTGGTGGCAGATTAGAGGATGCTATAGGTTATTTAATGCCCTTTTTGATGAAGCATACCAGTTCTTAGGTGATCCTTTGGCAGTATCTTTTTTTAAGACAGAGAACCATCAGTTTGGCCTTCAGCTCATAAGAGTTTCCAGGATGAGAAAAAGGGGTGATTCTGTCACTTGCAGGTGTTACGCTCACCCATACATGACACAACAGCCAAGCCTTAAAGGGAAAGGAGGTTGATTTCACCCAAGAGATTTTCCCCACAGCAGGAATTCAACAAAAGACTATGTCCAAAGACCCCTAGGCTGTGTTCCTGGCAGAACATGTAGTTTTTCTTTGTTACAGTGATTGATGAGTGATGTGAACTGTGCTCAGAAAGACCAAAGTCAACACAGGCTGCTGAAACTTGTATTAGGACTGAGGCAGTCTAACTGGCTTCATAACTCATTTTTTCATGATAGCCACCATTGAATGCAAGAGAATGAATAGCTTCTCTCTTTGATTGTATTGATGTATGTCTCCAGTTATTCCAGCCAGTCCTACCCAAAACGCAAGGAATATCTCCACTGATGTTCTTTTAATACTCAGCACAAGCAAAAATATTTCATTTATAATTGCCACAAATGTAGCTTGCAACTTTTTTGAATGATTGCATATTTGCACTAGCTTTATTTCATATTTCCACTAGTTTGGAAAACAAGAGTGAAATCATAGTCTTCATCTCAAACTACCAACGAAGTGGTCTTGCTCCATGCTTACGCATGGTTACTGTGTAATCACATGATTGCTGTGGTGCCTAAGTTCAACTGAACTATGAATAATTATTTCCATATAATGTTTCCCTTACTTTCACATATTTCTGTACGTTCAAATGGGAAAGAAGAACCACTACATTCACACTTACAGTAAATGAACGAAATACAGTATGTGTAGCACTGAAACAGAATGATTTTCATACGTGAAATCCAAGAGATTCATGGTCATTGTGCAGGACACATGCAGAAAACCAGACCAAATGCAACAGCTGGAGTCACTGGAGAGCTACATAGAAATTTGGAGTGGGGAAAAAAAGTAAACAATGTGTATTATTCATCATTTGTCATTTGCAGTTGAGGAAAAGGAATGCCTCTCACACATCTGAAGAAGTTCATGATTTATTTGAAGAAGTGAAAGAACTATAAAGTCAAATAGTAACATAAACCCCTGGGGATGTCTTGCTGCAGTCTTTTACATAGCATTAGAGCCACTAGAAATAGCTGTACTAAGATAAAAATCCTAGCAAATATTTGGCATTAAATGCTTGAGATATGAAACTCTTCATTCTTTGAAGTCAAGAGACTTTAGTCTTGTCCTGCACCATAATACTAAAAACTTGTATCTTTTTTTGAAAATCATTCCAGTTCTCTTTCGCCCTACACCCATCCTGTTTTTACTGGAGATGCCCCAGATAGTGAGTAGTGTTAGCCACAGCACCCTGGCTGTGTGGACCTGTTGTTGCAGCCCCTTTAATTCGTACTAGGCATTGTGGGAGGTTTGCTTTTGACCTGGGAGAATACAGCCATCATTCACTTTCAGTAGCCACTACAAAGAGAACCACTTTGTAGAAACTGGCTAGGTGGAACAAAGTACTCAATGGCTTAAAAAAGCAGTTGTTAGCTATATTCAGTAGTCATTGTGGAAATGTAGTGAGCCAGTTTGGGTAGTTGTTTTCTAAATATTACCTATTAATTTCATTTCTGCATGCAAGCCTAAATAAGCAAATGTGTACCTTCCTGAACTGGGAATGGCAAATACTGCTGAGAAGCAGCATCACTTTAACAAATTATAAGTATGCAGCCATTCATGCCTGGACTTGATCCCGTTCAACCTGACTTCCGTGGCATTAACACTCACTGTTTTCTTCTTCCTGCTGTGTGGCAGGTTACTTGCTTTGCTTTGTAGACCAGGAATTCCATGCGTTAGAGCATGGATGGAAAAAAGAAGATGAGGATTTAGAGAAAACTAAACCAAGAATTCACCTGTCATGGGTCTAAACCCCAGAAAGCACATGCTCTCCAAGTATGCTTGCTATGGCCTTTTAAATAGCACTCAAGCCACTGAGAATAGCTGGGCTCAGATGAAAGTAGGTATCACTGGAGAAGCAGTTTGAAACTGTATGTTATGTAATTACTCCAAAATTCAGTTCAGTCAAGAAACTGCGCACAGCAAGTAATATGGAATAGTGCTGCAAGGAGAACAAGAACCACATGTCAGCGTGAAGTAGCTCCATCCAGCTGTAAAATAGTTGGGTCAAACAGATTAGGGTTAAACTCAGATTTTGTGAGAGGTTTTTGTCATTCTCTTGCAGTTTAAACACAAAGTTCCTTTATCTTTTAAATGTCTCTTTCTCAGATGTACAAGCACATGTCATTATTCATATTAAACCTTACCATCACACCCATCATTATTTTTCTCCCTATACCAGACCATTCTAGCAGCTAGCTTCAAGCATGAGGCTGCACACTTCAGCTGGCTGTAGACACAATGGTTCCAAATTCCTGCACAGGATATGGTTCTGGGTTCCCACTCTGGCAGTTCGGCAGTAGAAATCACCAACCATTTAGGCAGAGTTCAAACACAGCTTGGCAGTGCTGCTTACAGCCTAGAGTGAGCACAGCTGAAGCTCAGGCATGCCTAGTGAGTTATTCCTATATATGCTGCAGGGCAGGCACATCTGTGTTTTGCAATTTGTGCAGCCAACTAGCCCAAATGACAGATAAAATGTTCCTTTTTTCACCCACTGCCACTGAATTCTCTGCCACCCTTTGCAAGTGACTCAGAACCTACTAACATCTCTTTCCTGTGAGAGGCATATAATGATCTGGCATGTCTATTCTCATTTTCTTCTCTAATTTTTTCTTTCCCAAATTGTAAGTGCTTGCAATGCAGTGTTATGACTTCCCAGATGCACAACCCCTTTGCGCAGTCTTTAACATGATCCACATGAGGTTATGTTGTCCAATAAATTCTTCATAGTCTCTCAGCAGTTGAGGTAACATTCGTTATGTGTAGCTGAAAGCAGGATAGCCCCTAGCCTTCCTGCCAAAAGAGTTAATGTTTCTGAATGGGTCCAAGCTACCCCTTTCTTGCCCAGTTTTTCTGCTCTTGTGCTGGAGTTTGCAATTGCGATGCAGTTGCCTGCAGATTTCACTACCCTGGTCCCTTATGTGCTATATACCACATGCATTGCCTTTCAGTGCATGTATGCTAAAGATTTCCCAGGACAGAAAAGCCCTAGAAGGGTTCTGCAGAGACTCTGAGTGAATGGATAAATGAAAGTGTAAAAGCAGGATTGAAAGCATTCATTTAAGCTCATGGAAATAAACATTTACAGCTTTTCTGACCTTTTCCTGTAGATCATCTCAAGCCCTTCATCAAGTTCACTGTGATTTAAAATTTAGAGCAATGCTTCCTTTAGGCTGTTACATTAAAGTCCAGATGTGAGTGAATGTTCAGACTCAATCTCAAATTTTCCACCAACTTCCAAATTCTTAACCTGCAGGCAATTGCAAGAAGGTTGGCTGCACTTGCCTATTCACTGATCCCACACAGGGGCTCTTTGTATGCAAAGGCAGAGGGATGATGTAGTTTCCCCATTATTGCTTTGAAGCAGAGAATTTACTAACAATTTTTTGAGACCCTGCTTTTGGCATGTTTTATTCTAGTCTTTACTTTCCGGGATATTTTCTTATTTACTCTACTGAAGTACTATCCACATACAGGATCAAGAAATATTTCTTACTACCTGAAATTTATACTTCTGCTGCAACATTAAGTATTCTGCATCTCTTCTGCACTTAGGCTATAGACCTGTATCACAGTGACATGCACAGAATCCCTTAGCAAGGGTGATGCAAATAGGACTTTGGCAAACCAGTTTTGAGTCTAGTCAAGGAGGTAGTACAGTATTTAGGAATATAATTTTGGAGGAACAGCTCACATTGCTGCAGGCCCAGGGACAGGACTGAGCATGTTTTCATGCTGTACTCCTTCTGGTTTGTGCTAGCAGGGAAAGAGACTCCCCCAACCTGAAATGCAGCTGCCCAGCCTGACTAGCAACACTGTTTGGCATTACTGGGCTGCTGTGCTTTTGCAGCCCCAGCTCAGGCTTCATCCTCTGTTTCTGCTGAGCAATTTCCTTTCCAGATCCTTACCCCATCCTCCTGCTGAAATTTTGTCCAAGAGCTCCTATTTCTAACACCCCACAGATGTAATTCTTGTGTCTACAGTGTTGTTCATAGACGAGACAGCCATGCTGCACATTCTTCAGTGACCATCGACCCTCAGGGCCATCTCAGGCCTGTTGTCTCTTTTGGCTAAGGTTGTGAACTCTGCTCCTGTTCTTCAATCATATTCAGGACTGAGGATACATCCTGTACTCACTTGTGTATGCCATTAAAAGGCATAGAGTGAGGTAGTATGTTTATTATTGTTAGTAATTTGCTGTAACAGGTAATGTAATATAACAGGTTTAGTTGGAGTTTTTTTAGCCTAATCATACTTTGTCTTATGTGTAGAAGCACATATGGTTGAACATCTCTCCTCAAGGAGCAGAAATATGGATTCTTGATACATCAAGGCAGGAAAACAGTTCACGGATTCTTCAAATGGCCATACTTAGGCATAAGGACTTTACCCTCAGATCTGTGACCTGAGTCCCACTAGCCTTCTACTCTGTGAAGGTTTCAGGAGCTGGAAGTTTGTGGGTGGGTGTCACCTCTTGACCCTTCCTGCAAATTCATGGTTACTGGAAAATCACACTGAATCACTCTGCTGGTGCCTCTTGCGCATCCTGTGTTTCTTTAAACTTCCCCATTCCCTTTCTTTCTCTTTGCACCTCCTCACCCCCTTCAGCCTTGCACAAGCTGTTCTGAGGTTGCACACCCTGCTGCACACTGGCCCTGCTGTTAGGGCATTCTGTACCCCAGGATTTTTCTCCTTGCCCGTGGTCAGCAGTGTTTGCTGGAGCTGAACTTTCTGACTGAACACTAGCCTGAGCTATAAAATTATGTAGAAACATAGGAAACTTTCCAAAATCAGGCACATTTTTAAACACTATGAATTTCATATGAGAATGAATCATAGAAAGAGTCATTTTCTTCTCATGCTGAATAGGGAACTGCATTAAAATTGGGAAGGAAAATGACTTGTAAAGCAACTTTATTTGTTTCGTGTTAAGGCAGCCACTTCAAGTTTTTCAACTCCCCCCCTACCTTTTTTTGCCTAATTTTGAGAAAAAGACACAGTTCTCCTCCCTCCCCCTCCCCCCTCCAATCTTGTTTTGAGGTTGAATTAAACATTTTAATCCACTGTGAATGCTCCCTTACCAAAAACAAGATTAACTGTTTTAGGTTGACTTGTAGCAAAAAATGTGTTCTCAGTGTCACCAGCAAGCTGACTGAACCCATAATGCACACAACTTGAGGGAAAGGCCTGCTTTGAGTCCAGGACTGGAAAATTGACTTGATGCTGCATTTTGCTTTGGTGATCCTTGGAGAGAGAGGACATTTGAGTCAGCTACAGCTCGGTGATGTTGTGATGGGTGCCCAGCCAGCCATGCCGGGGGCACAGGTGTGGCTGGCAGTGCCTGTTCACATCCAGATCTTAAGCTCTGCCACAGCAGCCTCTAATTTTTATGCCCAGAGGCAGGTGAGCTGTGAGTGCAGTGCTCTTCTCCAAAAGTGATGATCACTACCTCAGCTCCCAGCCTCACTGATTCTGTGAGCAAATGATGCAAGGTTATCTGAACCAGGCCCGCCTTTTGACATAGCTCTGTGTTCAATTACTAGGCTGGAGCCTGCTGCTTCACTTCCAAGTTTTATTAATTTCAGTGTATATTGTTGTCAGCTGTGCTTCTCAATAGCTGGTGGGTTTTGCCCGACATGTGGGAAATGGGCACATACAAGGAGCTGTCTTCAAATGAAAGCCTTGAGGGGCCTGAACTTGGGAACATTCCTGTGCACTTGTATCATGAAACCAAGTGCAGGTGGCAATTTAAAAGCCTCTGCATCTCTGTGCACAGGGTTGTGTTCCCAGACTTTCCTAAGTAAAGGGAAACAGTGGCTGGAACCTGCACTGCTCAAGAAGCTCCTTAGTGCTGATGTCCCCAACTGAGCAGGAGACCACCCAGGCCTGGGTGGGTATTTGCATTTTAATGCTGACACAAAATACATCTCAATGCCAGCAAAAAAGGAGGAGAAATGTCCTCGAGATAATGCATTTGAGCATCCTAGGAGGATGGCAAGTGGCTGGGTGGGATTCCTCCACCTAAAGGGAGATCGGGGCTCTGTGTTGCCATCAAGTTTGACATGCCTTGAAATGTCACTGTAGCTTCACCAGCAGAAGTTATGGAAGTTGTGACTGTCCTATTGTTCTGAGCCCCTGGAGAAGGAATTTCTTCCACCGTCTCTGAGGCAGAATGAGGAGTATTTTGGGATGCTTCCTTTGCCCTTCACTCCCCATTTTTACTGGGACACTCATCTGAAAGAGGTCCTGGGCCACAACAATAGCTCTGGGGTGGCCGCTGTCTCTCCTGGCTGTTGCTCAGTGGCAGCCCTGGAGAAGGGAATCAGCTACTACCATGCTTGCATTACACTGAGATTTTAGGGTCTGTACAAAAATCAGTTTAGTCTTGTAAAATTTGAATTATGTTGTTAAGCATGTATTTAACTGAGGTTATCTAACTTATTCTCCTGGCTCTTGCAAGGTAAGGGAGGGCAGCCTGGCCGGGGGATGACTCATTCCATCAACTCTGAGGAAGAAATGAGACAAGCTGAACCTTTCCCAACAGGAGACTTCCCGTTCTTCTGAAGGACAATAAGCAAAGAGAAATCTAAAGTGCAGAAGGAAAGATGTAAGCCAAGACGAAGCAAGAAAAAAAAAGATGGAGAAAAACAGAGATGCAGAAGGAAGGACCAGCTGCCATAATGCAAAGGTGTGACTGTGAAAACAAACACACCCAATGACAGAGGGAGCGATACCGGGAAATCCCTGGGGATATGGATTTGCTGAAAGGACAAATCACTGAGTAGCTCTGCTCCTCTGACAGCACCTTCTGCTGCACAGTGTTGTCCTCACGTTCAATATTTCTTGTTCAGTGGATACCACAGGTGAAGGTAGACAATGGAAAATATGTGTCAGTTCAGTCATTCAAGACACAAAATCTCACACCATGTTGTACCTTGTAGTTCAAATGAGTCAAGCACACTTGGAGAAAAAATGCAAACACGTTTTTCAGTATCTCTTTCTCTCTGTCACTGTTTCTTATAGTTGGATGTTTTGGGTAACAAAGCACAGGATATAGTGCAGAAACCACCATAATTTTTTGAGGCTAAATCCCTGGTATCTACAAAATCAATAACTTTTATTAGAAACATGGGGTCTTTCACAGGGTTTGGGTTTTGTCACATTCCACTGTTTTGTTGCTTTTTTTATATTAAAAATGTACCCATCAAACATTGCTTATACTTCTCCCTCCCTATAAAAGTTTTACCTTCACAGCTTCTCCCTGGCATTTCTTCACCTTTGGCTTTTCTGTTTCTATAGCAGCTCTGGAAGACCTTCCCCCTCCTTTCAGGAAGGTATCTGTTGCAAAGTTAGCCTTACTTTTCACTGGAAATGTGAAAGACCATCTCACACCCTTCCCTGTGTCTGGCCCTGGAGTCCTCCCCTGTCCCCTTCAATGCACTCAGAGCCGCAGCACGCAGAGAGCTGGAGGGAGGCAAGGTTTCTATCAGGTCTTCTGAGGCCCCATAATGTGCTGCACCTCCCCTCTGCTGTCGGGGAGAGTGACATGAGAATTATTTCCAGAAGAGAGAAATAATCAAAAATAGGGCCAAGGGGGGCCAGATGCAGAGCTTGGGTCTTGTGTGTAGACCATGTACTATCTAAAAATCTTGGTGTCTATCATGGGCAGGCTGTTTCAGAGTCAGAACATGACTGGTTTTGTCAATCAATGAGAAGGGTAACATGGCTCCATATTTCCAACACTGGTTAAGCAGCAATCAAGAGTCAATTGGCAGGAAAAATTAAGCCAGATGTCCTCCTTTCTCCCTGCTCCTCCCCTGAATCAGAGCTGTACCCTGGGTGTTCTACACCCCCTCAGGACACAGAGTGTAGTGACCACTTTTGTGCTGGGGTGAGCAGGTCTTGCTGCTTGGAAGGTGTTTTCCACCATGCCACTGCTGCTACCCTCTGCCACTGTCTCCTTGCTGCAGCTCAGAGGGTTTCTCCAGAAAAGGGCCTTGGGTCTAGGTCTCCCACCAGACAGGCCACAAGGTTACAAAATCAGATTTTCTTGATTTTTAGTGGTTTTGGTAGTTGGATTTTTGGATTGTTTGTTTGTTTGTTTGGATTTGGTTTTGTTTTGTTGGCCGTTTTTTGTTTGGTTACGCTTTTTTTTCCTTCTTTGATGTGTTTTTGTGTTTGTTGCTGTTTGAGTTGGTTTTTTGTTTTTTGTTGTTGTCAGCCTCCAGCTTCAGGAAACTCATAATTTTGACTCATAAGAGAAGAACTTTCGAAGTGTAGGGTAAAGGATGTCCCTGCCTGGAAGACTCAGCTGGGGACGGATGGACCTGCAGGAGTTGCAGGGATCTGACTGCATTGCCTTCAGGCTGAAAAGGATGCTGAACACAGATTTCCCATTTCCTGGGTAAGCATTCTGCCACTAGGCTAAGCTCTGACTTTACTTATTTACCTACAATTGCAGTTTTGTTTCACATTTTATTAATGGCACATGTAAACACATACAGTTTATTCTCTTAAGAATGTGCAAAGGAATTGGAAATATTGTAAGTATTGGTAAAAAAAGTGTATGTGACTGATTATTCTCATTTTTAAAACATGCAACTTGAAAATACTTCTTGGTCTGGGGATAAAAAATTCTGTTTGACTTTGATGACCAATCACACAGTCCAGCTATTGAGCAACCAGTAGCTGTGGCACAGCATTCACAAGTAAATACACAGTCTGCAAGATGTTCCCATGCATTATTCAGTGACTAATTCTAAATAATGAAAACACTGAAATCTGTGTGTGGATGTAATATGGGGGACCAAATTAAATGTGTTATTTAATAGAAGAAGCTGACCCAGCTCAAGTGGAGATCAGCACCAGCTGTTCAGAGACCTGTGGGTCTATGTAACATGAATTTGTTGGGTGCTAGCAACAGCAATCCAAATCCAGCAATCACTAGTGGACGGTAGGTATCATTCAAAGTGACAAACCAGTTTCCAGAATACACAAGCTTTACCCACAGGCTACCTTCACTGTAGAGTCACCTTCTGAGTGATTTCCATTTTCCAGGCTGGCTCCTTGGGAGCTGACTGCAGCCGTCTGGGAACCTGTTGGCATGGCACCCGCCTGGTGTCTGCAGCTCGCGGTGACCCTGGCAGCAGCTGCCGGGCTGTGGGCACTCAGACTGCAGTATGTGCCCCTCTTCACACTGCCTTTGTGTGTAGACTAGCCTTGAGTTAACAGGAACATACAGTTTATAATCTGAATCGGTTCTTACAGAGAACTACAGGTGCTTACATGTATCAGTCTGGGGACACTACAGCTTTGCTTGCATTTGGTGGTTTTACTCCAAGCTGTAGCACATATTCAAATACTGCAGAGTGATAACATTCCAACACTGCAGAGCAGTAACTCTTTCATCCCCTAAGGTATCCCTCAAAGTAAGCATATGAATAAAAACCTTTGAACCACTGAGGCAAAAATAACTCATGACCAACACCTTACTGGAATTTTATTTGCCACATTATGATCTAGAGGAGAGGGGCTAAAGCTCACAGCTGTTGTAGCAAATTTCCCTGTTGTTTTCAAAACATTCCTACTGGATGCAAGGCAAAACTTCAGGAAAGACACTGAAGGGCAGTGGAGAATAGCAGCAGATTTATATGTAAACAAGAAAAACTAGACCCTGGTAAGATGTTTGCCAAGCCATAACTTGAAGTAAAGCCAAACATAGGTAAGTGAATTGAAGTAAAAAGCTGTACATACTTTTACTGATTTTTGATGCATTGTTAATTTTGTCCATGCAGTCAGTGTGTTTCTGGCTTGCAGCTAAGGCCTGGCAGTAGAAAAAAGAACAATAACAAGAAATTGAATTAGTCATTTGTTTGAAAATAAGACAAAAGCAACAGTATGGAGAGAAAGGAAGGAACTTGCGACAGATCTGCTTACTGCTTTATTTTCACCATTCAGCTCCTTAGGTTTAATAGTGCTTAAAATATCAGTCAGAAGTCATGGCTCTGAAGGAAAATACACAATGTTTTCTGATGATTGAGAGGTTTAGTCTAAAGACGCCACAGGAGAAGAACGTCTTAGGAGTTCAGCAGGTTTGAAATGTTGTACAAGAACTCGGAGAGAAATTGATCTAAAACATGCAGTAAATGGATTTACAAGTCTTATTGACTACCCTGCTGAGTTGCTGCTTCCAAAGAGCTCTGAAGTGCAAGTCTGTAATAAAGGTTTTCCTTTCAGGTATTCAGCCTGCACAATCTGCTGACATTCAGCATTGATACAGGCTTTTATTTTTACTGGAAAATTGCAAGAGGCAGGTTGATGCAGATTTTCTTTTCTCGGTTTTTGGTGGTCTGAAATCATAGGTGTTTTGAAGTAACCAGATTATTTTTATGCAAGCACTCAAACTCTTGGGATGTTGTGGCATGAAGCACACTTTATTTTACTTTAGCTGTTACAGAGCTCCAAAATACTGTGGCTGCATAGCTGTTAGGCTTTATTCAAAACACTTCAGAAATATGGATCAGTTTGTGTTTTTACTAGAACCACAGAGTTGGATGGGAAAAGCTGGATGATTTTGTTTCCCCTCCCTCCAACCTCCAGCTTTTTCCTGCTGCAAGAAACTATGTTTGTTATCTGAATGTGTGTTGTCACAGGGTGCAGTGCCATGCAGCCACCGTGAGATCTTTTACGCCCATGCCTGCAAGAGGCATGCCAAAATGAAGAATTGTCTGCCAAGTGGTTTGATGAAGAAGCCGTGTCTGTAAATTGTATTTTGATTTGCATTATAGAGTAGGTGTGACCTTCACTTGAGGTTTGGTAGTGAAACTGTTCTGGCCAGTAATGCCTTATTTGAGAAGCTGTAGCTGAAGGAAGGGAGTTTGGATTTTTATGGAGGGAGAAAGGTGTCTGAGAGGAAGAGCTTGGGAAAAACCTATGCTACTGCCTTTAACTGTAGGGCTTTAAGACTATTGTTGTCCCAGGAGTCTGGGTCAGAGCTCCCATGGCCAGTTCTGGAAAATTCTCAGCTGCTCTGTCACTAAAAATGTGGGCAGCATGGATACCTCTTAGAAAATGTGGTATCCCAACGAGCTCCGGCAGTTGTCCTTGCTTGGAGAAATTCAGCCTGGGACTGAACAGAAATAAAACAGCAAACTCTGAGGAAGCCACAGAAATACAGGAAGGACCCATGAGTCTTCTAGAAAGGTGCAAAAAAATATCCCATACCTCTACCCCCAAAGTTTGTTTCCTAACCAAAACAGTTCCCTTGCAACCTCTCTCCACGGGAGAGAGGAATAATTTTAAGTTGGGAAGAAAAATAAAATTTAAAGTTATTCCAGTTTATTTAGGTGAAATTACAAGGGCATGGTCTGTCCTTTCTTTGTAGTTTCAACATGCAGAGAGACTGGCAGAGTTCACGGCTTAGCAGAATTTTACCTGCATTTTAGCTTGCTGAACGACAGACATTACTGAAACTATGAAAGTCATTCTGTCAGGGTTAACAACAATGGAAATATGAGACTAGGTATGGAATCCTTAATATCAGCCCTCCAAAAGTCTACTTTCATTTTCAAAAGCAGGTTTTTAAACCAAGCAGACATCAAAACAAGGTGTAAAAAGAACACAGAAATGTCTGTTTTCTAAAAGGCAAAAGTTGTGAAGAAAATCTCTCCCTTTTGTAACTCTTCTATCTTCTAGTTCAAAATAGCTATGATATCTTGGGAAGAAGGGAAGACAAGAGTAAACTTCAAAACAATGCAATATTTCATTGTGAGGTTTTTAAAAGCCGAAGCAATCAACACTTTTTTCTCCATTTTTCTTAGCAACATCCTTTTCCTCACCAGAAAGTTATCACTGTCAGACTTGGAACAGGCTAGCCTCCTTCCTAGGGATATTCCTTCAGTGCATCTCTAGCTTTGATGGTATCTGTGATGAGTTTGACTAATTTCAATCAGACTGAAACCAGGTTAGCTGTGAACCCCGCTGCTCCCCCAGGGCTTTCATGTTGAGTTTCATGTTGCTGTGGCATCCTGCTGGCTACACTGAAGTCCAGCTGCTGTCAGACTGCTGTGCCCGCATGTGGCTGCAGGAGCGGCTGGTCTCAGCACTGATTGCCACAGTAATGTCCCCGCAGTGCTGGCACACATCTAAGGCAAGATCCTTCCCTCACCACAATCCAGGGTTGCACTTTGAAAATGGAACTCTACAAAGCAGTTATTGCAGAGTACTAGTTTCCAAAGATTTGTTATCAGCAGTGTGGGAACAGCATCTTGAGCAAATTTAGATGAAGATTAGAAAAATATTTCCTGCCTGTGAGAGAAGAATAATATGCCAAGAACATGTGTGAAGCCCATAATTTGGTGTTTTTCAGCTCCAAACTGTAAGGAACAACCCTGCACAGTCACAGAATGATGTAACTGCTCTAAGTGATTTAGCTTAATCTCTGCTTTTTAAAGTCTGTATTGTGTTTATGAGATACTTAGTGACACACTGGTGTTAACGTAACTCTGTATGTGAATAGATTGTGAAGGCGTGTGGGCTGATGCAAGCACGCCTTGTTTTGAGTGCTATTCTGTACCCTTGCATGATGGCTCACGTGGTGGGGAAGGCTGGTGGCACACATCTTCAGCCAGAAAGAGGCATCAGTATGCTCCCCTTCCACCCCTTCTCCCCTGTGGCTGCACGGGCCTCATGCGTTACCGGTGCTGCGCTCACCTTCATGGACGTTTGAAACTGGGGAATTGGATACAGTCTCATACTGTGCAGGGCAGGGCAAAGGGGCAGCAGGCAGGGAACAAAAAGAGAAATTAAATCCCCCCTGGCGCCAGGGTAAATCTCTGCCTGGAATACGGTTCCAGCACAAAGCTCTTCTGGAGCAATTTTGGGCATGCAGATAGACCACGTCAGCTGTTTCTTGACTACAAGCTGTGAGCATGCTCTTGCCTATGGACTATGTGGAGCAACTCCTTCCCTCAACTTCCCTCAAACAGCATCCTGTTTGTTCTCATCTCAGCTTAGCCTGTGATAAGCTGTTTGTGAACTGTGTGCAAAGATATTAGGAAAAAACCAGCTTGTTTAAGAATTAAATACCAGATTTCTTTTTCAGGAGGAGAGAGGACTTCCTGGCATATTTTAATTTGGAATTTGTTTACAGTATTTACATTTGCATTCAGTTAAAGTTATCAACACTGACAGTGAAAACTCAGTGGCTCTACAGCAGCATCTCAGACAATGCCAGCAGGGCCTTTGGCATCACATGATGATGAATATGAAATTCTCTGCTGTTGCAGTACATCACTACAGTGTGATACACTTTTTCTTAATGGATGGTAAAAGTGAGCATGTTAGGAGAAAATTCGTAATTCTGGACACAAAACCCTCTGCTACAAACCACAATACACCATCATTCAAACGAGCTGCATACAATACAAGAAAATATCCAGAGGGAAGAAAAATCTTTTCTCTTCTGCAGTTTTTTTAGCATAGTTTATATAATTACAAGCATTTTAATTATAAGCAGGCAGATAGTTTGAATATTGAGTTATATGGGGTACAGGGATGTCCTATTTTAGTATGTACACAACTGCTCTGCAATTATGGTAGCAACAGCAGCTCTAGTCAGCCTTGTGACACAGCAACCTTTCTCTTGCATGGTTTTTATCAGTTTTTGTGCTGAAAATAAATCAATGAAGTAAAGTTTTTGTCTAAATTTTTCTGTAAGCTTTTGCTTTCAGAATTTTCTTTTGACCAGTATTAGCCCCTTACGTTTTGTATTTTAGCTTATTTCAGCAGCTTCTTTTCTATGCCATTATCTTTCATTCTACACACTGTACCAGGGGAATACATTTTCCTGTAGTATTTTCAGTGGCACAAGAAATGGAAAACACAGGGCACTTCATGTTGTTTGTTGTGTTCTGCGTACATGGGGCTAGGATGATAATATACATTTTAGTGGTTAATTACAGGTTAAGTCATTTTTGCCTGACGAAAATCCAATCTATTATATTATGATAACCATTGTATAACAGGAGAAGATGTTATGAGCAGAGAAAACAAGTGCTAAACAATTAAACCTTGAATGCATAAATCTCATTACAGGATTCCTTTTGTGCCAGATCTGCTGTATTACACTCTGCTCTTGATTGCTGGAGTTCACACTGACTCAGCTATCACATAATTACGAAAAACAGGACATGCACAACAATAACTACAAAGGCCCAGAAAGGAAGTTACAGCATCATGACCATTTGCCATGTATACAAAGACTTGCTCTGAGATGACAAATGTAAGGCTTGGGAAATGCTGGTGCTGCTGTGGGATCCAGAAAAGCTCATCCAGTGTTTGGGAAGGCTGGTCTGTCTCACAAGCTGAGGTTCTTGCATGCCAAAAGACCTGGGATTCAGGTGCAAAGGAATGACCTGACCAGTCATAGTCAGAGACTGTGGCCTTCCCATGAGGATTTGCTCAGCTGTAGGGCCAGTGGACATTAGGAAGCTCCTGTACCCTGTGCACCAGGCACTGTGCACTTGGGTGCATCATATGTCCAGACTTCAGACTTGAAACAACACCTGGAGGAAACAGTCTGTGTTATTCAGAGGAGACTAGACAGCCCAGAAGCCCTCCTGTTTCTACAGTGTGTGACAATTTGCTCTTTGATTTTTTTCATGTCAGGTTTCTCAGCACATCAAAGCAAGGAAGAAGCAATGGAGCTGTGCTGGGAACAGCGCCGATGCTGACACGTTTTGCAACAGCAATCCCTTGTGAACTAACAAAGGCCCCACTTGACACGTCAGACAACAGGGCAGGAGGCATGCTGCTGCATACAGTCATGCACCTATATTTAATGACACCACGCTTGTCACAAGCCCCTGACCTGGATGTCAACTACCCCTGACCTGCAAGCAGCAGGTGAATCCCCAGGGAGATGGGCTTCTTGCTCGGAGCCCAGTCTGCTGCCTTGTACAGCAAAGAGGCAGACAGCACACGCCCAGCAACACCATCTCAAAGGGAGATATTCATCCTAGAGGGAAGCCCTGACCCTCCAGGCCGAGGTACGGCTTGCATGTGTGTGACTCTCTGAGTGTATACAGGTGCCAAGAGATATAGCCCTTTTCAGCCTGGCTTTCTTGGGTGATGAAGTGTCACTGAAGGAGCAGGCAGGGGTCCCAACAGGCCTCAGGGAATGTCTGTGCCTGTGGGGTACTCGGGCTGAACATCGGTGCATGTCTGCAGAGGTGTCACAGACCAATACAAATAAGCCTCTGCAGTGGTTTTATTCCTGTGTGCCCACGTGGTCCAAAGCCCCTGTGGCAGATGCTGTAGCGTTGACACTGACATGAAACCCTTCTGCAAGCACCAGGGTGGATGCCATGGGTACAGCCACCAGCAGAGGTGCAGCTGATGGCAAACCCTGATGCAGCTCCTGCCCAAGGGCCCACGGAGCAAGAGACGTGGCTGGGGTTTGCTGGCGGGTGGTGAGAGCCCCGATGCTGCAGGTAGGGATGGGACAAAATGGTGCAGGTGGGACTTTCCTATGTTTCCATGCTGACAGTGCCTGTCATCCCTGTGCTGCAGGGCTCTGCCTTCCTCTCACAGATTGCTGTTTGAAGGATACAAGGCTGCCATCAACAAAAACATAATGTCCGGAAGGCGGCCCTAAGCAGACTGATCCTGGACTCATTTTTATAGTATCTGTTAAAGTTTCCAGATGTCTATTGTCCTTGCCTTTACCTTTTCTTTACCCTTGTGAGGAGCTCCATCCCTCTCTCTTTCTGCTCTGCTCGGAGGCATCAGGCTGACCCAGGATGGATGAGAAAAGCTGCCCCTGGTAAGTGAGATCCTAACCTCACTCCTTCCAGGGGCTAGTTAATTCCTAGTGGAGTCATAAATTTTTGGAAACTTAACTTTCCAGCTCAGTGTGGCTCAACTTCTTCAGTGGCAGGCATTCTTCTGTTATTGTGGGTGGTTTTGTGTGGTGGTACTCATTTGTTTTGATTTGGTTTTTTGGGTTTTAAATATATATTTGAAGTAGAAATCTGAGGAGGCAGAGGGGCTGGGTGTAGGGGTTTGTTTTGGTTTTTTTTAAAATTTCTGTTGCAGAGGAGAAAGGTATTTTTCTCTAGATCTGGTATATGCTGAATGGTTTGTGTGAGATTGCTTATGAACTTTGATCATACAATAAAAATACAAATTCCAAGTTGTGGTAATAGCCATCAGTTTGGTGACAAAAGTCTTTTTGAGTGGGAGATGTGGGGAGGAATGGAATGTGTGTTAATGTGGTGAAGGAGGAGGTAGGGGAGGTGTGTGTGGTGAAAAGGTTGCAAACAGGAATGAAAGGCGTGTAAAAGTGCAGTCAGTAATCTAGTCTTCCTCTTGCTATTTTTGTGAAGACATTCTTTGTCCAAATTAGGAATGAGAAATTACAGTGGGCTGAGTGGGGGCTGCTGGAGGTGTAGGAAGCATTGCTGGCACTGAAGGGGGTAGGAGGATCTCAGAGGAGGGACCAGACGAAATTGTGGTTGTACGATTTGCTGTTGCATCTCACTCACAGGGAGCAAATATTTCTGCTATAAGGTTGTTGGCTGTGACAAAAGAATGTCCTAAAACCCTCAGCTGAGCATAAAATAGCTACAAATATAACAGGCCTGTGGAAAAAAGCATGCAACCCTAGCCTAGTGGTGTCATTAGAATGAAATATCTTTTGGATGTCAGAGGGTGCACTACTGCAGTGATCCCATCTGGAAATGAGTACATAAGTTCTCCTCTATTTAGGAAGGAGCTCAGATGGGAGTTGGGCAGAGGGAGGCTCCTAGGACTGCCAGGGCAGTGGTAACCTATCCTAAGGGCCAGACTCCCAGCTTCTTGCCTTTGCCAGTGGGACAATGGCCAAATATCTTGGGAAGCAGAGTGGTTTAATGCCAAGATAGAAAAGAGTCTCAGCTAAGAGAAAATACCGACTTCAAAACAAATGCCTAATAACAATTCCTGGGAAAAAAAATTTGAGCAAGGAATTAACAGCATATTTTTGTTGTGATTGTCGTGAAGTATTCTGGCATCTATTCATTCTGTTGGAGACATAAACCTGTTTTTACGTTTTGCTTAATCTGTTTATGAAACAATAAATTTGGATGCATTTGCCTGGGGCAGCAGGGTGTGATCCCCTTGTCCCTTCCAGCCTTGTTTTCCATGAAAGCTGTATTCATTGGAGGCTTTAGTTTCAGTAATGCTTAGAGCAGAT
Source organism: Oriolus oriolus (assembly GCA_013400235.1). Lineage (NCBI taxonomy): Eukaryota > Metazoa > Chordata > Aves > Passeriformes > Corvidae > Oriolus > Oriolus oriolus. Next base: position 25,393 of record VXBT01011561.1, read on the forward strand.
CTGCTATGGACTCAGCTTCTCATATGCGTAAGCCAGAACCTTAAGAGCTGTTCCTACAAACAGTGGAATGTGTATTCATCTCATACCATAAGAGACAGTCTCTTACTCAATGCCTGACTGACAATAATCCATCATATTTGCTAAGAGTCTCTGCCAAGAACTGTATTGTCAAAGTGGAAAATGCATATATTTATCAACATTTGTAGCTAGAAAGCCTTCAAATCTCACAGTGTTGTGCAACTCTGAGTTTACATGCAGCTTCTCCCCAGCAGTGCCAGACTGACTGCAGCTGGCTGGGTACCACATGTAACTTCATGGTAACATATTTCATCTAAATGAAATACCGTGCCCAGAGAGGTGGCAGTTACTGATTTGTATGTGACAGCCTTTGTCATGGTGAATCACTCCTTCAAGACACTGGGAGAGGGTTCATGTGGGGATGGCAAAGGGTCAAGCCTAAGCCTGCAGGGGAGAGAGTGCTACATTATCTGGTTAGGTAAAGCTCACTTGTTCATGAACACAGCCATGAGTCAGAACTGAGGGGAATCACTTGGGAATCCTCTATGAAAAGCCTACCTGCAACTCCACTAGACTCAGTAGCTGAGACAGTCCTCCAAGGAATTATTCCCAACGCACAGGAGTTTTCGCTTTGTATATTTTCACTTTCCAGGGTCCAAATCTGGCTCCAGCTCTTAGGATGGTAATATCGGCCCTCCTAATGCTTCTAAGAGAAATACACTGATATTTCAACCTACTTATCTTGACCGTATCAACAAAATTCTGCCAGAGCATTTGAAGCGTTGGTGATGGTCTCAGAAAAGGGATCAATGTGCAGAAAGACCTGTAGTGTCTTAAAGTGGCTCCTCTCACCAGCATGAAGTATTTTAAAATATTTTGAAAAAGAATGTTTTACTGTAGCACTTTCATGGCCACCTTCTCAGTGGACATCTCTGGTATTTAAACAAAATAGCAGCTACCAGTCCTGCAAGACACAGTAATTTCTCCTGAAAATTTAGAAATGGTTTGCCCTTAGGCTGCTGCAAATGGTTATAAGCTTTGCCTTATTGCAGTCATTCTTCTGGAGGAGAAAGGTAGTAGCTATGGTGCGATGGCTCCCATCACACAAGGAAAAGAAATCTCTCTCATTGTGAGCACTGAGGCAAGCTCAGTGTCCTGCAGGTTGGCAAATAGGAGTCAGAGTTGAGCCAAAACTTAAAAGCTTCAGAATTGCTGTAGAATAGCTCAGTTTATTGAGGAAAGACCTCCAAGGGTTCTCTGGGGTTTCATAGTTCTCTTAAAATAGGAGAAAGAAGATTATTCCCTATGAAAATTACTGTGGTTTTGAATTATTTCATTGGACTCCAACAGATCTCAGCTCTGTTAGTCACAGGCAACTTTCCCAAACAAAGGCAGGTATTAGACCTTGCAAAGGTACACAGCTGAGGTCTGCCATAACCCTGCTGAATTCAGGACAAAGGTCCCAACTTACTGTGAGGATGAGCTCTGTTTGTTCACCTTTGATCACCTGTTGTGTTCAACTTTGGGCAACCCTGGTGGAAAAAAGGGGACAGTTTTCACAGCTAAAAATGGGTCAGGAATAACTTTAATATTAATATGGTGTTGCACTGTATAGCTAAATACATGCACTGTCATCCATTAATGAAACCTAATAGGTTGTGAAGAAAATAATACTCCCATTTTATAGATGAAGAAACTCAGGAAATGGAATTCAGAATATTTAGAAAAGGAAGACACTCTTAGGTCTTCTTTAAGAAATTATTCTTCAAAATGAAGGGCTGTCTGGGTCTCAGACCACCAGTTAGGGCAGATGAGCCCAGAACAAGATACCTTGGAAGTTCAGACAAAATTAAAAAGTGCAAATAGTGTTACTCAAGCCCATCTCTGTCTGATGTGGTTTAGAAAAGCTTTATTTGTCTTTAAAGGGCTAATAACTTGCTCTCTACTTTCTCATTAATGCTCTCTTCAGAAATGTAAAATACTTCATGGTGACTCCACCACAGACATACCCTAAACCAGTGTTTGACTGCACATCACTGCAGTGATTTTAAATGCACGTCGTATCAAACTGCGTGGGGCAGGGCTGCAGTCAGGCAGCACCCCCAGCTCATCCTTGGCATGTGGTGCTGCCTGCAACATGCCAGAGCCTCTTCACCATCCTCGTGTGGCTGGGCAGGCACAGGGCAGAGACCTTTGCTACCAGCCCTCATCTCCCTGGGCCACCAGCCAGCCAATGGGGGCAGGCTTACCACACTCACTGTTTCCAGTCCTCAGAATAAACTTGTTTTCCTCCAGATTGCTAATGACTTCTTGAAGTGCTCCTCTGCCTCCAAAAAAAGGGAGTTTGGGGTAATTTCTGAAACACGCCTCCCCAGCCCATTTTCCACTGGCTTTTTCCCCCCACTGAGTCTTTCTATTCCAAAGCAGGCATTCTCACCTTTCAGAGCTTTCATCTCACACTTTCAGCATTTTCCTTTATATTTTGTCTTACCTAGCTGTTCATCAGGCTGCAGCTTGTGGAATGCAGTGCTTAGGAAGGAATCAGGAGCCTGAAATTCATCTTTATGAGTTGATACAAACTCTTCCTCCCAACTCTGTGCATACTCAGGGACTGAGGAGCAAATTCAAGAGCATGTATAGAAAAGGACTATATAAAAATAAAACTGAAAAAAATGCAAGGAAAAGTGTATATAAAAAAGGCTCGGCATACCTCCTAACATGATAGTGGGAAGGTATTTAATATCAGCAAACTATCAAAGAACCTGAGGTCTGGGACTCTGTGGCTGTGCTACTTCTCTCTGTGCTCTTGCCCAGCCTTCAAACACTGTTCACTGTGTTCACAGCACAAGTAAAAATCAGACCAAGCAAAATCAGTAAACAGACAAAACATCCCAGAGTAGTGACTAGTGGGATGCCACTTCAGCCCATGATTATGTAATTGGAATTGGTAGGAGAGAGATAAAGGCTGACTTTTCTAAACTGTGACATACATACATGTCTTGACGCACACTGCCACATTTCCTGGCCTTAAAATTAAGAGAGCTGAACACAGTTAAGAGGGAAAAAAGGTTTTACCTTGGTATTTATTCAAGGATCCTTAGGTGCCCTGAAATGCACATTGAAATGCACCCCGAAATCCCACTGAAGAAAATGGCCACCCACAATGTGATGTGTATACAATTACAGGCCTTGCAAATTAGCATATCTATCAAAGATTCCCCAGTGAGGGACTCGAGCGAGACCCCTCATCTGAGGAACCCTGGATGGGCCTATCTTTATTTACAGAATGTGTTCTGGAGAGGCCCTTGGTGTCTGGGGTTTCCAGAATGTTTGGTCTCTTGGTTTAATGCGATATAGGGTCTAAGAACTTAAAGAATTAGAACTATGTAGGCTAAAAGCACTAAGAATACATAAAAGCTATATAAAAGAGTGTATAAAAGGGGTATAAAAGGGGTATAAAAGAAAAAGTGAAAAATCATCATGGCATCAGTATGTGGATGAGCAATGGAGTAAGAAGGCATGCAGCTGGGCGCACAGAGCCTTCAGATGTGGGAAAAGTCCTGTCTGTATCTCCCCACTCCTTGGAGCCACGTGTGTGGACCTCGCTTTCTGCCTGTTTCTAAGAGGTGCTATGAGAGTTCACTGTTTAAATCCTGGAAAGTGCAGAAACACTACAAAGAGGAACTGAAACTGTCCATTTTCAGTATTTCAACTTCCCTAGCATCACAGTGCAGAGGGATGTCTGTGTTGAAATGCTCCTGCAGTTCCTGACATAAACAGACCATGTCCCAGCCCTGGTGTGATCACTCAGTGATCACTGGATCAAATCTTCTGTGTGGTGATGTAAAATGAGCCTTGGTTACCTTGAACTTTAGAGCAGCTGCAGAAAACCAGGTTTTGCTTGGTGGTGTATCCAGATCTCTTCTATCATTTGCCTGAGCAGAAGTGAAGGACTTGAGAAATTATCTTGTTTATTTCCTTTTTTTGAAGCATTCCAGATTTTGCTTCCATCCTCCCACACCCACAAAACTCAAATTTAAACACAAAGTAACACTAACAAATGAAAAGGCGTGCATTTTCATATGCAATTACTTGTGTTGTACACAAGGTATTTTCTCCCCAGTAAGGTTTTAAACCATGGAAGGTTGTCAAATTCCACTGTGTGCTGAAATGTTTCTGGAACCAGAAAGGTAATTACAAATTTTTGACTAGCCATCAGTGTGGATACATAAACTCAGGAAAGGTGTAATTTTTTTGTCTGTATAAAATTTTCTACTCCTATAACTAGAGGCCTTCTGCTAACACAGGCACATGGGATTGGGAGGTACTTGCTGCGCCATCACATTCAGTTCTGTTTGAAGGCAGCTGTGCCTGAGTGGTACACTAAAGATAGGTTATTCCTCTGATTTCACTTTTCTTCTTCTCCCTGTTCCATTGTAAAGACATAGACTGTGGCTTCACCAAAAAATGAAGTAGGGTTATATTTGTTAAGTATCCATTTCTACTTCTTGTTAAGTATCTATTTCAGTTGCAGCCAATGTGAAAAGACTTACTAATGACTCAGTGAAATGTCAGTTCCCCATAAGACAGGAGCTGTCTGAGGTTCTAGTACTCAGATACTTGAACCCCCTAAATGTGTGCTGCTTATGAAGGGGTCCTAATTTATGGAGCCTCTCTAACTGAGAACACTATGAAGATAATGTACAGAAGAAGTTGTAGAATTACAGAATCGTTTACTTTGGAAAGGACCTCCGAGATCATCAGGCCCAAACTTTGACCGACCACCAAGCTGTTAACTAGACCGCAGCACTGAGTGTCATGTCCAGTCATTTCTCGAACGCTCCAGGGATCCACAGCGTACGACCACACTGATCAGGACCAACATGCTTCCTTCTGCAGGGCCCATGCACTGGTTTTTGGTGTGATGGGAAGACCCAGACTGAGCCCAGGAGACAGAAAATTTGCTGCTTACGGAGCTGCAGGACCAAACTCAGCATCCTGCTTTTGATTACTCATGTCACAGACACATTTCATGGGCTGAGCAAGAATATGAGAGGTTAAATCCTTGTCTGTGGAGAACCATACAGAAGCACCAGGTCTTTTAGAGTAAGAATTCTCACTGGTCATGCAAGATTACAGGAAAAGCCATAAAAGAGGAGGGAAACTTCCAAAATATCGTGTGTACAAAAATCCCTACCACTAAAGCATACCTAATCCTGCCTGTTGCAGCCCAACACCCTTGGGGATATTAGCAGCTCAGTGAAGTACATTCAGATCCTCTTTCAATCTCATTTCTGATGCCTACACTGTATTAACCTGTATTTAACCACATTGCAGACAAACCAGGATTTTGCTAGGAATGTGTGGGAGGGTGCCAAGCCTGACCTCAAAAGACAGTTAGGTACTCCAGTGCTTTTCAGCTTCCCTCTTATTTTTCTCTTTTCCAGAGCACTCCAGACCCCATATTCATTCATGGGAAAAGGTGGGAACTGCAGAATTGTGGTGGGCACTTTCAGATTTCTCAGCTCTGTGGCCATGCTGCTCAGGGCAAACCAGCCAGAGCTGCTAGACCTCCAAGCAGACCAGTGCCTGCAAGCGAAAAAGACACTACTGAACATGTTATCCTTTTTACTGGGTTCACAGAAAAATTAAAAAATACTAAAATAACCACAGAACCAGCCAACATGCAGCTCATGGTCCACACTGAAGGTTTGGCCTCCTACTTTTGAGTTTGTACTGGAGAACGAAGGTGATAAATCTGTTTTCTTGGGCCATTCAATATGTAAAGTAAATGGTGGCTGGGAAATGTGAGACAGAGGTAAAAAACCCCAATCCTTTCTGAATACTGAAATATATAGATCTGTCTCAATCCACCAAAAAAAAAAGTAAGATAGATACTCACATGCAATTCTGGGGCTTATTAATTAGGAGATGGAGGAAAGGAAATATATAAAGGTTTGTTGTCTTAATGCTTGAAGATAATACAATTTCTTTTGAGTCCTTAGTGACTACTACTCAGCTCTTTATTTTCTGGAAGTTCAGTAAAATATGTTATTAAATTCCAGAACTGATATGTATTGCAGCACAGAAGCAATTGGTAATTTTGACGGAATAGTTGTGTTAACTGCAGTGTTCTGTGGAGACTTAATATAAAGGAATATATTCAGGAACTCAGTTTGCTATATTGGAAATGGGAATTGGGAGCATCACTGACAGGAGCTGCCTCATTCATTTATCAGGTTTAATTTTATTAACAGATGCAAATTATTTGTTAAACAAATATAAAATAAAATGAAAAGAAGAATGAATTTTGTGTCATCACTGGGCTCTTCAGTCAAAACGTCTCACTAAAAATAGCCAAAAACCCCTGGGTACCAAGTGCTTTTTATCTTGGGTTTACACAACTGTGCAATGAAATGCTCTGGAAGAAAATGCCTGAAGAAACCACCGTAAAACTTCAGCATTTTCATGTCAGTCACACATTTCCTTGAAGGCCAGGTTTAGACCTCTTTAAGCTCTATTGTGTTTGGAGAGAACAAAAGAGCTGGGTGTTATTAGGCAAAATCTCTTTTATATGCAAAGAATTGGATCAATTTGACCCTGATTGTCTCTCTCTCCCCTTTATTGTCCCATTACTTCAAACCGTAGACATTATCTTAAAGAAGGGGCTGATTGAACTGTAGGTCTGGCACTTGTCAGTTGTGGATAGTGTTGGCTTCAGTCAGTCATGTTCACACATAGATGAGCCATGACAGAAACACAGTGGTGAATAGAAAAAGCAAGTTTACTGCAGGTAGTGTTCTTGTGTAAGTATAACAAATAATAAAGTTTGCTCTGCAAGAAAACAGCCTGAAATACCTAACAGGATGACATATTATCTCTTTTGCTATCAGGAACTATCCCTTTAGAAATGAGCACCTTGTGCAGAGAAAAAAACAAAAGAGCTATAATTGTAGACACTGCTTCTGGTCTGGGAGCTCATGAATGAGTCTCCTGTTTGTGAACAGAAGACATTGCTGTGTACAGAGACACTGCTGCAGCAGTACCACGGTGACATCAATTCTTCCTTAGAGAAAGATGACGTGTATCTTGAGTGAAACAGCAGAAACAGAAATCCCATCCCTTCACAGTTCTCAGGTTCTTTCTACTTGTCTAGAAATTAGGAATCTGAAAAAAAATTGTCTTCCATTCAAGCTAGAGAGGGAAAAACACAATTCAAATGCAGACCTCCCTAACTGGAAAAATGAAACCCAGTATGGGCTTATTTATATCCATACGATGTCACTGCAACTCTGCTATGTACAGTGCAGAAAGAAATTAAGAGAGAAAGGAGAGAATGGTGAAAGGAAGGAAGGGTTTTTTCCTAAAGCAAACACAACTCAAAACAATTTGCATAAATGTCTCTCCCATGATTTTTTATTTATGGCCCCTAAGTTTCCAATTAAATACTAATTAATATTATCACCAGAATGGTCTCATATCCTCAGCTCTTCATAGCTTTGTTGCTTTGATTAATGCATAGTCATTTATTAACTTATTTAACAAGCTGAGGTGCTTCATGATAAACCAGATAATATTATTCCCCTAACAGTCTCATTACTGCAAAAAAGAAGTTCTAAACTTAATAAAAATTATCCTCAATAAAGTTAAAGCTTTTTCATTGCAACCTTAAAAGATGGAAATAGGGTTTTTTTGTTTGATTTATAATATATGGAGTTCTATAAAGCATCCATTAATAAAATTTATATGTTCATTTAAGTTTGATCACTGTACTGTTTCTGTAGTCATGGGTGTTTAGAATTTAACTTCTGTATTTATGAGGATAATTAATGTTCTGACGAGACAGGGAATAAAATACTCACTAGAATGAGATAATTAAGGGCATTCATAATATCTGGGTCTTGTGTTTTTCTTTTTAAATTATTTGTTTTATTTTCCAGCTAAACCTGATAGAGAGGAAATCAGAGTTTACCTGGGGATCGCAATGAATTTGCATGAAGTAATTTGACAATTTGGAGCTCACTGGGAGGCTGCGGCTCTCTGCCTAGTGGTGAGGCGTGTAGCACCACAAAATTCCACTGCCCCTGTGCCAGTAGGGCTGGTCTCTCCTCAGGGATCCCAAATCCCACTCTCCGCCCTCCCATCCCTGCTGAGAAGGAAGCAGAGATGAGAACTTGCATCCCACAAGAAAGCATCTGTGCTATGGAGCCAAGGCGGATGGAAAGGCCAGGTTTGTGTGTAATGAGGGTATTCATAACATAGCTAGCTGGTGCTGCTGTCAGGCTGCCAGGGATGTGGGAGCCCTGGACACACAGTCTGCGGGCTCCCAGAGGGTCTTTGAGCTGCAGCCCTTCTGCTCTTTGATTTTCAGGGGCAGGAAGGGTTGAAATAGGCTGGCAGGCAGCAGGTCACTGCATTTCTTCCTAGAGCTCCTGTCTTCCCCTGGGCCATTTTCATGAAGCTGTATTTATTATTTTTTCCAATCTCCTTTAAGAAGGAGCTTCACATCATTCTACTTAAATGAACCTTAAACAATAAATATGGACCATATGAAAATAAGAGGAATGTGTTTATGTGATTGGGAAAGCAGAGGCACCCCTCCTTAGCACCCAGTTTCCCTTTATTCCCATACACTCACCAACAGGGACGTAAGGGAGCAGCCTCAGGCAGCAGCGAGCACATCGGCCCAAAAGGGAAGATATGCTTCTGAGCACAGGGGATGTGGAGAAGATGCTCAGTGTTCATTGCTGTGTCTGAGAAATAAATCAAGTGATACTTCAGGGGAAAAAAGTCCCACTATGGCCTGATAAACTAAAGTATGTTATATCAAGTCCCCAGCAACTGCATCCAGAGAGCAGATGCACACCTAAACAGCTTTTGAGATAATAATCACTAATGTTACCACCTAGATTAGTCCCTATTTAGGTAAATAAAGCTTACCTTCCAGGGCTTTTTGTCCCCAGTGACCTGTGTTTTATGGTGTAACATGATCCAGTAAAGTTAATTATTATGGTGGTCGTTGCACCAACATCTGATAAATACTTGCAGCAAAATGCTACTTTCCAGATGCAGAGCTTTAAGTCATAAAAAGTATAGGTATGTGGCAGAGTAAAATTAAAAGATGACAGCAGTCTCTTTAGAAATTATCCAACAGCCTGTACTGCTATTGCATTTTTTCTGAAATAAGTCACGTTTGCCATATGCTCATTTAGGGCCTTCTTCTTCTCTTGCCTCTTCCTACTATCTCCTACTGAGTTTTTATCTTGTGAAAGCTGAAGATGGGCGATAGCAGGTTGCTGTGCAGGTAGAAGTCAAGCTTGACAGGACACAGCACCCAGAAGCCTCTCCTGGCTTCATTTAAGAGTTTAGTAATGAGTGTAGAGCATGGGTTAAACCTAGGTGTCCCGGTTTTAGAGACAAAATTTTTAAGAGGAGACGCTCTGGAATGAGCACCTCCTCCCAAGGGAAAAGGGCCTCCCCCTTTCCTCCACCAAAGGGGAAAAATTAACAAAAGTAATGAAAGTGGAAG